>CM071873.1:34141790-34160546 GCA_036759665.1 Gynandropsis gynandra | reverse complement strand
TTTCTCAAATAAAAAGTATAAAATATCATTGTACTAAATTTGACCGCTCGTAACTTTACTAAATTGTTTCTTTATTTTGTTATATTAATTATTAAAAAAAGAAAAAATACATTATAATAGTATATTATGTTTAAACAATATAATATGTTTTATTAATTGTAATATTATATATGATATACAAAAAAGGAAACTATTTTATTTTTGTACTTGTACATGATTTTTTTCAGCTCGCGAGCCAGCTCGTCTAAGCTCGGACTCGTTTTGGGCTCAGCTCGTCAGCTCGTTTTAAAATGAGCTAGAAAATACCCAACTCGGCTCGCTTAAATATGGTCCGAGCTAGAGCTGGCTCGCGAGCCGACAACTCATTTTACACCCCTAGATGTACTAGCCATATCATAGCCATGACGACCATGTTCAACGGGCATCCGTTGCAAGCTACTAACGGTCATCCATTTCAAGTTATCAACGGTCATTCGTTGGCATATTAAATTGTCGCAACAGGCATCCGCAGGCGTTATCAACGAATGACGTTCAAAGTTGAGAAACCCTTGAAAATTTTCTAAGTGTCGAACAAATTTAAATGGTTCAACTAGTTTCCGTTGCAATTTCCAACGGATGCATGTTGAAAGTTGGATATATAATGTAAAAAAAATTACAAAAGTTTGATATTATAATTATACAATTTCATATTTTCTATTTGGTTGATTCAATGATTGGCGAGTATTCTTTCAATTGTTCATTGAATTCATCATCATAATTATCTTCTGCATCTTCCGGTTCAACGTCTTCATAATCGCGGATATATTCTCCATCTATGTCAGTTCTTGTGAGAATCTCTTCTCGATTGTCTATGTTAATTAACTGTATCGGCTCAGGGTTGGGTCAAACCACTGACATTTAAAAATCATTACATTCAATCCAACGAGACCAAGATATTCTACCTGTAGGATTTGGTACAAAATGTCGTAGAAATTATCACCCTCTATTTCACTATTAACACTAACACCGTAATTGTACGTTCTCCTATGTTATTTGCGTTCGCAAGTGTGGAATGTATATTCCCGAGTAAACACTGAATATTGTTCGATGCATATCCATAGAAGTTTAACGTCTTATTTTAACCACCTTAATAATATGGTTTATGCTAGCCTAGACAATTTGAATATTGGGATAGATGTCCTTCCATCTCGTAACTCCAACTCAGGTCTTCAACATATTGTCTTCAAATCTTTTCTTAATTGTAAATTATCCTTCTTTTTTCCTTGTCATATTCAAAATAGTGTTGATGATGTTATCGTAAATTTTTTTTTTCGATATTCATTATATCCAAATTGTGATGCAATATCAGTGATTTCTAATATGGCAGTTCTCAGAATATACTACGTTTGTACCAATTATGCCATTCACCTTGGCCTTTTGATTTTCGATGCTCACGATCTCCATCGCATTCTACCGATTCTTGTAAATCTCCAATCGTGTTTAATCTTTCGTAAAGGATTTGCGTTCATGTTTGCATGCATGGTATCTCTTTTTTTTTGCACCACGTTCTTATCTTTTTTTAATTGATTTCCACGAGGAAGAAATCTTCTATGACAATTAGACCAACGTGGTTTCTTCTATATACTAGTCGAAATGAATATGTGTCTTTTATATAATATGGACATGTCAATCTCTCGTGCCTGCTTCATCCATGTAACATTCCATAGGCTGGAAAGTCACTGATTATCCATAATAAGACCGTTTTCAACGTGAAATTTTGCTTTGTACTTACTTCATAAGAAAGAATTCCATTGTTCCATAAATCTCTTAATTCATGAATTAAGGGCTGCAAAAAACATCAAAACGTTTTTCAAATATTCTGGTCCTGGAATCAGCAACCTTATAAATATTACTTCTCTTTTCAAACACATATCGGCAGGTAAATTATACGGAGACAAAATCACCAACCACAAAGAATATTAACTTATAGATTGTCTATATGGACTAAAACCATCGGTGCATACCCAAAGATAAACATTTTTCATATCATACGCGAAGTCGAAAAATATTTCATTGAAATCTTTCCAAGCCTTACCATCCAATGGATGTTGCATTATCTTTCACCCGTCGAGTGTTCTGCGTGCCATCTCATTGTCGCAGAAGTTTTTTCGATTCATATAACCTTCTCAATTTATTTACTATAGAACATCTTTTTATACGGTACATATTTACGTGAAGATGATTTTTGGACGAAATCTACTTGTATCACAAAATTTATATTCCAACAAGTCTTTATCTTTTCCCCAAAACAACATGCAACTGTTTTTACAAACATCAATTTTCTCATATGGCATTCCTAAATCTTTTAAAACATTCTTTATTTCATAATATGTCTAGGGAGCTTGATTATTTTTCGATAAATATTTACGCATTTTTTGCAAAATAAATCCATGCAATATTCAGCAACATTGTAGTTTGTTTTTATAGTCATCAATCTTGATGACAAAGATAAACGAGACTGTCATTCACAAAAACCTTCATATAGGTTATTTTGCCGAATCTAATAGGTTGAAAATTCAGTTTGTCTCATTATTCAGAATCTCTTCATACGGTTGCTCAAAAACACGGGGAAAAGTATCTGACACTGTTTTCACATATGGATTGATCGTCGATGTTTCATAAAGAATTTATTCATTTCTTTCTATTTAATGTGCTTCTTGCATATTATCTCTAATACCACATATTTCATCGTGAAATAAACAAATTTTGTAATTCTCGACATAACACATCTTGTAAAGGTGTTTGCAAACAGTTTCTTAACTTCAATACTTCATGTTTTTGCATCTTTTGCAGGGACATAACATTGTCTCTTGTTCTTGACACAAAGGTTACATCGTTGCAAATCTCATGAACTACTCCAATCCGTGTAAGAATTCTTGAGTAACTTCCTCGGTCATGAGATATTTTCTTCTATACATTTATTCTCTCGATCTATATATATCTCTATTTGAAAAAAACGATATTTTTTTCAAAATATATTTTGTGTTGATGGCTTGATGGCAAAAGGTTCGAGTTTGATCAATAACTAGTGAACTTTCCAACGGCTACCCGTTGATATACCAACGGATGCCCATTGATAATACCAACGGATGTACGTTGAAACATAAAGTTGACTATTCCAACGACAGGCTCAAAATTCTAAACATTCCAACACACATCCATTGATAATCACAACGGATGTCCATTGCAAAACACAACTATCATCTGTTGGACTAAAAAAGGCGATTTTTAATGGTCTTTCAACGAACCTATTACCACATTTGCAACAGATATTATTCGTTGTTGTTCTGTTGATAATTGCAACGGACTTCGGGCAAATTGTTTTACTCAAAATCAATTAAACCATTCCGATTAATTAGATTATGACGCAAATATCCAAAAACTAACATAAATTGTTTATGTTTGTAACAAATTCATAACTAATTACCTAAAATTTAACATTCCAAAATGTAACAATGTCAAAGCCGGATCAAAATTAGATAAAAAAATGATAAAAATCATGTCAAAATATATCGGTTTCGAGTCAAAAGCGGGCCGATCCGGATCAAAATGTGGTGAGTTTATGAGTATTCGAATTAGAACAATAAATTTAATAAAAAAAAATTAACGGTTAATTAACGGAAGTGTTTTAGATATATCATTTATAGTTGAGGGTAAAATAGAATTATGGTTAAATTTCGAGATGAAATTGGATTAGAAGCCAAATGAAAAAAAATCAAAATAATATTCAAGAAGGAAATAGGGCTTGTAACCAAAATGAAAAGCAAAACACGAAAAAAAGTGAGGCGGATCGGATGATCAAAGACATCACAAGCTAAGTCAACTCGGATTTGAACGTTTGTGAACGTACCATACTAACACTTTCAATGTTCATTTCAGATTTTATTTTATATAGAAAAAAATAGATATATAGAGTAGAAGACACTAAATATTTTTACTTCTTCCACGTATTGAATGTTCGAGTTGACGTGAATTTCGTTTAGATTGATAAATAATGGTTTGTAAGGTTTATAAAAAATAAGTATAAAAAAGTTATATGTTGTACAATTTAAATTCTATCACTATTATATGATCAAAATAATTGTAGAAAATATATTAAATGACATGTTGAATAATTCCAACAATTTTAACAATAATGTTTAATCAAATATTATGGCAATCCGGTCCGACATATATAATGTAATGTATCACTTATTTATGGAATTACTAGAAAACTCGAATATTTATTTTTTTCATAGAAACACTATGTTTAATTATCCTCTCACTAAAAATAATGTTAAAATTTTTATCTTCAATTTTATTGACCAATAAATACCAATTTATATATTTATATTTTTTAATTATGATTTCGTATATTTTTTTAATTTTAACCCACAAATTATGTTTTATAACTATAAATTTGACTACTGAAAACAGAAAGTTAACCTTATTTATTCGGTTGATATAGAATAATATATTGTGAGGGTACAGAAATCAACTATTATAATTAAAATATTGTTTTTTTTAAATTTCATACCTAATAGTATTAATCAGTATTTTAAAAGTTTTCGTCGGTCATCCAATGATCGATTAAATATCCATTAATTATTATAAATTTTAAAAAATATTTTTTTTTCAAATTAATTTCATTTTGATAATTACAAAAAATATAAAAGTAAAATCTATTAAGAAAATATATTTGTTATTTGGTATGACCTTAAAAGAAATTATAAAAAATATTGATATTAAATTAAAAAAACAACATTAGTATTACACAATAAAAAAATTAAAGATATAAACGTCTGCATTTATTTGTTGAATAAAAATTTCTATATTTATAAATTAATCCATTCTATAGTAGGTAAATACACCATTACTATTATTTCACGTATAAATTTAAAATGCGATGCTAAGCAATGTTTAATCTAATTTAACGCCAATATTTTCGTTATAAGAAAATTATAAATCGATACCATAGATTTTACTTTGGGTCTATTTTTTCCTCGCAATAAATAAATTATGTGTTTTGAATGCTATGGGGACAAGACGAATGGAGAATTTAAAGTCGAAGCTACATGTTTTGAATGCTAAATTTAATTTAAAAAAAATCTTACAAAAATATAACTTGTTGAAAATAACTTGCTCAAGGACCATATACTCCTATTTCACTATTAAATACCTATTCATTTTGTCATCTAATCTCATTTATTCAATTTAGGAAGAAATATTAAGATATAATATTCGATATTTGTTTATAATTACTTAAAAAATCATATAATTATGGTCAATTATTTTGTTTATCCGGAGTTTCCAATTAATATGGATATAAATATTTGAATAGAAAATTTTTGTTTTTGTATTCTTCTAATAGTAAAAAAATCAATCACTACAAGAAATTCACGGATCAGGGACTGACGAATCAGCCCCTAATCCGTCCGCAAATCGGATTCGGGACAGATTAGGGATGGTTAGGTGCCGTCTGCAAACGAGCGTCGCCAACCCATTTCTGTCCGCAATCCGTCAGCAAATACATACGGAATATGTAGTCCGCAAACCATCCGCAATTTCGGACGAAAAGGTTGGTCCGGAAATCGACGCGAAATCGGGACAATATCGTGTCCAAAATTTCCGGACGGCACTGTGCCCGTCCAGAAATGTTTTAAAAAAAATCAAAAATCAAAAATTTAAAACTAAAATTGAAATAAAATGACTAGTATTCATACAATATTAAAATTATCCATTCACAAACTAGTTGGTGGTAAATGAGAATTATCATCGTCATCGGCATTGTTTTTGGTTGTATCCCAATTGATAGTGGGCATGTGTTTCTTCATCATATTGAGCCACTGCTGACGTTCCCTTCTTGATCGTTCAACTTCTCTTTCAAGAGCATTAAACTCTAAACTTTGTTATTGTAATTGTGCTTGCATCTTCGAGATTGTGTTTTGTAATTCCTCGTTCGCGACCTTTTCCTTGCCTTTAGAGGAACTTGCATGGTTTGATGACATTCCTCCAAGACCAAATAGACGACCTTTGTACAGTGTTACATGCTACAAAAAATATTGACATTTAATTTAAATTTAAATTATTAATAAAAATTTATTGTAAAATTATAATAAATTTACCTCAAAATACATCTCGTTGTATTCTTCATGAGAAAGAGTCGGTTGCGTCCCATCTTCTCTTGGCGGGATTTGGAACACTCGTTTCGATGCCATTCACAACATCGTCGTGAATTTGTTTCGTCCTGCCATCTACCCACGAACCGTCGGATTTTTTCTTGTGTGTACCTTCCAACATTTCTTGTCAAATAAAATCGATCTTTTCCACAAAATCGACAATTGATCAAATTCGAAGTTTCTTTCCAGAAAATCATACAGTTGTCTTGGCATTGGCAAACATCAATCTTTTGATACGGCAATAAGCCCAATGATCTTATCATTTTCTTTGTTTCATAATATGACTCAACTGCATTATTATCTTCAGGCAAATAATCTCTTACTAATTGCGATATAGAATCCATGCAATTCTGAGAAAGATTATTTTCAATCTCAAATTCATCAACCGTGCAGATAAAGACAACCGTGATAGACCACTTCTACAACCATCATAAAGTGGATGCCTAACACCTTCTAACATTTCAAAAAAACTTTTTGCTTCTTCATTCGGATCTTCTTCAATATTTTCATCTTTGTTTCTTTCAACGAATGCATTTTGCACCATTTCTACATAAGGGTTTTCTACATCTTGAAAAGATTGAGACACTTCATGATTTAAGATACCCCTACGAAAATTTTCCACAACATTACTGGGTCGTGGTGTAAAATTCTCTCCATAAGATAACCAAATAAAATAATTTGGAGTAAACCCTCTTAAATAGATATGATTCCAAACGATTTTCTCATTAACGAATTTTTCATTTTTGAATTTTACGCATGGACAAACCAACTTACCGTTTTCTCTATAAACTTGTTGATTTGTCGCCATCGTCATAAACTGTGTAAGGCCTTCTACAAACTCCTTCAATACACTTTGAGTTTCCGGATCAATTCTTCTATACATCCACTGTCTCGAAACGAAAATATTCGATCTCGAAGACGATGCCATTATAATCAGAAACGATAAAAGATATGAAGAGAAATATATGAGATTTGTGTGTGAGAAACGGGTAGAAGAGGAGATATTAAATATAAAATTTTAAGACCGATTCTGGACGAATTGCAGATTGAGATAAATATTTCCCGATGAACCGTCCCGAATACGTCCGTAATTTACGGACGGATTACGGTACCGTCCACGATTTCCGGACGGACGACTACATCGTCTCAAAGCCTTCTGCAATTTGCAGACGAATTGCTCTGTCGTCCGCAAATTGCGGACGCCCTTGAAAGTGGTCTCGAATCCGTCCCGAACTACGGACGACTTAGGGACTACTCTGCTGTCTGCAAATTTACGGACGGATTAGGGACGAATTTATTATTTCGTCTTCAAAGCGTCACTAATCCATCTTTAAATTTAGGTGCGTCTGACTCAGTCCGTAAATTCAGTCCCGAAATCTTATTTTTCTTGTAGTGAATTCTTAAATTTTTTTTGTATTTAATATGTCAATCAAGTTTCAACATAGGTGCTAAGCGGGCGGACATCCAGCGTTTAGCGCCCAGAGCATCTAGATGGAGTCTAGACGAATATATATTATTTAATATAATTATAATCTAAATATTTAGTTCGAAATATTTGTAAGTAAATAAAAACATGCATATAAATAAATAATTTTGGTATTTATAAAAAAATATTTATAAATATTGAATTCACAATATAAAACTTACGACGACAAATAACATCATAAAAATCAAAATACAAAAACGGATGTCGAGTGAGGACAATGTTAGACCAAGACAAGGGCGAAGGCAAGGTCGAATGCGAGAGATGAAGTCGGTTGTGGAGATGAAACAAAGACGAAGATGAGAAATAAAGGCAATAACAAGAGATGAAAGCAATGATAACATACGAGAGACGATAGCGGATAAGAAGACTAGGATGAAGACAAAGACGAGGATTATAGACAAAGGCGAGGACGATAGACTTAGGTGAAGTCAATAGACGAGAGACGATACAATAGATATAAGCAGATGAATGCAATGATGAAAGCAAAGATGGCAAAATATTAACGCGTGGATGAGTATTATTGTTTTTAACTATCAAAACGACGTCGTTTTGCCGTCAAATTAAAAAAAAAAGACCATCTAGAGACTAGTCAGGCGGTCAGGGGGTGCCCAACACCTAGACGACACCTAGACGGACGCCGAGAACGCTTTTTAGAACATTTGTTATAGCTTGAATTATACAAATCTTGAATTATACAAATGATTTATATATGGAGGAAAAGTTATGTTAGTTTAAATTTTTTCGAATATTCTATAGTTTTCACTAGTAAAATAATCATTTAGCCTATAATATTAATATCTAATTTTAATACAATAACTACTGTGAATGAAAATAACTACTGTGAATGATGATCTCATTCTAAAAAAATTGTTACAATTGAACATTGATTTGTGAGCCTTTTTTAAGCTACACGGGCTGCGCAAATAACGGATATTTGCGAATATCGGAGTATTTGTATTTGTATTTGTATTCGGCGAATATCCAAATTTAGTATATGTATTTTTATTTGTAAATTCGGATATTCGTAAATACAAATATTTGTCGAATATACGGATATCCGTCAGATATAAAGATATTCGTATCTGAACCTAAATTTTTTTTAACGTATAAAATATATATATATAAACATTTTAATAAAAAAATCAGTAATCATCAAATATAATTTAAAACTAAATGTCAAGTCATACAAAGATGCAAATATGCTTAATATAAATAAAACAAAATACCAAATCTTCACATTCATCTCCACACGAGTCATTTAAATTTAGATTTGTGGATGATTCTACGAACATCGTCAATTTACCTAAAACAATAAAACAAATTGTTAGATTACACACTAAAATAAAATTCGCAAGAAATTATATATTTTGTGAGTTTTGTATTTTTTTCATATATTATAATGTCTCTATAACATTATCCAACCCATTTGCATTAGAATTCATTTTGAGTATAAATTAAATATTCAACAATATTAGTTATTTTAAAGTATTTAATATTTTAGTCCTCTCATCATAAATATATTATATATTTGGCTTTATATAATTATATAATAAATGTTTAAATAAGAAACAATATTTTTTATTTTCAATTTGATCATTAAAATCAATTTTGTTATATATGTATCTATATATTAACTAACTTTTCTATTTAATACTTACGCATACGAATAGTTCGGATAATTGAGTCTACTATTTGTATTTATATTTGTATTTGTAGAATATCTGATTTCTAATATTGTATTTGTATTTGTATCAGCGGATATTTGAATTTTCGGTTCGAATACGAATCGGATACGAATATTTCGAATATTTTGCTCAGCCTTATGAGTGTCTAAGAGATTTTTATTATTATTTTTTATAATGATTTAAATTTTATTAAAAACGTAATAATAATATTAACATTTATTAAAAATATTTAACCAACATTTATAAAAATATTTAGTTTTAAAAATCTTAATGTATTCAATTTATTTAAATAATAATAATTTTAAAAATTATTTAAATATCTAGTTTTAAAAAATTATTAATAAATGTTATCTTTAACGTACAGTTTTAACATTTATATTTATAAATTTGTAAACCAATTCAATTTTGCATTGTAATATATTTTTACTGTCTATGACTTTCCATAATAAATCGTGCATTAACTGTTTATGACTTTCCATATATATACGAAATCGTGAATATTAACCTAATATATGAATATTAACATAGTATATATAATAATAACATTTATTGCGTAGACATATATGTCAGCATGGATTATTTCATCTTCTTGTCGTAAACAGAGTGTAAATGCTACATTACATTAATTATTAGGTGTGTCCCAAAGCTGTATCAATCACTCAATCGTTGGTCCATTAAAATGTAGAAAAACACGTGGAATTTCTGATCAAGATCAACGTAATTTAAAAGAAGAAGAAGAAGATATTATTACATATATATTTCTGTATGGTAATTTCTCTCCGAAATATAATGGAAAGTTATTCGTCCGAAAACGACATTCGTAATGAACATCCGTCCGTAATTCTGAACGAATAACGCACTTCATAATTCATCTATAATTGCGAACGGATTGCACCGTCCAGATTCTGGCTGCAACCACAATCGATTTACGGACCCAAATTTTGATTCTCAACTATAAACTCAAGATATGTCTTATTAAAGTATTTTTATATCTCACCATTTGAGAGAAGACATATCTCGAATGCTTTGCATGTCATCCCATGCCATTTGTCGTCTTCTCGAATTGATACAATCTTGTGATCCTGGCTTTAATTGGTAAATACCACATACGACGATGTGAAATGAATTTTCATTTTCTTATCAAATAAAATCGATCTTTTCAGCAAAATCTACAATTACTCAATTTGATGTCTTTTTGTAAAAAAGAAAATCATGCATTGTGACAAACATCAATCTTTTGATGAAGCATTTAAAGAATCATATTTCTTTTTATCTCATAATAGGACTCTACTGCATTGTTATCTTCACACAAATAATCTCATACTAATTGCGATATAGAATCCATGCAACTCTTAGAAAGATTATTTTATGTCTTCAAATTCATCATACGTGCACATAAAGATAACTCTAACATATCAAACAATCTTTTTGCATCATCATTCAGATCTTTAATATAAGACACATGGGGTCCAATTATAATAACTATCATTATTATTAGGTATATAAGTAATATTTTACCTAAGATTATGCTTAATTAGAATAGAAAAGGAAAACAAAAATGTTGGACAACCACATCTTGTCTTTGACCGAAGGAGACAAGAAAGAGAAGAGAGGAAAAAATGAGAATAAGAAGAAAAAAAATTTGGGAAAATAGAGATTTGAGGAGGATTCTATTTTTTTTGTGTTCTCTCTTTAGTTCAATTATAATCAAGATTACGATAAATCCCTAAATCATTCATTTTTCCTTGTCATTCAATTTGAAGATTGTATTATAGAGATTGATTATTTGAATAAATGTATACTAAAGGAAAATTGATTCATACCATTGTTAATAATATTATCAATCTCGAATCGTCGAAAAAAGCTAAGATGATGAAATTTTCTATACAAATTTGTATTTTGTTGTTTTTTATTGTAGATCTATGGAAAAGTTCTTATGTTCAAATGAACCATGAACACGGTAGAATTTTTAGAAAATTTATAATCGAGAAATTGTGACGTTATAAGTGAAGATTAGACAAAGCCCTAAAAACATCGTATGAGGATTAAAGGTATGTGTATGAGTTGGTTTTTGGTGAAATGGTTGGAGATGACCTAGAGATTATATGCTTGACCAAGTTTCGGGGTCGAATAACGTCGATGTTTTGGTTCGATACTAGCTAAAGAAAAGTAAACTTCTTGTCTACCGAGTGATAGTCACAAGAATAGTATTGGCTCGACGATGTCAAAATTATGATATTTAGATTAAAGGCCAACACCATACTTTGTTGGGATTGTGGTAACATTTCGAGCGACAGAGCTTTGTGGTTAGACATGTCAGTGGATCTGCCAGCATTACACCATATTGGGATTGTGGTAAACTTTTGAACGATGTGGTTTTGGTCAATATGACCTTGCAATTAGTGTACTAGGGTACTTTGGACTTTTCTAGCGTATTCCCAAGTTAAAGCCTTTTGGTCTCTATGAGTTATAATCGAGTGTGGTACTAGTCTTATACTTAGGGTATTAAGTCGGGTTGGATAGAGTTGTATGTGTGTCCTTGTGTGATAATATATCATTATTTTATGGTATTCAATTAAAAGTGAGAGAATACGTAAGATGGAGTGCATACACGTGTTGATCTCATTGAATGTGTCTTTTATACTCACTCTATTTGTGGACTGTCGTAGATAGACAAGTTATAGTAAGCAAAAAGAACAATGATGTTGAACAACATCAGGTTAAGTAGCGAACCGGTGGAGAAAGCTTGTAACATGTCTTGATAAGTTTTATTATGCAATTCGTTCTTATCTTTTATTTTTCGTGATTATTGTTTTATATATTTTACTCTTCGATATATGGTTCAACCCATTATATTTTAAATAAACTCGTTTATTTTATTTTATAAATATATTTGAGTGATGATACATGTGACCACTTTTTGGAGGTGATGGTAGACACTCCTAGTTCCAAGGTGTTCCATGATATGAATGTTACACTATACCCATCATAAAGTGGAAAAATGGATATCTAATACTTTCAAAATTATCAAAAAAAATTTATATAATCATTTGGATCTTTTTCAATATTTTCATTGTTTCATTCATTGAAAACATTTTGCATTGTGAAGTAATTTAGAGTGAAATCACTTAAATGAAGATGATTTCACGTTGTTCTTTCGTTAACAAATTTTTTATATTTGTATTTGACGTAGGAACAAACCAATTTACCGATTTATTTGTAAATTTTGTTATTTATCGTCATCGCCATGAACCGTGTAACATTTTCCATAAACTTTTTTTTATACATTTTGAATTTTTGGATCAACTCTTTTATATATTTAATGTCTTGAAATAAATATTTATGATCTCGACAATGATGTCATTATAAACAAGAACAAAATATAAAATAGAAAGTATAATAATTTTGTGTTAAAAACAAAAAAAAATATAAAAATCAAAATTCGCTATTCAAATCGTAATCGGTCAATCATCGCTTGCAAACCAACAAATGACTAGACGGAACTTAATGAAAACTTTTAGAACACTAGTTTTAATTGTTATTATTGTGTGAATTTGCTATTTTTGTGTTTTTTGTTTGTTGCGAAGTGGAGGTGATGTAAGATTACAAAATATAATATATATATAATATATATGGGTTTGATTGGATAACCATGTGGAAATTTGTTTTGTAAACAAACAAAATAATAATCATAATCATAATAATAATAATTTAAGAACTTAAATCAAGGTTCATAATCTTTGCGTTGTTACCCATAACACGTAATACACGCAACCATCATCCTACCAAATCAACACCTAAACCCTTTTTAAACGCCATCACTTTAATCACCTTTTTTGTAATAATCAGTATATTTATTATTATTTTTATTATATTCTACCATTTTAATATATTGTTACTACATTACTCTTGCTTATATTTGCTTCATTTCGTCTGCAAAATATTTAGTTGGTCGATATAATAATCAAATATTATGATTAATATCTAAATGCACAATTATTACTATCACAAATGAAATATAAATTTTGATGAAATTTTAAATAGTGTAACAAAAACATTTTCATGAATACTCATAAACTAATCCACTTAGATCAGATAGTAACATTCATCATGATGATCTCTCGCTCATACATATTTCGGACCAGTAAATTCATTAGATACATGGCACACACACATATATATATAACCGATGTTCATATATATAATAATAATAATTTGTATAATTGTGATTCTTTCCTCAGGCTTACTAATCTTCATGCACGAGAAGGGTGATGTCTCCTACGCTTCTTCTCCGCCGTTTCTGCCGCCGCAACCGCCTTGAAGGCCGAGGAGAAGAACCGCTCGATCTCTTCCCGATTCTCGATCTCCGACGACGACATGAGCTTCCTCTTGCACGAGGATGATCTGAGAGTCACCAGAGGCTGCCGGATTTTTCTCGGTGGCGGAGGAGGGGATGTGACAGTGGCCGGAATCGTTTGTTCTTCCGATGTTGGAGTTGTACACGTGTCAACGTCGTCGTCGCTGTGGGATCGGATCTTGATCGCAGCTAAGAGACCAATTTTTGGCAGACCTTGGATCAATTCAAGATCCATGTGGGTGTGTATATATATATATGTATATATATTTTGTATAGAACTTTGTATATGTGATCGTGGTGTGTGTGGATTCTTGGGAAGTTTCTCTTTTCTCTTCTTGATTTTTTTTTTTGTGTGTGAAGGAGTGTCTGTACAGTCTTTTTCTTAGCTGAAGAACTAAAGTTGAGAGGTTTTATAGGTCTCTTTGTCTTATACAGACATACATACTGGATATATATATATATAGATACTCACGTGTTTATAGACATACATACACATAAACATGGACATATATATATATATATACTCATGTGTTTATATGAATGTTAAAAACCTCAACACTCCAATAAACCTATGCTTGTTTCTTTTAAAATACTTTCTGAATCTAATCTATCCCGATTTTTTAGAAAATTTAACCATCATATAGTGCTTGACAAAAATAACAAATATTTGCGAATATCCGACTATTTGTAATTGTATTTGTATTCGGCGAATATCCGAATTTATTATTTGTATTTGTAAATTTGGATATTTGTAAATACAAATATTTGTCGGATACACTAATATATGTATCCAAACCTAAAACTTTTTAATGTATAATATATATATATATATAATTTTAATAAAAAAACCAATAATCATTTAATATAATCTAAAACTAAAATTCAAATCGCACAAAGATTCAAAGATACATAATATAAATAAAACAAAATACCAAATCTTCACATTCATCTCCACATCAGTCATTTAAATTTAATTTCATCGATGATTCTACGAATATCATCAATTCACATAAAACAATGAAACAAATTAATTAGATTATACACTAAAATAAAATTCGCAAAAACGTTATATATTTAGTGAGTTCATTTTTTTCATATATTGTAATGTCTCTACAACATTATACAACCCATTTGGATTAGAATCAATCTTGAGTGTAAATTAAATATTCAACAACATTAATTATTTAAAAATATTTTGTATTTTAATTCTCCAATCATAAATATATTGCATATTTGTCTATATATTTATATAATAAGTGTTTAAATAAGATTAATAATGTTTTTTATTTTCAATTTGATCACTAAAATCAATTTTGTTATATATATATTATCTATATATTAACCAAATTTTGTATTTAGTACTTATGGATACAAATAATTCAGATAATTGAGTCTACTATTTGTATTTGTATTTATCGAATATCTGATTTCTAATATTTGTATTTATATATATTTGAATCAGTGGATATTCGAATTTTCGGTTCGAATACGAATTGAATACGAATACTTCGAATATTTTGCTCAACCCTAATTTTACGTAGTGTTTGGCAAATTGTCCAAAAAAATATGTTCTAATCCAAATTTTATACCCAATTCACCAAAAATTATTTGAATTTACGCATGTGGGTTTGAATAATAAAATTTTATAACCCTAGTTTTGTATGTGTCAATGGAAAACAAATTTAAATTATCATGATAACGAATTTAAATTATGTAGTTTTTGTTGGATCAAAACTCAAGTATTCCCCTGAAACTTACGTTTATTCAGCAAAGGAAATGGCTGTTAAATAGCCTTACAATAACAGAAATAAGAAGAGTAGTGACTCCTAAAATTATGCAACTAACTACCATCAATTTAGTGGCCGAGAAACTCGGTCATTATTGAACAAAAACTCAAATAAAACTCAGAAACATAACCTAATTTGCTCCAACAAAACCCTCCCTAAACTAAACTTGTTCACAAGTTTAGCTTATCTTCAGCTAAGCAAATCTCAACCTTGCTCCTCATCTTCTCGAACACTTCTCTCTTCAGTGGTTTGGTAAAGATGTCTGCAGCTTGTTCTCCTGAACCGCAATGCTCCAAACTGATGTCTCCATCATTAACTAGATCTCGCAGAAAGTGAAACCTTACTCCAATGTGCTTGCACCTTCCATGGAACACATGATTTTTGGACATTTTGATTGTCGATGTATTGTCACAGAAAATGACAGTGCCTCCATCTACCTTGTGTCCCAACTCCTTTAAAATGCGCTTGAACCAAATAGCTTGACAGGCACAGTTTGAGGCTGCCACATACTCTGCTTCAGTTGTGGATAAAGTGACTATCAGCTGCTTCTTTGAACACCAAGCTACAGCTGCATTATCCATAAGAAAAACATAGCCTGAAGTGATTTTTCTGCTATCAATATCCCCTGCAAAATCGCTGTCAGTGTAAACAGACAACTCTCCCATTCCTCCTCTGTGGTACCAGATACCGAAATCAACGGTTCCCTTCAAGTAACGTAACACCTTCTTTGCTGCCTGTAGATCTATCTTCGTTGGACTTGACATAAAACGCCTTAACAAACTTACTGAGAATTGCAGATCAGGTCGTGTGTTGGTGATGTACATTAGGCTTCCTATCATCTGCTTGTAGAGTGTCTCATCCACCTTTTCTCCTTCTTTATCCATGTCAATCTTCTCTCCTGGCACCATCGGATTGTATACATCGTTGCAATTCTCCATTTCAAAACGTTTGAGAATTTTTTGAGCATACTTAGCTTGTGCGATGTGAATTCCCTTTGACATTTGCAACACTTCAATCCCCAAGAAATACCTCATCCTTCAATCCCCAAGAAATACCTCATCCTTCCTAGATCTGTCATATCGAATTCTTCTTGCATGGATCTTTTAAACTCCATCATCATCGAAAGATTACTCCCTGTGTAAATAAGGTCATCGACATAAACACTAACAATCAAGATGTTACCTTGATTGTTGACTTTAAGAAACAAGGTTTCTTCATTCTGTGACTTCATGAATCCAGATCGTTGGAAGTATTCTTCAATGCGGCTAAACCAGGCCCTTGGAGCTTGTTTTAAGTCGTATAACGCCTTATGAAGTTTGTAAACCTTATCCTCTTTTCCTTCTACCACATACCCTTTTGGTTGTTGAATGTACACATCTTCAGTAAGGATACCATGGAGGAAAGCAGACTTAACGTCAAGTTGATATATCTCCCAAGTCTTTTGAGTTGCAGTGGCTAAGATGGTCCGAATAGTATCCATACGAGCAGCTGGAGCATACACTTTTGTGTAGTCAATTCCCTGTTCTTGAGAGTACCCTTTAGCCACCAATCTCGCTTTGTACTTGCTTATCTCACCATGCTCATTCAATTTTGTCTTGTAAATCCATTTTACACCGATACACTTTGCTTTAGACGGAAGAGAACATAGCTCCCATGTTTTATTCTTCTCGATTGAATTTATCTCTTCAGCCATTGTCTCCCTCCAGTTTGGAACCTTTACTGCCTCTTCAAAATTTGACGGGTCCGTTGAGTATAATTCAATCATGTTCACTTCATCTTCTATCTCATCTCCATGAATGTAATCACTGAGATAATGTGGAGCTCTTCTGATTCGTCCCTCCCTGATTTCTTCATTTTGTACTGCTGGAACTTCTGCTACAGCTTCTGCCGGCTGAATTATCTCATTGTCATCACCCTCATTGCTATCTTCCTCTTGACTTTCTTCCCACGTACCATCATCACTCCAAGTAAGCTCACCATCGGATCGACGATCCTTATCTTCTTCCCAACTCCAACCTTTTATCTTCTTCAAATATTACATCTCTGCTTATCACAATCTTTTTGGTTCTTGGATTATACAATCTGTAGCCTTTTGATTCTTCGGAGAATCCAAGTAGTACACACGTTGAGCTTTTGTCATCCAACTTTCCTCTGTTTTGGTTTGAGACATGTACATGAGCTATACAACCCCATACTCTGAAATGTTCCACGCTTGGTTTTATCCCATTCCATGCTTCTTGTGGAGTTAGATCTTTGATAGCAAGAGTAGGGCATCTATTAAGGACATAGAAAGCCCAACGTACAACCTCTGTCCAGAAGATCTTAGGCACCTTCTTAGTTGATAACATAGACCTGACCATATTCATGACTGTACGGTTCTTTCTTTCGGTGATACCGTTCTGTTGAGGAGTGTAAGCCGTTGTTAGCTGCCTTCAGATCCCTTGTTCTTTGCAATAGTTTGTGAACTCATGAGACGTATATTCTCCACCTCTGTCCGTCCTCAAACCTTTAATGTTCTTCCCACTTTCAGTTTCCACCTTCTTTTTGAAAAACTTAAACTGGTTAAAAGCTTCTGACTTCTCATTTTGGACATTCATTTTTGAAATGTCCAAGGCGGTGACATTTGTAGCACTCCACTGTGCTTTTGTTAAAGGACATTCTTCCTCGGCCACGTCCTCTTCCTCTTCCTGCGTACCCTCTTCCTCCGAGTCCACTTCCTCTTCCATTAGTGACTTTCAGAACCTGATCTTCTCCCTTTTAGGACTTCTTGAACTTCTGCTCATGTACTAGTATCAGTCACAGGTAAGATCGGATGTACTCACGCACATCGAGGAGAAGCC
Organism: Gynandropsis gynandra; assembly: GCA_036759665.1. Lineage (NCBI taxonomy): Eukaryota > Viridiplantae > Streptophyta > Magnoliopsida > Brassicales > Cleomaceae > Gynandropsis > Gynandropsis gynandra. The sequence continues at coordinate 34,142,194 of CM071873.1, read as the reverse complement.
GGATCCTGTGTCCTTAGACTCTTCAATGGACACCACCACGTACATGAACTTCTCACTAAGGGTTCTGAGTATCTTCTCAACGACCTTTGAATCAGTCATTATTTCTCCATTGCTCCTCATTTGGTTTGTGATGGTAAGAACCCGTGTGAAGTATTCCTCAATACCTTCGGATTCTTTCATCTCCAACACTTCAAAATCTCTTCTCAATTTCTGCAGAAGCGATCTCTTCACTCGGGCATTTCCACCAAACTTTGCTTTCATCGAATCCCAAATGATCTTGGAGGTTCTTCTAACCAAGATCTTTTCAAACGTCACACGATCAATGGTTTGGTACAGGTAATGTTTGACCTTGTGATCGTTTGTTCGGTTGCTTTCAAGCTGAAGAGTTTGTTCAGCCGTTAGAG
>CM071873.1:34118433-34141332 GCA_036759665.1 Gynandropsis gynandra | reverse complement strand
CCTCGGCCACGTCCTCTTCCTCTTCCTTCCTGTGTATCCTCTTCCTCCGAGTCCACTTCCTCTTCCATTAGTGACTTTCAGAACCTGATCTTCTCCCTTTTCAGGCTTCTTGAACTTCTGCTCATGTACTACAAGAGAACTCTGCAGCTCATCCAGTGAGATGCTCTCTGTGTCCTTAGACTCTTCAATGGACACCACCACGTACATGAACTTCTCACTAAGGGTTCTGAGTATCTTCTCAACGACCTTTGAATCAGTCATTATTTCTCCATTGCTCCTCATTTGGTTTGTGATGGCAAGAACCCGTGTGAAGTATTCCTCAATACCTTCGGATTCTTTCATCTCCAACACTTCAAAATCTCTTCTCAATTTCTGCAGAAGCGATCTCTTCACTCGGGCATTTCCACCAAACTTTGCTTTCATCGAATCCCAAATGATCTTGGAGGTTCTTCTAACCAAGATCTTTTCAAACGTCACACGATCAATGGTTTGGTACAGGTAATGTTTGACCTTGTGATCGTTTGTTCGGTTGCTTTCAAGCTGAAGAGTTTGTTCAGCCGTTAGAGTCGTCGTGTTGACTGGTTCCTTCACTCCTGTTTCGATCAAGCTCCATAGACCTTTGGTCCGGAAGAAGTTTTCCATGACTTCACTCCAATGGGCCCAATGGCCATCAAACTGCGGCAATTTCATCTTGTCGTCTCCTATCTCTCGCTCGTGTTTTCTGAAACTGCGGCTTCTTTCGTACAGGCTCTGATACCACTTTGTTGGATCAAAACTCAGGTATTCCCCTAAAACTTACGTTTATTCAGCAAAGGAAATGGCTGTTAAATAGCCTTACAATAATAGAAATAAGAAGAGTAGTGACTCCTAAAATTATGCAACTAACTACCATCAATTTAGTGGCCGAAAGACTCGGTTATTATTGAACAAAAAAACTCAAATAAAACTCAGAAACATAACCTAATTTGCTCCAACAGTTTTAATTAGTTTAAATTTTAAATCCGTTTATCTAAATCGAACCAACATTTTAAAAAAATTTCTTTACAAATAAGAGATGAAGAATGGAAGAAAGAATGAGAGGTTTATTTTTCGGTATCAATTAAAATTTGAAAATAAGAAACATGATTAAAAATGAATCGATTATTAAGTTGATGTGGTATATGATGTGGCAGTTGGAAATTTTTATTCTACTACCGGATCATAAAACGAATAGTATATATATATAAAAAGTACATTAGATTGACTTGAGAGTTGTAATTTCGGTCAACGTTATGAATTAAAAAGGCATAAATATAGAGAATCAAATATAAGGATTTTGCGGGAAATTGGAATGTAATTTAAACATATAAAGAATCAAATATAAGGGTTTAAACAATTTTAAACGGAATTGGAATGTATTTTAAACATATAAATAATCAAATATAAGGTTTTCAAGAAAGGATAGATGAGAACAATAAGTATTTGTTGTTAAAAAAATAAATTCCATATTAATTTAGTAGTGCCCATGTATAGGTAACATGCATAAAAACATATAATATATACATTTCTATTATTGCATTAGATCACCAGTTGGTGGAACTATATATAGCTATTCATTCATGTATTTATACTTCTTTTATGAAGACATTTCACATTAATTTATTTTGTCATCCTATATGAACAATTTACTTCCATATTTATATCATTCCAATTTTTTAAAACAATATCATACTAAATAAAAGCCGGATACTCGCTCTCCCATAAACACGTATAACAAGAACGATTATAATAATTAGTATTCTAAATAGTATATATTTTTTTAACTATTGAATTTAGATATATTTATAAAATCTTACAAAAAATTTCGGTTCGTTTTTAGTTTTTATAAACTACAATGTTGACCGTATAAACTAATTCCGAATTAATTTTTTGATATACAATATTTAACTTTTAATATGTGAAATATTAAAATTTTCATGAAAATCTAAAGTTTTGAAATTTATTATATATTCGATGAATCAATTAAATTGACTTTAATTTTATTTTTTTATGTGAATGGATTATACAAAACAAATCAAACGATCAAATGCTGCCACTTTGTATCTCCATATGTTGTATTTTTCTATAATCGTAATCGGCAATATCTATGGTTCGAATAAGCATTAGATTAATCTCCAAAACATATCATATTCTTAAGACTGCGGACAGTGTTCTAAAACCGTTAACAATAATCGAGCTATCGATTAATGTCTAACGTCTAGACGAATTAATCGTTCAGTAGTCGAAAAATCTTTTATATTTATTTTTTAAAACTTTTTAATGACTAATAATTTTTATATTTTTCTTTTGAATATAAAAATAAAAAATATATTTATTTTAAATCAATTTTAATTTATATTTTCTATAAATATCAACATAATATTATTTTGAATAAAAAATTTTAAAAAAATATTTACATTCACTATATCTAATTGGTAATTGAACTGACTGTCAACCATCACACACCTACGTCTGATTAGAGAGACTTGGAAAGATTTTTAGAAACCATGTTTATATAGATATATAATAAAGTATATATATATATATTCAGCATACGAAATAACTGTGGTGTTAAATGTTTGAATAACTTTCAAATGAATAGCTTTTTTCACCTTTATCAATTATACTATGAGGTTGGTTGTATTTTTTGTTAATAGGATTTATATTTATATTTCTGTAATAATGTGAATTTGTTAATAAATATGAATAGCTATGTGGTTGTAATATACAGTAGGGACAAGACAAGTATTTATTAATTATTTATTTCATAACAATTTCTTATATTATCCTTAAGTATGTCCCTTCACCAACTATATCAAGACCATAATGTTTATCTGTGATTTGTTTAAATATTTTATATCTCGTATTTATTAGATTTCAACATATATTTCTCCAGTTTATTTCCCTTTTTTATTGCAAAAATTTAAGAATAAAATATTTTTTCTTTAAAGGAGACAGATAGAGAGTAGTGTGTATATATATACAAATTAAATGGGTATTTAAAAAATATGGGAAGTTAGAGTTGGGTTTACCAAATTCGAACCCTACATCTTTTCATCGAGTCTTCCTCTCACATCCAAAACTCACACTACCTAGGATTTCTTTCTTCAATTTTAAAAATTAAAAATATAAAATTTATAAAATAAAAATACAAATAAAATTCGTTTTTTTAATTTATAAGATGCAAACCCTAAGATTAATTTAATAAAAAATTATATATAAATGTTTTTCTTGCTTGTTTGGTGGCATGTTATTTAAGGTTCAAACATAATCACTATGTGTGTCTATGTATGTATATGTGTATACATATTGTATAAGTATTAAAGAGAGGGAGAATAGGGAGCCATCAAAATTTGCATAGTTGGTAGGTATCAATGAATTGTATATATACAAACAATCAAAAGAAATATAAAAAAATCTATCAGTGGCTAAACTGAATATTACTGAGTTCATGTGAAGCAAAGAAGAGGAAAAGCAAAGAATCCTTACTTGTCTGTCTAATGTGCTTTCAGTTCCCTGTCGCCGGAAAATGAAAAACCGGCAGTGAATCTGCTCCGGTGAGTACTCACGGTACTATATTCGAGTACTCTCGCCTGTTAGTACCCGAAAGCTCGGTTATAATGAGCATATTCCGAGTTTCTTAACGTCCTCCGAGTGTTTTCTGCTTGTACCCGAACTTCATTCTCTCGAATAGTTTCTCTTTCGTTTTCCGTTTCTTGTCCATCTTTAACCGATATCTCTCTTCTCGTTCCCTTTCGTAGATGCCTTGCCAATGTATTTCCCCGGTTAATGGCCATAACCATCTTTCCCTCGGTTTGTCGCCATCATCTGCAGCTTCTGCTAAGTCTTCATCCATGCTCTTCAATAAAGTGAAGTTGAAGTACTTAGCCCACATAAATCCCTTCCGTTGTAGCAGCGGATGTTGTTCTTCGAGAGAGCCTGTCCTCGGGTTTATGTAAACCATCTTTCTCCCACTGTGATAAGCCCAGACATTTACTAACAGTTCCAGAATCCGGCAATAGCAATGCTTCCTCTGCTCACCATTGGAAACAATCAAGGACGATAGAGAATATGAGAGGAATCGGGAAATAGAAGTTGATCCGCGTCAAATTTGGGGTTTACCTCAAGCTCTGATCCCGCCAATGAACATGTTTCGTTAGATCTGTCATGCAGTGCATCAAGAGAATCCGAGAACATCCTGGATTGCGGTTAAACTGAACTGTAAGTCTTCGGTTGTATGGGATTCGTGGGAACTGAATATGAGACGGGAAGGGGTGTTTTGGGAAACTTACCTCGAAAACATGATAAACTCGAGGAAAGACGGAGTTGGCATGACCCAACTGTGGAGAGCAGACCAGTGATGGCCATCTTCTGGCATAGGAGGAAGAGCTTCGAAGTGTGCTGGCAGTGCATACATATGGCGGAATGCATCTTCAAAAACAGTTCTGTGCGAATTTACGATTGCAAAACAAATGCCGTCAGAAGCGAAAACGTTCATGTAAATCTAACAGAATTTCGATAAGGGGCCTGAATTCCCGAAGATGACTCTCACTGGTCAGACAACTGAATTTTATTCACACATCCACATTAGCAGTAAATTGAAATCGAATGCATTCGGGTATATCATGACAAAGAAAAGAAGATGAACCGAGAAGAGTTATATGCAAAGATCTGTTTCAATAAGCAATGCACGAGGAGTAACAGATCATGAATATCGGCACAATTTATGCAACAAAATATAATAGAGTAGGGTACCTGCAATTTCCTCCGTTCAAAATATCGCACATGGACCAGAACGTTAGCGCATTTTTACTTCCTAGAGCTCCACCATCCATGTCTAATCGTGACCAGAAATATACGATATCACCTTTCGTGTCTTGTTGTATAATATCTTCCAGGGTTTTTTCAGCTTTCGCTGACAACGAAATCTGTCTCCATCACAAAGGAAGCACAAGTTAAGTTTCAGGAGAAGTTAAAGACAGATGTCAAACCGTTTCACGCGAAATAAGCATTAACAATACATTAAAAGGGACTACCTTCCTACCAGCAGCACGCCATGACTGAAATCCAATCCAAGGTCTCATGTGAATACTATCCACTTTATTTGCGACTGAAAACATTCCCCCGATTTCACAAAGGATATCCCGGTAATAAGTATCATTCAGTATAGGTAATCGGTCAGCAGCATCCAAATCATCTGAGCTTAGCCTCCGTGCTTTGCTGGACTATAATATGAGGAATGGACAAATCAGACACTAATTATTTGGCAACATAATAAATAGTTTCAGAGCATGATTTGCCAAGATTACACAAGTAAAATTTGATATAAAAGAATATATATCACAGGAAATGACAGATATAAACAGCAAGAGATCAAACTACTTAAAAATTGTTGGATAAGATTTAATACAAAGATGAATAGAGAAGCCTACCAAGCTCAAACCACGGTAAAATGAACCATGATGCAAAAACGGCCAGGCACCAGCTCCGTCATATATCTCATAAATACATACAGGCTGGCCAGTTCTCTCTAGTTCTCCCTCATCCCTTTCATTCTCTTCAAATTTAAGCTTCTCGGATTTGCGAGCATTTCGGTATATTTCATCCCAGTCATCAGCATCTTTTTCCAATCTTCCCTCTAGCTACAAGAAGAGGATGAAAATAATTCCACTTCATATTCCTTCCATGATGGAAAATAATACATATAAACAAGCCAAGACAAGCAGAAAAATCACTAGAGAGAACCTAGAATTATGCCTGATGGCAGCAGAATTTGATACCTCCTCTGTTTCTACTCTCTCATATTCTTCAGTTTCTTCTATCTCTTTGAGAACATCCCAATCTAGTTTGGAAGGAAGTGCTTCAGACACCATAAGGGTATCGTTGTCAACAGGGTTTCTCGAATCAACAGAACCCATGAACTTCTCTTCAACATGGAAAACAACTCTGGGCCTTCGAGTGGAAGCATCAATGCTATCTGAATCTTGAATGTAACTTTTCTGCTGTCCAATTTCCTTCCTGAACAGATTCCACTCCCATGACGCCTGTTGAAGTTGAGAAACAGGGCCCGGCAAGGAAGTATCTGATGGAAAATGGAGTATATTCTCCAAAAGCCTGGCATAACCAGTAATGCATTCTGATGCCATTATGTTCTTAGCCAACAGTCTTCCGGAAGATGCAATTGTCCGACCAAATTTAGAAAGCCTTCCATCTGATATCATGAGTGAAAACGCCTTTAACAATGCATCTGGGTCATGCCTCTGAAAAAGCATTCCATGAGCTCCATCAGCCATCTGCGATCAGAGAAGCTCTTTAGAGAATCAAATATCTAAACAGGCAGATGAGGGATATTGGTTATTAGTTGACAACTTGGGATAAACTTGAGGGCACTAACATATTTTTTCATGATAGGAAAGTCAGGTGTTATGATAGGTACGCCAAAGCTCATTGCTCGAATGATTAAAGGAGGAAAGCTTTGTTCCTCTTGAGAAGATCCATAAATAACTATATCAGCCATCAATAGAACTCCGTTGACATCCTCATTCAAGCCAATATGCTGAAGAGAACCATTGGACAACCCGAGCATTGTTGCGACCCCCTGTAATCTCAACCATTAAAATCAGGTTATACACCCAACGGATGACCTTTTAATAATACTATCAAAGAGTTATTTACCTGTAAAGCATCACTATGTCCAGCAGTTGAATTTCCATATAGAAAAACAAATTTAAAGGATGCACTTGTATCTTTCTTCCTCCCGTATCGTGTTAACAGCGGTCCTAGCATGTGCATTGCCACAGCATAATCCCAGGAAAGCTCATCATAAAACAAAGAGCTCCCAAGCACAAGGATAATCAGGTCATCCTCACTATATCCATTAACGTCCCTCACTTTTTGCTTTGTGTGGTTTTCACTGTAGCTTTCAGCAGCCCACACATCAACTACAGATTCCGGAATCACAAAGAAGTTTCCATCATCAAGAACGCTATGCAATATCTGAACATCAAGAATAACGTTAGCTAGAAGAAAGCAGATTTTTTGGAACTTGAAGTGGAATCATAAACTTATCGGGGATAGAAATTTACTGGAAGGGTGAAATCTGAGAAAACAACAACATCTGCTCTTGTGAAAACACTCCTCCAATGAGAAATAAGAGAATTCTGGCCCATCTCCTGATAAACAGGCAATCGCCGTGCAAGGATATCTTCATGAATTATCCATATAAGTGGTACTGAACGAAAAGGCTCCTGCATAAGGCTGCATAGATATGAAACTTTCTCATCATAGCATCTCAAGCACAAGCAGAAGCAATTATGCAGGGTCGGGATTCACAGGTGCCACACAAACTTTTACCCTTTTCTCACTTTAGGCAGATCAAGTTGTTCTTTTTCTTAAAGTGCTTTCGATCATTCACAGAGAAACTTAATATTTCATGTGACTAACAATGTGTAAAACAAACAGTCCACAGAAAGAAACATTGTCATTGATTGAGACTGCAGAGAAAGGAAGGACATTTTCTAGTATTTGGTTAGGCTTCAAGAGAGTGAGAAAAAAGCATAGGGTGCTTATAAATTGACCGAGAATCCAACTGACAGCAATATACAAGTCAAAGAAGAAAATTCTACTTCCAGTTGATGGTAAAATATTCTCTGTTCAGTAACTGCAAAACAAATCGGTATTAAAAGAAAATTTTGCTTAAAGAAAACCAATGGCATGGTATGTTAAAAAAGTGCATGTCAAAACAGCTAACTCGGCCAGGGCAAGTGTACTATAGAGGCACCATATTATAGGGATAACTTGACATACTTAGTTCACCCACCTTGAAATGGCCTCCTTCGCTTCAATCGAATCAGCTATAACACCTTCAAATCTGAAGTAGATGATTTCGAGTAAGTTTCTTCAGATAAATAAAGGAAATGTTTTTCAATAGAGTAATCAATGATCATATTTCAAGAGAACTAATATGAATCTATCGAAAGGAAAAGCATATAGCGAGTTTTGAGAACATGGAGGACACATACATTGTCCAATCCATGTGCACCAGTTGATCAGGAACCAAAAGTGTAACATAGCCAACCAACTGTTCCCACAGTGAGCGTGCTTCACCATTCTCCACTGCAAAACCCTGAAAACTTTTGATGTCATATGTGTTTCTACATAGCCACCAAGTACACTTGGGAAATAAAAATATAGTTTTATATTCAAATTTTTTACCACATATTTATATTTGGTCCAAAAATTAGCGAGAGTTTTTTTTTTTAAAAAAAACTTACTGTAAAAGATAGCTAGAGCTACATGCATAAAATGACATAAAATTATACCTTAAGCGCATAACCTAGTGTTTGGAGATTCTTCATCACAGTAATCAACATTAATGTCCGTGGATCTTTCTTCAAATTTCCAAGTATCTGTCATTCATTAAAGAAGAACATACAACTGAACACATTAAAAGTATTACATAAAGTAGAGCTGAAATAGAGTGATACCATTATTTCAGTAGATATGAATGTGCATTTGGGCTAAAATCATCCATGAAAATATCATAATTTTATTTATTTCAAACTATATTCAACAAGAGACAACATAGGATGTATGATATATTAAAATATCATCTCCAAAGATAGACACACCATCAATTTCAAAACTCTGTCCAAGGGAAGCTAGGTGAGGTATTTTATTAATGTCCTATATTACAAACACAAACCCCATTTAGGAAAAAGAATGGCAAATACAAGTGTACCTAGTTTTAGAAAGTCAGTAGACAACAGAATGCAACCGCAATCCATCCAAAATATTTCAAATATATTCTTTAGACAACATAAATAAAATGGAGGCTGTCAATTATTCCATACAACTCTTCAAAAAAACTTTGATCCCAGACCTCAAAATATAGTTTATTTCCCAGATCCTGTCTGTCAAGCCATTGAGGACACCAAAATATAGTTTATGTTTCCTTGATTGATCCCAGAGGTTCCAAATGATTGTTTAATCAAAGAACATAAACCTGGGTCCACATCAAATCTCTTCAGAATAATTTTTTTTCCCTCACTGTAACATGGTCCAGTTCCCACAAAAAACTTCTGTTGATGTTATGCCATTGATCTGGAACCTCCTCTTCTAAACTTTAGCAATTATGGTAGATCCTCCAAACCTAAGAGCTGAGTATCTAGATCTCCGAGAAGAAAATGCCCAAAGATTCTTTCAACCACACTGAACACTCTTGAACCACCATTTAGTGATAAAACTGAGATTCAGAGTAACTTGCGATTCCCAAAAGCTACGCTAACGGATCTAGCAATACTCACGCCAGTAGTAACTACCTTTCATGCATTTATAAAGAAAGAATAAAAGAGACCAAAAACATAAATCGGAGCAAAAAGAAAAAAACTCACCACTGCCAGCCTTGGCGGGCGAACGCCAATCCTAACCACCGATCGCAAAGGATCAAGCCCCTGGCCTTGAATTATTCTCGTCCCAACTCTTCCGGGCACGTACTTCAACGTAGTACCCAAACTAATTCGGCTCCCGACCTGCCCTCCCTTAACATTGCCTTGCCAGAAAACCGAGGTAATCGAATTCTGAATCACCAGCGACGACATGAAGAACGCACAGACCGTGAACGCGGTCATCAAGTAGAACAGACATGTACCACGGAGCCTGAACAGCGAGAGCAATCCCTTGCGATTCAGCGATCGACCAATGTGGTGTGGTCGGCTCCGAAGCGAAGGCCGATCCAAGGAGGAGTGAGATCGATCTCGTCTCTCGCTCGAATTCCTCTTGAGACGAAGACGATCCCGGATGGAGTGGAACGCAATCTCACCGTTCCCCGCATCGTTGTTGCCAGCGACGCCGCCATTGTCTTCAATCTCGAGAGGAGACGAGTTTCTCACCATGGAGAAGAAGAGAAGCTCTCGATGGATCCACGCGAAGCTCTCTCTAGTTCAGGAGCCACCAGAGTTCACCATTGAGGAGAGAGAGATGTGAGAGAAGTAAGATCATTTAATGGTAAGATTTTTTTTAGTAAATTAAATAACGAATATTTTACTCTTTCCGCTGGATGTTTGGTGTTTTTATTTGGTAATTTTGTTCTTCACCTACGATCGTCGGATCGTTTTCTTAATTCCGTCTATTAGTTTTTTTTTTGTTATCCTTATCGGTTTAATACATCAATGTAATTGTTGGCAAGATTTCACCCGTACGATCAGTTTTTTTTTTATGTTGACTATTTACCATCGTTAGATAACAATGGGTTGTTCGATATTTGCGTATGGACAATCCTAATAGTCAGATCGATACATCTATAATCGGTTTATTTTTATTACTTGATGATGTGAATCATTTATAGTTGTCTGATTTTGCTGTCTCTAAAATTATTCTGCACCGTTAGATAGGGTTGCGATGATACGTGTCATCCATCTGATTTTGGTGATGATTTTAACATTTGTTGTCATTCAGAAACTAGTGTGTGTTAGCTGTTATGAACTATATTAACTCACAGTGATTTTCTGAATCATGTTGGGTATTTGAAATTGGGTTATATCGCGTTTAATCCCCATTTTTTAAAGATAAATAATATTATGTATATTTTTTAACATATGATTTGATGTCATGTAGTCTATTTTTGTATTCTCTATATTTTCATGCTTTCCAATTTCTTTTTTTTTTCTAAAAGCATCAATTTCCCATTATTTCTATATTTTTTTGACTTAGATAATTTTTTTTATTAATTTAAATTGTGATTATCGTACTATATAAAGATTTAAGTTTTTTTAGTTTCATTCCAATCTTCGTTGTTGACGGTTGTGATTGCGGTGACAACTTTGATAATAAAAAAAAACCCTTTTGTAATCATATTACATATTTTACTATGCTTCTACAAACGCATTGATTTTACACGTGTTTGTATTCTTAGGTCCATATTCGATAATAGTGTTATTATGGTAAATTCTCCTTGCATGTGTTTGAATTTTATCATTATTGATAATTCAACCTTTTGGAGGATTTGCTAAGCTCGCCATTAGATCTATGACTCGGGAGTTTACGATCGATTCTCTATATATAGCTCAGTGCCAATAGACCATTTACCACCATATAATTTTACATTTATTCATGATTTCTATTGTATTGAGCACAGTTGTAATTGTATTTTGCTATCTCTACCTATACAACTCATGTTTACTATATGGTCCCAACTATGACTTTCCGAAGAATTTTCCATATAAGATAAGAGTTTGTATTGTTCTTTTATGGACTTCTGGTTCAACGAGTACACCGCGTTCAAGTGCAAATTAGGAAATGATCATTTACAATGAATGGATAGATATAGTTCTATGTCGTTGCACGTTTCGTTGGGATGATATTGTAGTAGTTCTATTCATATTTAGTTAACTGATTTTACATACCTTAGAATGTGTATTGTTATTTTGTTGGTGTGGATTAAGCTTAATAAGCGATGTAATTTTTTTCTAATGTTACTATTTAGGGAAACCAAATGCAATACTATATGAGATCTGTAGATTGTACATGTCATCAACGATATTCGGTAGAAGGTGGTTGTTGTAATATCGTAAAGTTTAGTGTTCTATAAAGTCTTAAAGAGAAACGGTCTTGTGGTGCAGAGTTAAAGATCGGTTTCTACTCGCACAATTGTCGTGAGACAATGTGAAAATCTACGAATGAGGGATAACTATTTCAATTTTGGATCATTTAAAGATATTGCCACAAGCACATTAAAAAAAAGTATTCTAATAGATTTGTTGTTATGATTTGTCTTCAAATATAATTCATTTATTCAACTATTGTGGCCACTTAAACACGTTATAATATTCAAATTGTTTCTGTAATACATATTGTGTCGGCAAGGTGATGTATGTTGGTCGTTTAGAACAAATCAACTACAATGATTGTTTAGTGCGGTGTCTATCAATCCAATTTCAAAAATCAAAGAATGTGACATATACTGTATTTTGTCTTAAAATAATTGTCATTTAAACCGCTATGTAAACCTGTCAGTGAACAAAATTAAGCAATTTGTAATCATTTTAAATGTAGTGGTATTGTTTTGGAATGCATACTATGGGATACTTTAGTGTAAAATCTTTATAATTGCGTTGTCAATCATGAGAAATGTGTAATAAGATGCGACGGTGGGGTGATAATTTTGTTTTCTAAAAAAATGTGCAACAATTTAGCTTTCATGCAACAAAAAAATAACTCATATATAACTCAATTGACTTTTGTTTTATAGCTAAAAAAATCATACCAAATGTCTAATATTCAAGTAAACTTTATTTGGATCAAACTTTTTCGTTGATTATTCATTTTAAAGAGTTACGTTGTTAAGTTCCCTTTATTAAACTATATTGGTATCATGACAAGACAATACAATTATATTTAGACTACTATGGTAGTCTTTTTGGAGGATACTTCGATGTCTCTAAATCAATATGGAGTCTTGTTATGCATCTTCAAGTGCTCCCGAATCTAGAATAGGTGATGGCTCTTGAAAATGGACTATGGATGCCTAGAAAAGGTGAACAATTAGGTTATAACATGATACTAAAATTATATAAATTAAAAATGAGTTTTTGGAAATGAGATCATTTAATATAACACTTAACAAAAATTTATGAGAAGAGAGGATTCCCGAAATTTAAAAATTTTAGAGGATAATAAGATTAGACTAAAAAATTAGGCAAATAGATATATGTTCCTAAAAATAGAAATAAAAAAGAAGTTTTTTGCTGTTTTGTTTCATAATCCAAAAAAAAGTAAAAACATAAAGTTTATCAAGATTTGTTTTAGTTTAGTATCTTATATTTATAAAAATAGGAACATGATGAACAATAGAGATGAATCCAAATTTTTTTTACTTTTAAATTTTTTATATTCTCTCAACGTGAAATCCATCTTTGCGTATTTTTCTTTGATCATATGTGGATCCATATTATATAATGATGAATTGATTCAATTAATTTTCGACATAGAAAAAAAAGATATTGGATCAAACAAAAATTTATGATGATCGATATGTATCACTAATCAACCCACGAGTTATGAAATTATAAGAAATCAAGATATTTTTATAAATTTAATTATATTTTGTTATTATTATTATTATTCTAAAAGTGTATTTAAATTATTAATATGTTTAAAAATGTAAGTGTTATTTTAAAAGTTCTGGATTTTGATATTTATAATATTTTGTGGCATTATGTTATTTGTAAATTTTCTTAAATAGTTTTAATTTTTATAATTTTGTTTTCAAATGAAAAATTATAACTTGTGGTTGACCATTATTATAAATTAGTTAAGCTTACTTTTTGTTTATATACCGTTGTAATTGTATTGAGAAATATACCATAAACTATTTCTCTATTATAGTATGAGATCTTCTCTAGGTTTTTCTTTTCACGGTGTTGTCATCATTTTCCAGTCGTTCGACGTCATCATCTCATTGTTTTTTCTCTCTTTATGTCGCCTATAAATCAACATGTCGTCCTCCTGCTCTTCCTCATCTCAATATAAATTACCTCCAATCATCCCTAATCTTTGTCAATATGAAAAATATAATGAAACTCACACCCTCCAATTATCTTCCATGGAGTATCCAAGTCAAAATTTTTCTTTAGAGTCATAATTTGGATTACTTCTTCTTGAAGAAAGTTGTGTTCTTACAAGCATACTTCTTGTGGATGGGATTACGTGTGACAATATGATGTTCTCTATGTGGTGGCAACAAGATCGCCTACTCTTTAGTGCTCTCCTATTATGCTCCTTTCCAATCATTGGTCTCTCCTCCTGGGTTCGTGAGGCATGGAGCTCTCTTGGAACACTTATGGAAAAATCCTTGTGGATCACATCCTACAATTAAAAGAACAAATCAAGAGGAGTACCAAAGGTACACAACCCGTTGATTAATTCATATGTTATGTCACCAAATATGTCGACAAGCTTGCCCTCTTATGAAGGCCTATTTACCATAAAGGTCTTCTTGAAGCAATCCTTTATGGTTGTTCAGAGGGTTTCAAATCCATTGTTGATATCATCAAGGCCAAAGACACTGTTATCTCCATTGAGGAACTCCACAAGAAGTTTATCCATCATGAAATGAAACTTTTTGTGCCCTCCCATATCCGTTTTCGCTGCCTATCCCGACCAACAATGCTAGAACTCGCCTAAACCACATCCACATAGTGACAACACAATTCTTCGGGGCATCACAACATATTTAAGGAGTACCAAGGCAAGTTTCAAGTATGTGGAACCTTTGGTCATAGTGTAAATAGGTGTCCTCAATTCTGTGTCATGTCGGCCTCTAGAAATAGACAAGACTTGATCCAACATTTCACTCCTCAATCGTAGCATGCATCTCATCGACCATGGAAACACTCTCCTAGATAGTGGCAACCACAAGCATTCCACAATGCAATTTCTCCATATTATTCATCTCATTGGTTGCTTGATACTGGGACATCACATAATATAACCACATAATTGCATAATCTTTTGCTGTATAATTCCTATGATGGAGGAGATAACATTGTTCTTGGTTATAGATAAGCTCTCAAAATCACATATATGAGTTATTTTCCATTTCCCTTTGTGCTCGATCTATTCATTTAGACAATGTGCTCTGTGTTATTATGTTGAAGAATCTTATATCGGTCCATCAACCGTACTAAATAATGTATATGTTGAATTCTTTCTTCATGTATTTCAGGTAAAGGATCTTAGTACGAGGACGCCATTGCATAACGAAAAGTTTAAAGACAGTTTTTATGAGTGGCCAAACCCTAAATCTTAATCTTCTCATTTTATTGCCTATTCTAGTCTTAAGTTCACTTTATCCGAATGGCACTCACGTATATATCATCATGCTTTACCTATTGTCAAACATATGGTGTCTTAGTTTCATATTCTATTTCATCGATATTCCTCTCATCCTTTGTACAATTCATGCTCTATTAATAAAAGTCATAAAGTTCTATTTATATATCATCGATTTCATCATTTAGTCCACTCGAAATTATATACTCCGACGTATGGAACCTCTCATTATGTGTCTATTGATGGCTTCAAATATTATATCTTATTTGTTGATCATTTCACTAATTACTCTTGATTTTATCATCTCAAACATAAATCTCATGTCAAAGATACATATTTTTCTTTAAAACCCTTCTTTTAACACAAATTCAACTTCAATATCGTCACTTTCTACTCCGATATATAGTGGTGGTTAATTTGTCACTATTATCCCATTCTCGTGTCCATTGTATTTCACATTTCACCGCATCACCACACATTCTCAAGCACAATGGGTTATAAGATAGACGTCATAGTCACATTGTAGAAACCGAGTTATCTCTTCTTATGCATGTGTCCATTCTGGTCATATTTTGATCATATGTCTTTATGATCATGGTCTACCTCATCAATAGGATGCCCACTTCAATTGTAGATATGGTTTCTCCTAATGAATGCCTTTTTCGATCTCCTCCCATCCATGATAAACTTAAAATTTTCAGGTATCTATATTATTCATGGCTTCGTCCTTATGCCAAAAAAAAAACTATCTCCTTGTTCCATCCCATGTGTCTTCCTTGATTTCTTTCTCACTCAAAGTGTTTATCTTTGCTTTGATCTCACCATATCTCATTTGTTTCTTTCTCGTCATGTTCAATTCCATGAGTCTACCTTTCCTCGTGCCAACTTTTCCAAATTCTTTACCATCGCACCTCCGATGTCTGAGTCTTTTACACCATTGTGTCCATCAGTCACCTCCATATAATCTTTCCCTTGGCAACAAGTAATGGCATCCACGGATCAGCCCATGTGCTTGGATTCCTCATCATTGTCGGATGTGACACGGTCCTCTCCCTTGTACGTGACACGTCTTCTATCACCATGGGGGAAGACCATCCGGAGCAAGGACCCCAACAGTTTGGACATGGGGGTCATATTGGAATTGGGACCCAAAAGCCCTCTATCGCTATGCTCCAACACTTATACCTATGCCCCAGCCTGAAGGTTCCAATGTTGCCTCGGCAGAGAGTCATCTCGTTGATGTTAATGATTCTTCACAAGTGCAAAACACTCACTCCATGGTTACTCGGTCAAAGAATAACATATTCAAGCCAAATTCCAAGTTTTTCTATCATAAAATAGTCCTTGATTAAAAGTCATCCATAATTCACCAAGCCTTCCAATATAACATATGATGTCTCGCGATGAATGATGAATAAAATGCTCTCATTTTAAATGATACTTGAAAAATTGTTCCAACGATTGCTGCTAGCAATATTGTTAGGTGAAATGGGTTATTCACATTAAGAAAACCTTAATGGATATGTGGAACACTACAAAGCTCATCTTGTTGCCATAAATTTTCATCAACGCTTTGGTGTGAACTTTCACGAAACATTTAGTCATGTGGTCAACTTACCACTATTGTTCTCAACATTGCAATTTCATATGAATGTCCGATTCGACAACTAGATGTCAATAATGTGTTCCTCCAAGATTATATATAGAAAGAAGTCTACATGTTTCAACCATCGGGGGTTTTTGAGAAGGATCTACCAGATCATGTCTATAAGATGCATAAACTATTTATGGTCTTAACAATACCCCTCGAGCCTGGTATTCTGAACATCGCTAGTTATTTATTGCACATGGATTCACGAACTCTCTTGTTGATGTATCCTTGTTTGTGATGGTGAAATTCACATCTTTATTAGGGTTTGTGTGGATGATTTAATTGTCACAAGTAGTTGTCCTAAACGAGCCCAATCGTTATTACTTCTTACATTGAGTAAATAAATTGGAGATCTTTTACAATAGACAAATATGCCTAAGACAAAGCTGATCATAACACCTATGACCTCAATGCAACTAAATTTCGTCATGTGGTTGGTAATTTGCATTATGTATCTCTCAATAGGTCAGTCATCAACCCAATCTTGATATCTTGCTAGATCTTGGCATCATGGAATATCTTTTGGATCTAAGAATTCTGTCATTCTTCATATTTTCAGTGATGTCGATTGGGTTGGAAATCGGATGACTACATTTCCACAAGGCCATACATTCTTTATATTAGTCCTATCTTATCTCATGGTCATCCAAAAAGTAGAAAACATTTACACGTTCCTCTATAGAGTTTAATTATCGATTCATTCTGGAAAAATTCGTTGGATTGTCTCACTAATTTTCAAATTTGGTAGCTCTCAACCATATATTCGGTCATTTATTATGACAACATTAGTGCATAATGTCTCAGTGTGAACTTGGTCTTTTACTCCAAAATGAAACATATTGACTTAGACTTCTATTTTATTCGTGGACAAACTCAAAGTGTCTTTCAACTTGTTTCACATGTAATCTCGACGAATAAATTAACTAATCTTCTCACAAAACCGTTGTCTCAATCATCATTTTATGTTTTATGTTTGTCTCGTCTTGCAGAAACATATTAAAGAAATAGTAATATAACATCAAGGAATAAGAAAATTATAATATTAAATAATATCTAATAATATATAATATTAATAATAGTTTTAATTATTGTAAGTTAGATTAAGTTTATTTTTTATTATCTAAAATAAGGTCTGATGAATAGTGTATAAAGACAAATGTTACGTTATTATTGGTCAAAATCAACTTTTTGTTTGCGTGTCATTTTCTGAGCCGCTGGATGTTATAATATTTTTTCCTGATGATTTTAACTCATGACGATCGTTGATTAAAAAAAGCCAATGACACGCAAACACTCTTCACCTGGGTAATCTCTCTCCATCCATTCACTCTTCGATCTTCCTTTTCACCTGGATCTAGATCTGTTCCTCCTTCACTATTGCTTCCAGCAGAGGTTGGTTCTTTCTCTCCATCATCTTCTCCACACTTCATCTTAATTTAATCTCATCTCCAATTGCGGGGACAGGTGTTGGATCCGGTTAACAAGTCTCCTCCATTCGAACCAGTAATCAAGGAACTTTAGAATTCCAGAAAGTTCCGTAGAACAACTTATGGGTAGTACTGCGCATGATGGTTCCGTTCATATATCAGCCATTCTATTTTTTTTCTAGTAGCTCATTCTCTCATCTGCATATTCTACACATCTCTCACATCTTTTACAATTTCTTCCCATTGGCACTCGTCTTTTCCGAGCTGTTTGATTAGCCGACGAAAATTTCTTCGTCATATCTTCTCAAACCTCAGCCAAGTGAAGGTGCGGGTGCAAGGCAAGGCGCAATGAGTGCGGGTGCGAGAAAATGTGAGGCAAGGCATGACGTGTACGGGTACGAGGAAAGGTGCTACGAGGCGTGATGGGCAAAGCGCGGCGCGAAGCGAGATGGGTGAAACGACATTATTAATTTTATTTTAAGATCAAATATAAAATATATAGACAAATAGTTATTATATTTAAATTTGAAGGACTAAAATGTAATTTATAAACTTTTTTAACCCTAGGCTAATGTTCTAACTTAATATTCACTCCAATGTTTTGCCGCTTCCCTCTCTACAGACTCCAAATTTTTGTTGCACCCCTCTCTGCATCCTCCAAATTTTTGCCGCCCTCCAGCACTCCCTAGTAATCGAAACCACCATCCACAAACCTGATAATCGAAACCTCCATCGCACTCCCTCCGTCAGACGCCCTCCTCCATCGCACTCCCCCGCACGCCCTCCTCCTCCTTCGCATGCCCTCCATTTCGAGTAAGTTGTTGTTTTTTTCTAGCTTTGTCGATTTGTTATACCTTAGTGATTTTTTAAGTTTTTCATTTGTTAGATGTATATATCGAGCCATCGTGTTCTAGCTTTGTTATACCTTAGTCGATTTTTTCGTCGATTTTTTTCAGTTTTTTATTGGTTTAGATGTTATAACTTAGTCGATTTGTTATACCATCAGACGCCTCCTCCGTTGCACTCCCTCCGTCAGACGCCCTCCTCCGTTGCACTCCCTCCATCAGATGCCCTCCTCCGTCGCACACCCTCCTCCTCCTTCGCACGCCCTCCGTTTCGAGTAAGTTTGTTGTTTTTTCTATCTTTGTCGATTTGTTATAGCTTAGTCGAATTGTTATAGCTTAGTCGATTTATTTTCAGTTTTTCATTGGGTAAGATGTATATATCGGAATGCTCATTGGCCAATCTTTTTATCAGTTTGGCCGCATTACCTCTATCTATCAGATCGGGGGTTAATGTAGTCTGCTCAACGTGGTTTTTCCGTCATAAGTTTGACTCTGCAGGTAACTTGGCACGGTACAAAGATCGCCTCGTCACCAACGGAAAATCTCAGCGCTCGGGAATTGACTGCGATGAAACCTTCAGTCCGATCATGAAACCAGCGACCATACGCACTGTGATCAGCTTGGCTTTGTCCCGTGATTGGCCGATCCACCAACTTGATGTGAAGAACGCGTTCTTACATGGAAATATCGAGGAGACTGTGTATATGCATCAACCTCCAAGCTTTGCTGACCCTTCTCGTAACGATCACGTATATCTACTTCGAAGGTCTCTATGCAGACTCAAGTAGGCTTCCCGCGCTTGGTACCAATGATTTTCCTCCTTTGTCACTACTTTGGGGATCATCCAAAGTAAGCCCGACTCTTCCCTCTTTCTTCTCCATGGGAAACTCGACACGGTCTTCTTGCTTATTTATGTTGACGACATCATCCTGATAGTGTCCACAAACAGCCTCCTCCGTTCGACTATCGAAGCACTTAGCAAAGAATTTGCCATGACAAACTTGGGGCATGTTCCTCTCGCAGACACAATATGTTATGGATATCATACGTCGTGCCGGTCTGTTCAATTGCAACCATGGAAAACACCGGTTGACCTGAAGTCTAAGCTCTCTCCCGATTGCGGTCCAGCTTTTGCAGATCCTACACTCTATCGAAGCCTTGCTGGAGCACGCCAATATCTCACCTTTACTCGCCCAGACATTGCATACGCCGTGCAACAGGTCTATCTCTTCATGCACGACCCACGCGAGCTTCACTACCTCGCTCTCAAGCGAATCCTTCGGTATCTTCAAGGATCCCTTGCCAACGGACTTCAGCTCCATAAGTCCAACATCATGAGTCTCTCCGCCTACACTGATGCATATTGGGCTGGATACCCGGATACCCGATACTCTACATCCGGATATTGCGTATTTCTGGGCGACAATTTACTGTCATGGTCTTTGAAACGACAGGCCATGGTATTTCGATTCAGTTGTGATGCTGAATATCGTGGGGTGGCTAATGTTGTGTCCGAGATACCGTGTTTCACGTAGACAAAAAAAATTGGACGGACCAAAAATTTTAATGGGCCTTATTTTTTATTATAAAATATGGACTCACCTTTGTATTTGCTTTGGTGGCCATTCCACCTGTCCTAGGCTCCGTAAATTCTAAAAATTACTTTTCACAATAGATACTTAAAAAAACATTACTATATTCATATATATATATATGTGTTAAATTTTAAATAATATAATTATTAGATTTATTAAAATATAAATTTCATCACTTTAATTTGACAATAATTACACAATCAAAAGGATATGAGAGTGTATTTTTTTTATTTCCGATATTTAGTTACAGATTATTGTTCTAAAAAAATGTTAGACGTAAAATATGATTAAGTTTTTACGTTAAAAGTGTGTAGAGGATACTGATTAAATGATATATATATATATACATATATTTATTGATTAAAATAAGTCTGTATACATAAAAATATTAAATTATTAAAATGATATGAAAAAACCATATATATTTATATATATTATATTATATACAAAGTTGGGTAGCTGTAGCATGTAATGTAATGTAACCAACATCGTGAAATATGAAAGAGCTTTTGATTTAATTTTCAAACGAAATTACACGTGGACAAATAAATTAGGCAGACCAAAAATTTTAATGGGTCTTACTTTTTATTATAAAACGAAATTCGGTATAAACTGCATATTTATATAATTACTGATAAACAACGAAATTATGTGCAGAACAAATGTTCATAAAATATGACGTTACATTGGGAAATATTATGAAACCAAAGGTCATTGAATTGTGCATTGTGTTTGAAATTATATATTACTAAATATTTCTTTGTATACAACATTTGTTGTGCTTGATACGCATTTTCCGACATCATCTAAGATAAGAATCTTTAATCCTTCTCGAGTTTTTGCTCTTGAAACTGCAACATATAATTGTCCGTGGCTAAAAACTGGTTTCGGTAGATATATACCAATTCTACTGAGACTCTGCCCTTGACTTTTGTTGATTGTCATTGCAAAACATAACATAACCGGGAATTGCTTTCGTTTGAAATTGAAGGGTAAATTTGTATTGGTTGGAATTAAAGGAAGCCGTGGTATGAAAACTTTGTTTCCAGCATGTGTTCCGTTGATTATTTTGCCTTCTATAATATTAGTACCCAGTTGAGTGATCTGTAGTCGTGTTCCATTACACAGTCCGAGTGTTGGATCAATATTTCGTAAAAGTATAATGGGAGCTCCCTCTTTAAGTATTAAACAGTGGTTAGGAAGACCAGGGCATTTCAAGCTGTTTAAAAATTCTGTATTATACAGTTCACATGTGTCGTTGTTGTTAGAATCGGTTGTGCACAATGTATCTGAGCTTAAATATTCTTTCAGCTCGCCGGGTAGTGATTGTAAAAGCATGTCGTTTATTTCATCAACGATTTCGTTTGTCGGACATAAGATAGCTCGTTCTTGGAAGAACAATGGATCTTTGAATTCGGTTTTAATATTAGGATACGCATGTCTAATAATGCTTTCAATTGGATTTGTCGTCTCGGTAATTAATAAATCTTTTGGTATATCTATAAGGTACTCGTTATATTCTGATGCGCGTAAAGATCCGTCTCCTAAGTTTAAAATCCATTTCGAGAAGTTTTCTATTTCATTATGATTTAAGGAACTGTTGCTGATACGTAGACGCATATTTCTGGTTAATTTCAATACACGGCAATAGTTCCAAATATAAGAAGAAGTTATACACGCTTGAACAGTGTCATGTCTTGTGCCCTTTGTTATAACTGGTAAGATTTGGCGGAAATCACCTCCGAAAACTACTGTTTTCCCACCAAAAGGTTTAGTTTTCAAGAAATGAGCAACTAAAAAACCCATGATATCTTTAATGCTTATATCTAATGCTTCAAAACAGAACTTATGTACCATCGGGGCTTCGTCCCATATTATAAGCTGTGTTTGCTTTATGAGTTCTGCTAAATTCGTGTTCAATTTGATATTGCACAATGAGTTCTCATTTGCGTCAATCGGTATCGCGAATCGGGAATGCGCAGTACGACCTCCCTGTAACAATAATGAAGCAATTCCACTTGACGCAACGTTTAGGACAATTTGACCTCGAGATCTCACTGCTGTGGATAGTGTCCTCCACAGAAATGTTTTGCCGGTGCCTCCATGTCCATATAAAAAGAATATTTTTCCATTGTTTTGGTTAATTGCTTCCATAATTTCATTAAAAACAATGTACTGCTCTGTTGTTAATTGGGATTTTAAATTTGTAAATTCAAGTTGCGTTTTTTCTCGGTCGTAAGATAGTTCTTCATATATTAATTTGTTTAATATTGATTTATTATGAGCTTCTGTAGGGAATGGCATTGAAGGATATTGTTTTAGAGATTTATTACTTTTCTGTAGCAGTTGTTCTATTTCGCCAAGAGCAACGTTTTGGATCTCCTTCTCGGACATGTTGAAATCTGCAGTTTTTCAATAATAATTTAATATTTTAATAATATGCTTATGTAAACCATGGCATGATATTAAGAAAGCTAACCTGGTAATTTTAATATACGCCGATGTTTATATAGTATATCGTCGGATAAAAGAAG
>CM071873.1:34081338-34106667 GCA_036759665.1 Gynandropsis gynandra | reverse complement strand
TCAGTTTTTGAGAGGCGGTATGAGTGACTACATGGTTTTAGGGTTAGGTTAGGGGAATAGAAGGTTAGGTTTTTAGGGTTAGAAGGGCATTTCGATAATAAAATATTAAAACTAGGGGCATTTATGTAATTTTTGCGGGTACCCGCTGGTACCCGTTTGTGAAACAAAATTATCCGTCCCGAACCCGAATCCGCGGGTATTGAAATTAAATTACCCGAACCCGAACCCGCATCCGCGGGTACGAGTAATTTTTTGCGGGTTCGGGACGAATTTCGGGACGGGACGGGTAGTGCGGGTTTTTTGCCCACCCCTACCTTTGAGACTTCAAAATAAATGGATTAATTAATCAATTAATCTACTTTCGATCAATTTCAACCATCTGTTGCTGAATTTGCAGATCATGGGAACACAGGAACATAGAAGAAGAGTATATGATGCTCTGAATGTCCTCATGGCAATGGATATCTTATCCAAAGATAAAAAGGAGATTCAGTGGAAGGGTTTTCCTCGTACCTGCATAGGTGACTTAAAAGAACTAAAGGTTCCAACCACTTCTTTCAACTGTGATTGCTCGTGTTTATTGTTCTGACCTGTTTGAAGATTGTGCTGACATTTGATTAATTGTTACAGACTAAACATCTTAGAGTGAGAAACAGGATTGACCATATACCCCTTCTTAAAGCTGTTTAATCCTTAATATCTCCTATTACTCATTTTGTTAATGGTCTTACCTATGAGATCCTATTAGGGTGGAAATGTACGGATTGCAATTTGTATGTTGTTCTTTATGAAGACAAAAATTCACTAGACAAGTGAATTAATGGTTTCATGTTGCACCATGATTTCATTGTCGAGCTATATGCAGAAGTACTCTCGATTTTTCGAGGTGACAATATTCTTGTTTGTGGTTTTGGCTTCAGTGATGATATGATGGTTGATGTAAGTCAACTAGAATGGAAGCTACGAGCTATATGCAGAAGTGGGTATTAGGATATGTTACGGTCAGACTTTTGGAGGTGACGATATTCTTGCTTGTGTCTCCAGATATCATCGTTGATGTAAAGTCAACTACTTGTTATTTATATTGCTTGTGTCTCCAGATATCATCGTTGATGTAAAGTCAACTACTTGTTATTTATATTGCTTGTGTCTCCAGATTTCAGTGATGCTATCATCGTTGATGTAAACACTTTCGTATCTTAAAAATAAATCATGAATCATTATATATGGTATTAGATAATTCAAAAATTTTGAACTAATTTTTTTTGCTTGAATTACGCTCATGTCCATTTTTAAGATACGAAAATGTTTGAAACATGTTCATGTTATATTGTCCCACGTTATTTAACATATTAAATCATATATTTCTAAATATCGCTTAGTGTGATGGGTATTATGTATTATGTCACATATACTAGTATATGAATCACGACCTGAATGTCATTTATTTCCCTCCATAGAATAAGGTATGATAACATCTAAATATAAAAAATCAAAACTTCAATACCAAGTTAAACTCAATGATTTTGAGCAAGTATAAG
Organism: Gynandropsis gynandra; assembly: GCA_036759665.1. Classification (NCBI taxonomy): domain Eukaryota; kingdom Viridiplantae; phylum Streptophyta; class Magnoliopsida; order Brassicales; family Cleomaceae; genus Gynandropsis; species Gynandropsis gynandra. Next base: position 34,105,126 of record CM071873.1, on the reverse strand, counting down.
CACTATGTGGATCTAAGAAAAGTTTTTTTTTGTTGGTCATAGCTTATAATTTAAAATATAAATATTTAAAAATGTAAAATATTTTTTAAATGCATTTGAATGTTATTTTTATTTTGTAATCTATTTATAATAATATTATTTGTTGTTGTTTAATATAAAGTACTTAAACAATTGTAAGTTCGATATAATTTTTATTTTGCAAAATTTATTTTTTATTTTATCTATCAAATAAAAAATATAAAATTTTGATAATATTCAAATATTAAACTAAAAGAAATAACAATAAAAAATAGAAAAGAAAATAGATCATATGAGTAACAAAAAGGAAAACAAAATTAAATAAATATTTTTCTTATAGTTTTTTATACTGTCATTTTTAGTTATAAATTTTAATATTAAGTAATTTAATATAATTTTAATTTTAAAAAAAAAAGACATCCGAATATTTGACTAGTGTCATTACTCTCCTCGTTTAATTCTGTTTTATCATCTTATTATTGATTATCTTTATATCCATATATTTTATTGCTATCATAACATATTAATAAGAAAATTGAAAATAGACATTATAATAAATCTGTTGATCTAATTATGGTTTCATTATGTATTAATGGACCTTTAATATATTTATTATATTATTGAATTTAAACTAGACGAAAAAAAGAGCTTATTCTATGATTATAGTAAAAGAGACAGAGACAAAAAAAATAATAGACACATTTGTTTCGATGATTATTATTATTAATATTATTAATATTATTATTATTATTATTATTTAGTGTTTGAGAAATCTAAACTTTAATTTTATTTTGGTTGTATCATATACAAATTATTCGGATTTTAATAAATAACCATATATATATATCAAATGAATTAAAATTGTTAGTTTGATTAATTATATTACATGAAAAAATTTGGAAATAAAAGATAAATATAAACTTTAAATATTTTATGATTATATATTAATTATCGATAATTTAGATCTGAACTAAAAGTAATTAAATTGGACTGTATAATAAAATAAAAGAAGGATAATAAGTACAACATTTTTCTATCAATGACATAAGCTTTGATTTGCATGTGAAATTTATTTAAGGGGTAAACTTAAAAAAACTTTCATATATAACTTTTAATAAAAAAAAGTTACACTTTTTACTCATAAAAATACCTTAAATTATATTTTTTAAATAAAAAATAGATATAATAAAACGGACGTTTGTTTTGTTGTTTATATTTGAGAAACCCAGGTTTGAGGCTGTCGGTCCTTCTCTCAGCAAAACGAACCGCCGAAGCCCTCAACCCATCCCTATAACAACCACCATGGACAAGCCCTGTTATAATGGATGTCCAAGTTACGACATTTTTATCAGGCATTTCATTGAACACTCTGCAACTGTTATTGATCTTTCCTACTCTCTTGTACATATCCAAAATAGAACTTTCCACGAATACTGAATATACAAGTCCGCTTTTTTCTGCATACCCGTGTAAGGATTCTCTATATGCAATGTTCAAACTTAGACCGCAAGCCTTAAGCGCAATGCTAAGAACAAATGTATCGACTGAGATATCAAGTTCAAGCCGCATCATGGAGAACAAGATCAGGGCTTCATTGGAGTTCATTGCACGCACGTAACCTGAAATCATGGTTGTCCATGAGTATACATCTCTATGCGGCATTGTATCAAACATCTTGCGAGCATCCCTCAAATTCCCAGACTTTACCAAACTAGTGAGCTGAGAATTGATATGAACAATGGTTCTCGGTAGAGACTGATCCAACAGAGGCTCTGAGAAGGAAATGGAAGTTGTACATAGTCTGCCGGTCCTTCTTCCGGTCGGAGCTTGAGGGATCAGCGGTCGGAGTTTGAGGGCTTCGGCGGGGCTTCGATTATGCTGAAAGAAGGACCGGTAGCCTCAAACCTGGGTTTCTTAGATGAAGTAATAAACAACAAAAACAAAACAAACGTTCTTTTTATTATATCTGTTAAATGTTTTTTTTCATTTAAAAAATATAGTTTAGGGTTTTTTTATGAGTTAAAATTGTAGGGTTTTTTTTATTAAAAATTATATATGAAGGTTTTTTTAAAGTTTACCCCTATACTTAAAGATAGTACACAAAGGAAAAAGAAAGTCTCCATGGTGTATGTCTTTGGTGACCATGAAGCTTCCTCTTTGAACTATTCGTAGACCTCTTCTTCTACGTTTTTTTTTAATCGTTTTTTAGTGATAAAAAAATATGCATTTTATATGTATATATGTGTGTAAAATACACATTTAGATCTTGATATGTTGGCGTTGTAAAGTAAAATCAATATAAAAGAAATACCATATTGAGATTGATTGATGTATACATTATTTATATCTTACAATTTTAAATAAATTATAAACAAATTGCACTATTAGTTTACATTACAATTTATAAATTTATTGATCAAATTTATATATTGAAACTTTTATTCATGTCTTTGTATTGTCCAGTATACATATCAAATATAATGACAATGTTCGAATTAATAAATTATATACAAAATATAAGATAAATATATTCTAATTATCACAAATCCGCGCGTAGCGCGGATATTATCTATTATTTTTCAATAAAATAAAATATATCAACAAAATTTGATATTCGATCTTAAAATGTTGACATATAAAATAAAAGGCCTTTTATTTAACTTCATTTACTAGATTTGAAAGTTTTTTAAAACAATTGATTGAATATTAACAATTTTTTTTATTAATAATTAAAATCAATTTTTTAACTTAATACAAATAGATTATTTTATAATTATCCTAAAAAAATACTTTAAAATGTATTGGAAAATATATAGACTTCTCGTCTCCACACACCTCATGATCACACTCTTCGTTTTTCCACATCTCGCACTCCTCGTCATTCTAGTTTCTTTGTAATCATGTTTCGCATTCTTCTAGTTTTCTGCTCGTTCTATCTCTATTCACTATATAAAAACGCTTATATCATTCTATTTCCATATAAATGAGAAACCTTTTTAAAAAATAGCTCGTTGTATCATGGTATTAGAGTCTGAGGAACTTACTCTTCATGAAGACATAACATCGATCCTTTTCCGCAATTGGCACGTCGACGGTCGAATCCGTAGGCATACCTCCCAGCAAAACCATATTTAACTAGGAACCATCTTCAAACGACACTGACCGAGAATATCCTACAATCGACAGACCGATAACCCAACAATCCAGCGACGACCACCGAACCGACAATCTAATGTTCTCTTTGATCGACCACCGAATCCTGCAACTCGAATGAACCAAAGACTAGACCAGAAATCGACCTCCGACAGAAAACTGACCATCTTCCACAACATACCATCGACGCCGACCACCTTTTGACTCTCATCGAAGCTTCCTTCTGACCATCTGATTCCCGAAATCAACTACCGAACCCCGACTACCATGGCGACACACACGATTTCAAAAAAAAAAAGGAAAAATTACCGCAGATAGATTCAAACCAATGACACAAAAACCAAAAATTGCTTATGGAAGCGTGCCACCATTAGGCCAAGTGAAAATTTTCAAATAAGTTGTTCCAAAAAGTTATTTTAATTTTAACTCCCTTTCGCATTCCAACCCAAATGCCCTTTAGGCGTACCAACTCCCAATGCCCTTTCGGCGTACCGACACTCGACGCCTTTTGGTGTTCCAACCAAAACGCCCCTAGGCATTTCGACCCAGACACCCTTTGGTGTACCGACCTAGATGCCCTTCGGTTTACCGACATCGACGAATCTATTCGACCATCGATAGACTACCGATCTAAGACAACGATGCGACAAACCATCGAAATTTTGATCGATCCGACTGTCGACACTTTCTGAGAAAGTGTATGATTTGTTTCTTTTCTTTCTTTTATCTTTTAACGACCAGGGTACCAAACTATAAATTGCGAACATCTTACCAAAACATTAGGACAATAAGGATTTGACATTTTATTGAGAAGTAATGCATTGTTGATCTACATGCTCCAACTTGAAGGTATCGGGAAATATAAAGACTCCTCGTCTCCCCACACCTCATGATCACACTCGTTGTCTCTCTACATCTCGTGATCACACTCATCGTCATTCTAGTTTGCTCATAATCACGTTTCGAATCCTTCTAGTGTGACTCTCTTTGAGTCTCCTCGTTCTAACTCTATTATATTCTATTTCCACATGAATGAGAAACTTTTTTACAAAATGGCTCGTTGTATCAAAAACAAATCTTTAGCTTGGATATCACTAAACCAATAAATTATGGAACCAAGTCCATAGTTTGGATGTTACAATATTGATAAGTAAATATTCATTTGATTATACTAGACTTTAAAGAACAAATTTTAATAATCAATTAATTATTCATAATTTTTCGACTAACAATTAAATCAAATCCAATCGACTTTTCAATATTATATCAATAAATTGTTTAAAAAATACGTAATATAAACACTTATATAGCAACAGAGGCAATTCCTTAGCTTGAATGATTCATTAGACTCAAAGAAAAACTGAACACCAAATTCCAATGATGATTCAAATATGTGATTTTTGTTTTTTTCCAAATGTGGGTAGGACCATTATAAGAAAACCAGTTAGTTGTTGCTCACTAGAAGTTTAAATCTGAGTCTACAACTACCATAACATAATGGGATGCTCTAGATCTTGAATCTATTAGTTAGAGCTTCATGGAAGGAAAGCAATCAATGTCGGGTTTTTGTTTTCTCATTGGACATGATTCATTTATACGTTTTTGGATTGGTTATAGGCTTGCTCCTTAGAAAACGTATTTGATCGTTTGTCGACGATGTTAAAGGACAAGTGGAAGAACCTATTAAAGTAGTTCAAGAAGGCAAGCTTGAACATATTCTTTTCATTTTTCATCATACAAAACAATAATTATCCATTAATCTAAGTATAATTGGCCCTCATATTTAGAATCCAATTAATTGGAATTGAAATTATCTGTCTTTGAAAACTTGAATCTTGAAGTGAATAGTCTTCCATTGAAAAAATACTCTGTAAGAAAAGATATTGACTACGGAAGGAACATAATCTTGTAAACATAAATGTACAATGCTTTTATACATTCTGAAAAATTTCTTTATATACAACATTCATTGTTTTAGTTGTGCATTGATCATTATCATCTAGAATAAGCAAGTTTAAAACGTATTTGCTTTTTGCTCTTGAAAATGCTACATATAATTGTCCATGACTGAACACTGGCTTCGACAAGTATATACCCACTCAATTGATGCTTTGTCCTTGACTTTTTTTAATTTTCATTAAAAAAAATACAATATAGCAGGAAATTGTTTACGTTTGAAATGAAATGGAAATGTTGTATTAGTTGGGATTAATGGATGTCGAGGTATGAAAACTTTATTGCATGCGTGATTTCCTGTTATTATTTTACCTTCTATTACGTTCGTTCCTAATTGTGTTATTTGAAGTCGTGTTCCATTGCACAATCCAAGCATTTGATCAATGTTCCGCAAAAGGATAATAGGTGCCCCTTCTTTGAGTGTTAGACAATGATTAGGAATTCCTGAATACTTTAAACTGTTCAAGAACTTTGTACTGCATAGCTCGTATGTTTCACTATTATTAGGGTCAATGTTACATAATGAATCAAAGCTTAAATATTCTGTTGAACAACCTGAAATTTTAGCTAAAAGTGCTTCATTTATTTCATCAACAATTTCATTTGTAGGACACAATATTGCTCGCTCCTGGAAAAATAAAGGGTTCTAGTATTCAGTTTGAATATTTTGGGTATACATGAGCTGCAATACTCTCAATTGGATATGACATTTCAGTAATTAACAATTCTTTAGGCATATCTATCAAACATTCCTCGCTGTTAGGTTTAGATAAAGTTCCATCTCCTACTTGTAATATCCAATTAGCAAAAGCTTGTAGATTGTATAAGTTCAAAGAATCAATATTCATCTGCAATCACATATTTTTTTGTTAATTTCAATACACGACAATAATTCCAGAGATATGAGGAGTTTATACATACTTGAACTGTTTCATGTCTATTTCCTGATTACTAGTAAGATCTGGCGAAAGTCGCCTCCAAATACAATTGTTTTGCCTCCAAATGGTTTGGTTTTTAGAAAAGGATTTACTGAACCCATTATATCTTTTATATGTTTTTCCAGAGCTTCAAAACAGTATTTATGAATCATCGAAGCCTCGTCCCATATTATAAGGCGTGTTTGTTTTATAAGATTTGATAAATTTGTCCCTAATTTAATGTTACAAATTGAATCTTCATTAATATTTAATGGTATTGCAAATCTCGAATGCGTTGTGCGGTCTCCTTCTAATAGGAGTGATGTAATGCCACTTGAAGCAACATTTAGAACAATTTGCCTCCGAGATCTTATCGTTGCAGATAACTCTTTCCATTTGTAAGTTTTTCCAGTTCCTTCAGGTTCATATAAAAAATTATTTGTCCTCTGTTTTTATCAACATCATTTATGATTTCATTATAAACAGAGCATTGTTCTGTTGTGAGTTGCGATTTCAGATAACTAAATTCAATTTCCATTTTTGTTGTCATAAGATAATTCTTCGTATATCAGCTTATTCATCAACGATTGGTTTTGAGCTTCTTTAGGATAAGGCATTGAAGAGTATTGTTTTAGAGAGCGATTGTTTTTTCTTGTAGTAGTTGTTCTATTTCACCAAGTGTCGTGTTTTGGAGCTCTTCATCAGACATCTTGAAGTCTGTCAATTGAAAAAAAATGGTCAGGACATTGTTTACTCCGTTACAAGAAGAAGAGAACAAAGCAGCAATGCAACAACGCAGAAAGTTGAATAACAAGAAGCTCTTTGATCTTCTCTGATAAGCAGTTGTTACATACCATTGGATCTCTTAAAGGCACTCTTCTCCTTGTGCTTTTGAAATCCTTTCTTTCTTCTATACATTCTTCTATTTTATTATTTGGTGGAATCTTTTCGATCGCTCTAGCAATTTATGACATTTTTATTGACACTTTGTAGCACTTTTTATCTAAGAGAGAAAGAAAAAGAATGAGTACAGAGAGACATAACCATAGCTTGAAAGAGCATTTATATCACGTTCTATCGTGTCTGTTTTGTTTTCCAATTCTAAATGACTTTGAATCTTTTGGCCATTAGGAATTATGACAACATGAGCATCAAATGGAATGAAATGGAACGAAAGGGAAGCTACTGTCAACTTCAAACCTCATGCCTATCAGATAATTCGATAGAAAATTAATAGAGGTACTTTTCTATGCAATTGTTCATTTGAGGGTCGACTTTATATAGTTGTTGTCTAAATATGATGTTGGAGCGAAACTTCAATGATTAGGTGTAAAACTAACATGATTTTAGTGTGGGCGTAATGTGGGCTCTAAGGAAATGGAAGGGGCTTCATTCCTTATGTTGAAGATAGTTTCCTTTCAAGTTTTTTTACCCGTAAAGCTATTGGGTTTGGTCGTGTGTTGCAAAGCTTTATTGAAATACGAATAGGTGGTCGATCAGGTTGAAATTTGGTTATTTTTTATGTTAGCTTTGGGCAAGATTTGTTTTTACGATGCTCTTGATAGTCCTTGTTCACCATCGGAGGGTGAAAATGTGTTTACTGAGTGAATTGTTTTTATTTAAGAACACACTTATATTCTGAAGCCAGATAAGGGAAATTCATTGAATCTCTCTATCTGTTTGAGTAGATAAACCATCCTCATAATCGACACTTCTCATTCTTTGTTTATCGTCAAACAAGGAGCAATATTAATTCAAACTTTACCTAACTTAAAGTATTCTAAATCGAAGTTCGAGTAAACATTTCTGTACTTATTGGCTCAATGACTTCAATGGACAGAAATGAACTGTGCCCTGCAAGGCTTTTGGTTGGTATGGTTTAGTGCACAAATATATATAAATAAAAAACCCAGTTCAACGCAACTATGCAAATATATTTCAAAACGTTGTTTATCGAGCATTCATGTGGATTTTGATGTTTTATTTACATAGGCATACACAAATGGAAATACGTATGGTATTGCATAAGATCTTCTCTTTAGTAAGCCTTTCTGTTCAACTGTAAATCTCTTCGTCTCGATTATCTTCCACGAAGCATGGGTTTGCTCCTTCTCACCTGGAATATGTACTCTCAACACCCGATTTCATTTCTAGGGAAATGGTTATTATGGACTTATCACAGATGTAATATTTGCCGACTACCTTCGTACATGGATTTCCACGGTAATTTTTCCTTCAAATGGTTGATTTTTCTTTGTCTTAGGTATCGAAAGATTCTTTATCTCAATATAATTTTCGTTATCGATGTTTCCATTGTAGTTAATTATTCGTGAAAATTTTCCTTCGTGTTTCATAATGAGATTCATTACAATTTAAACTGTGTTGTTCGTATTTATCTGGTATTTGGTGGAAGTACGTCTGACATGGAAAAATTATAGGCGGCAGCGTAACTATTACCGGGGAAGAGATGTGTGGCACACCTCACTGGCGATGTAAGTTCATCATCGTTACAATAGTTTGTTTGATTACATGGATTCTATCTTACGTATTATGTTCGGATCCAATTTACATATCTTGGGGTAAAACTACTTCCAATGAATTCTAGCTTACTTCAACAACCATATTCAGCAAAAAAATATAGGCTTCCCTGCGCATTTCCTTTCAGAGAAACTAACTTCAATTTATTTCTTTCATTCAGAGTATCACCTATTGCGATCTTGGACACGTCAACACAATGCTTCCCGGTGAAATGTAACGCTAATCACTCATAATTAGGACACAAACTTAGCCTTATTCCTTGAACATTTTTATTAACATTTGTCCGCCATATTACTTTTCGAATGACAAACCCTTGCAATCAGGCCCATTACGGGGGACGATTAAATGTTGCATTTATGTAGACGTTTGGTTGTGTTTTCATTGGCTATTGTGTTGACTGTTAGAATCGTTGTGTTTGTGTTAGTCATTGGTGGTGTTTCTATTGAGGATTGGTGATATTTTGTATTTTATGTGTTTGGCTGTAATGTCGTATTTATAGTGATTGTGAGTTGGAGTGGTTTTCAAGAGTTATTAAAGGTAATCATTCCAGCATTGCAGGGTATCATTAGTGTTTAAAATATCTTCTAAAGGTTCAACAATAAGTCTCCTTTTCGTTTATTATGATGCTTATTTATCTTCTTCTTTTGCTGATTTGGTTGTATATATCTTTGTCGTGAATCATTATTGTATTTGTTGTTGCTGCGTTTGATTCGTTGTGTTGATTTGTATTTGATTATTGCTCCGTTAAAACTGATGCGTGATGTAGGAGTGTCTTACCGAATTTCCAGAACACATTTGTATCATAGCTTTTGCAGGTCACATTTTTGACTTTTTGCTCATACATGCATGCAAAAGGCGCCGCACACGACTACACAACATCCATATCATTCTACTTCGTGGTCACAATTGTGCCAACAATCCACATTCCCAAACAGGCCACGAGGAAACATGTTTGCCTAGCGGGTGCATGCTGTTCTCTCTGGGTTTTTCCCCCTGTTTGCCGTATTAGCTCCTTCTGGGACCATTACATTGTACTCTAGATTGCTTAGCTAAAACACATTAAAATTATTAGTGCAAACTGGTATTGAATTTATATCTTTTATACCTTTCAGATGTCAAATTATATTGTTGTGTTTAGGTGTTCTTGATATACCATTCATATCCTCTTTCAAAGAGTTTAATCACAATTCCTGTTATCAATTGTATATATCTTTGTCCGTATCAAAAACTTCTAAAACCATGTTATTGATTAAATTTAACCCTCAATATTTATGCAGGTACAAATAAGGAGAATCATCGTCAAAACGCTATGGCTCAGATCATGCAATTTCTTTTTCTGTAATTTTATAGTCAATACTTTTAAGTGCATTGCAGAAAAATTCACTATTAGTTTTCACTGCAACTTATAAATCTATATATCGAATTCATACATTTAATCTTTTATTTTTTTGTTTTCATATTGACCCCTGTGTATATCAAATTTGATGATAATGTTCGATTTAATAAATTTTATACAAACTGTAAGATGTCGTATTTCAATGATCATAGATCCGCGCGTAGCATGAATTTCACTTATTTAAAATTATATATATAAAAGAAGAGTGTTTTGGTGTCTTCTCATTAAGCCACCTAAGCAACAAATAATTTATTATTAAATTTGTTTTTACAATAAATTTAATTTCAATTAATAAAAACTTTTCATCTCCCAAATTAAAAATACATTATAAATCTATCATTAATTACAATAATTTATAACAATCCAATAAAAAAATAATAAATATATTCTTTATAATAACTACAATTTTATTAATTAAAAAGTTTTCACTTCCCAATTAAAAAAAATTATATATGTCTATACATGATATTAAGAATTTGTATTTAGTTTAAAGTTTTAATACATTATGTTAATATATATCTATCATTGATTACAATAATTTATAACATATCAACCCAATAAAAATAATAAATACATTTCTTACAATAAATACAATCTTTAATAATTAAAAACCTTTCACATTCTAATTAAAAAAATAATATATAGATATACATGATCTTAATAATTTTTATTAATTTAAAGGTTTCGAATTAATTTTAAATAATCAATACTTATTTTATATAAATTTTAAATATATTAGTTTTAAAAATTATTTGGAAGAACATTAGATTAATTATACTAATAAGATATTATTAGGTATTAAAAATACCCAATTAAGGACCCATATTAGAAATTATAGAATTAAATACATCCTATTATTAGGTATTAAAAATACCCAATTAAGGACTCATATTAGAAATTGTAGAATTACTGCATACATTTTTATTTATATACATAAATATATGTATTAAAAAATATTAAATCATAAATACATTTTTACAATAAATACAAACTTTTCACCTTCCAATTAAAAAACAATATACATCTATAATTAATTAAAATAATTTATAACAATCTAACAAATTAAAAAAATAATAAATATATTTCTTATAATGACTACAATTTTAATAGTTAAAAATAATAATATATGTTTATACATGATCTTAAGAATTTGTAAATACATTCAATATATTTATCTCAAAAAATTATATTTGGAAAAATGTTATATTAATATACATCTATCATTGGTTACAATAACTTTTAACATCCCGACCCAAAAAAAAAATAATAAACACATTTCTTACAATAAATACAATCCTTAATAAAAATTATATTTGGAAAAACACTATATTAATATACATCTATCATTTATTATAATAATTTAAACATCCAAACACAATAAAAATAATAATAAATGCATTTCTTACAATAAATATAATATTTAATAATTAAAAACTTTTCACATTCCGATAAAAAAATACATATATATGATCTTAATAATTTTTATTTAGTTTAAATGTTTAGAATTTAATTTTGAATATTCAATATATTCATGACTTACTTTATATAAATTTTAAATATAAAAATTTTAAAAAATATTTTGAAGAACATTAGAATAAAAATATCAATAACCTATTATTAGGTATTAAAATATACAATTAAAGATTCATATCAAAAATATTATAATTACTGTATATTATATATATATATAAATATATCATTAATTATAATAATTTATAACATAAAACAAAATAAAATAATAATAATAAATAAATTTCTTACAATAAATATAATTTTAATAATTTAAACTTTTTCGCCTTCCAATTGAGAAAAATAATTTACATCTATACATGATCTTAAGAATTTTTATTTAGTTTAAATTTTCAGAATTTAATTTTAAATAATCAATACATTATTGACACATTTTATATAAATTTTAAATATATTAATTTAAAAAATATTTGGAAGAACATTAGATTAATATACTTACAATAATTTATGATATCCCAACAAAATAAAAATAATAATAAATACATTTATTACAATTTTAATAATAAACAACTTTTCACCTCCCAATTAAAAAAACAATATATATGATCTTAAAAATTTGTATTTAGTTTAAAATTTTAGAATTTAATTTTAAATAATCAATATATTAATTACTCATTTTATATATTTATTATTGCATGAAGCTGACAATATATCTTATATAAATATATTTTCTTTCTTATAATTGTAAAACAAATAGAAGAATTTTGTAAGTTTTATAGTGTATTGAATTTTAATTGATATATATACACATTATAACAATTGAACAGTTGATTATATATATCATCAATATAAACAATACATTTGCTAAAGTTATTTCGTATTGTATTTCAACTATTATACATTTGTTTTCATTTTTTATTTTACCAATCATTGATAACATTTAATTATGAAATATATCATTTAAAAAATTTGTTTATTAAAAGTTCTAAATATTATTCATTCATAACATTATATTTTCTTAATTCATATGTTATCAAATTTTTCAATATTTGTTCAATAAAACAATAAAAAAAATATATCTCGTGCAACGTGCGTGTAACAACCTAGTAAAATAAAAAAATATTTTTTGAGACGCCTAAGACGCGTGTGATCCGCACCCCACAAAACCCTAGTCTCTCAACACATAGACACGAGGTTTAACTCTTTACGGTTCGAACCAACACAGCTCGTATTGAGTTCTTCCGGACTCGAAATTTCAAAACCCTAATAATTTTTATTTAGTTTAAATGTTTAGAATTTAATTTTGAATATTCAATATATTCATTACTTACTTTATATAAATTTTAAATATAAAAATTTTAAAAAATATTTTGAAGAACATTAGATTAAAAATATCAATAACCTATTATTAGGTATTAAAATACACAATTAAAGATTCATATTAAAAATATTATAATTACTGTATATTATATATATATATATAAATATATGTATTAAAAAAATAATAAATACAATTTTTTACAATAAATATAAACTTTTCACCTTCCAATTAACAAAACAATATACATCTATCATTAATTATAATAATTTATAACATCAAACAAAATAAAATAATAATAAATAAATTTCTTACAATAAATATAATTTTAATAATTTAAACTTTTTCGCCTTCCAATTGAGAAAAATAATTTACATCTATACATGATCTTAAGAATTTTTATTTAGTTTAAATTTTCAGAATTTAATTTTAAATAATCAATACATTATTGACACATTTTATATAAATTTTAAATATATTAATTTAAAAAATATTTGGAAGAACATTAGATTAATATACTTACAATAATTTATGATATCCCAACAAAATAAAAATAATAATAAATACATTTATTACAATTTTAATAATAAACAACTTTTCACCTCCCAATTAAAAAAGCAATATATATGATCTTAAAAATTTGTATTTAGTTTAAAATTTTAGAATTTAATTTTAAATAATCAATATATTAATTACTCATTTTATATATTTATTATTGCATGAAGCTGACAATATATCTTATATAAATATATTTTCTTTTTTATAATTGTAAAACAAATAGAAGAATTTTGTAAGTTTTATAGTGTATTAAATTTTAATTGATATATATATACACATTATAACAATTGATTCAGTTGATTATATATATCATCAATATAAACAATACATTTGCTAAAGTTATTTCGTATTGTATTTCAACTATTATACATTTGTTTTCATTTTTTATTTTACCAATCATTGATAACATTTAATTATGAAATATATCATTTAAAAAATTTGTTTATTAAAAGTTCTAAATATTATTCTTTCATAACATTATATTTTCTAAATTCATATGTTATCAAATTTTTCAATATTTGTTCAATAAAAATATAAAAAAATATATCTCGTGCAACGCGCGGGTAACAACCTAGTAAACTAAAAAAATATTTTTTGAGACGCCTAAGACGCGCGTGATCCGCACCCCCACAAAACCCTAGTCTCTCAACACATAGACACGAGGTTTAACTCTTTACGGTTCGAACCAACACAGCTCGTATTGAGTTCTTCCGGACTCGAAATTTCAAAACCCTAAATCCTCAATTTGCTTCGCCGGAAAGACAACAGAGACTCGACGACGAAGAGGTAAATGATCGCTTCTTATTTAGGTTTCTCTCTGTCTCCCGTCGAAGCCTATTTATCTCCATTGCTTCCGTGTCTGTGTTGGAGTGTATGAGGTGCTTCTGTTTCATGTGTGTGTTCCTGTGTTAGTGTGTTCCTCTGTCTCCGATGTTATTCTGTGTCTTCGACTAGAAGAATTGTTCTTAGGATAAAGTTCTAGGAGAAGGTCATTCTGTCGAATTGGATATAGATGTTGTCACGTTGTGTCGTGGTATAACCACTGCCCTGAAAGCAAAATTCTGGCACGACCGTGGTGCAATCGAAGGTCGTTCGCTCCCCAAGGTTAACACAGCAATCCCTCTTACTCACGTGCACTCATGGTAGAGAGAATGGAATAGCGGGACTCGTATTTGAAGCAACCGTGATCGGTGTTACACGGCTGGAAATCGTAGCGGGGAAGAAGATTTTTGGATACTTTTCCCTTTGCCTCTCGGTAGCCTTTTATAGGCCTCTCGGTAACTGCTTTCCATGGAAAAAGGTCGGCTGCCCCTAACCGCTTTCCATTGAAAAAGTTCGGCTCCTTAAGACTAGGGAGAAGAGTTCAAAACGTTAAAAAAAAGTATAGTTTGTGTAAAATCCGACCCAGCCCATCCCGGTCCGGGCGGGCGGCGCGCGGACGGACGGCGGCTAAGGCGTGCGCGTGTGGTCGTTTTTCTAAAACCCACTTTAGTCTAAAACCTCCTCCAACAGCTTCTTTCGAAACATATAAAACCTGGTATTCAATATATACAGGTAAAAAACTTTGCAAACTACCGATGTGGGACTTATAAAAGAGAGGGCAAAAACATCATTTTCTCCATAAGGGTAAAATAGTCATTTTTTCTTAACAATCCCCCACAAAATGACTATCACAAAAACATACGAGTAAAACGAATAATATAGGAATTGAATTACTTAAACATCAATATCTTACGATTGAATTGATGCGTAGTGATGTGAGGCAACAACTTAAATATAGTGAAGGTGAATTGCTTCTTCAACTTTCAAAAGCTCAAACTGAGACCCCCACAACACGTATCAATTCCTTGGTATTTGGTATTCCGCGATACGGTTACAACGCTTTTAAAGGCCATGCGTTTTCTTTTTACCTTGGTTCTATAAGTGCTCTAGAAAGAAACTCAATTTTCTTTCATAGAAGGCGGCCCACCTTCACACTCATTTATAACAATAACTTCATCAAGTCCGATATAATTACAGACCACTCAACAATAGAGCTATGAAGTTATTAAGTCCATAAGACTTCCATATCATCATCCATCAAGTCTTTCACAAGACCGCTCAACATCTAGAGTATATCTCAAGTATCCATGAAGTCCTTCATATGACCACTCAACCACTAGAGTTATGGATTAACCATCACAATATAGGAATGGACTTATATCTCAATTCAACCCAGAGGTTTAAGTTCCATTCCTTTAGAAGATTCTTGAATAATTCTTCTCGATAATCCTTTTGTTAAAGGATCTGCCAAGTTTCTTTCGGATCTCACAAACTCTAAAGAGATCACTCCATCCTTTAAGAGATGCTTAACTTCTCCATATCTTATGCGAATGTGTCTTCTTTTACCGTTATACACATAATTCTTTGTGACTCCAATGGCAGCTTGTGAGTCACAATGCAAGGAGACAAGAACAGTAGACCCCCACAATGGAATATCTCCTAATAGGTTTTTCAACCATTCAGCTTCTTGACCAGCCAATTCAAGAGCGATAAACTCTGATTCCATAGTAGACCGAGCAATACATGTTTGTTTCGATGATTTCCACGAAACTGCTCCTCCACCTAATGTAAATACATATCCGCTGGTGGAGCTCACTTCATCATTATCTGTTACCCAATTCGCATCACAATAACCTTCTAATACTGCAGGAAACTTGTTAAAATGTAAGCACAAGTTCATAGTCCCCTTTCAACATGTCATCAACATATAGGCATATGATCACACAATCAGACCCAAACAACTTAGTGTAAACACATGAATCTGATACATTCACTACATAGCCATGGTTTACCAAAGTACGATCAAATTTTTCATACCATTGTTTAGGTGCCTGCTTGAGACCGTAGAGGGATTTTCTGAGCTTACACACTTTGTTTTCCTGCCTAGCTATGATGAATCCTTCTGGTTGTTCCATGTAAATTTCTTCTTCTAGGTCTCCATTTAGAAAGGCTGTTTTTACATCCATTTGATGTATTATGAGCCCTCGAATAGCTGAAAGTGCAATCAAAGATCTAATGGTAGAGATTTTAGTTACAGGAGAATATGTATCAAAATAATAAATACCTTTCTTTTGAGTATATCCTACTACCACTAGTCTAGCCTTAAATTTTTCAATTGACCCGTCTGGTCTAGTTTTCCTCTTGAAGATCCATTTACACTTAATGGGTTTACTTCCTTTAGGCAAATCAACCAAATCCCATGTGTGATTCATTATAATTGAATCTAACTCACTCTTAATTGCTTCTTTCCAAAAACTAGAGTCTATAGACTTCAGAGCTTCTTTGTAGGTTCTAGGATCTTCATCAATAAAAAACGTAGATACAAATTGTTCATCAATTTTGTTTGAGTTATCTACTAGAAATGCAGTGACAAAATCAGAACCGAAAGTTTTCTCAACCCTTTTTCTTTTACTCTTTCTAGGTTCGTTATCATGCACTATCGTAGATGATTTCTTAACCAAACCACTAATAGAAGAAGTATATGCATCATCCTTTTTAAGAGGAAATATATGTTAAAAAAATTCAGCATTTCTAGATTCACATATTGAGTTATCATTCAAACACATGAACCTATATGCGCTGCTATTTTGAGCATACCCAATGAATGCACAATCAAAAGTCTTAGGTCTTATATTCGTTTTCCTAAACTCAGGAAATGCAACCTTAGCAAGACAACCCCATACTCTCAAATAATTCAAATTTAGTTTAAAACCTTTCCATAATTCGTAGGGAGTTTTATCTAGCTTTTTGTGAGGGACCTTGTTAAGAATATAACATGCAGACAATGCTGCTTCCCCCCACATATTATCAGCATAATTCGTGGAGTTTTATCTAGCTTTTTGTGAGGGACCTTGTTAAGAATATAACATGCGAACAATGCTGCTTCCCCCCACATATTATCAGGCATACCAGAACTCAATAACATAGCATTCATCATTTCTTTTAGTGTTCTATTTTTTCGTTTTGCTATGCCATTTTGTTGAGGTGTATACGGTGCCATAGTTTCATGAATTATACCATTCTCACTACAAAATTCTTCAAGAAATTTCGTGCAATATTCACCACCTCTATCCGACCTAAGTCTTTTAATCTTTTTATCTAATTGGTTTTCTACTTCAGCTTTATATTTTAAAAACATTTGAGCAGCTTCATCTTTAGACCCTAACAGATAAATTTCCGTATATCTAGAAAAGTCATCAATAAATGAAATGTAATACTTTTTACCACCTTTGCTCAACGTGTTTCTAAAATCAACTAAGTCAGAATGAACCAATTCTAATAATTCCATGCTTCTAGAAGTGACATGTTTAAAAGGGTTCTTAGCATATTTTGCTTCAACACAGATAACACCTTTTGAACATTCATTTTCGTTTGATGCGTTTATGAGTTGCATATTTTTCAACCTTTTAATAGAACCATAATTCACATGTCCTAGTCTACCATGCCACAAATTAACGGATTCAACGATATAAGCAGAACCAGAGTCACTTCCATTAGTTAAAGCAGAAATAGTGTTCAGGACAAACAATCCCTCAGACAAATAACCTTTTCCCACAAATTCCCCATTTTTGGCTAATATCACCTTATCGCCCTCAAAGACAAGTTTCAAACCAGCTCTATTAAGTAAACTACCAGAGACTAGGTTCTTACGCAGCGATGGAACATACAGCACATCATGCAATGCTAAAGTTTTTCCAAACGTAAGTTTAAGGAGAATTTTTCCTTTACCAAGAACTCCAACGGTGACAGAATTACCCATGAAGACGTGTTCACCATCCGAAACTTCTTGGAACTCTTGGAAAAGATCCTTGTTGGAACAAAAGTGTCTGGTCGCTCCAGTGTCTAGCAACCAGTCCACTTTGTTTTCCAACAAATTTGCCTCAACCACCACCGCCACGATGATCTCATCTTTTTCAGCAACATTGACCTGCGGGGCAGAATTTGCATTAGGTTTGTTGTCAGGTTTTTTATCCTTTTTGTTCCAGCATTGATATGATTTGTGGCCTGGTTTTCCACATTCATAACAATGTAGGATTTTGTCCTTTGCACTTTTTCCGCCAAGCCCTTTGAAGTGCTTCTGATTCGGTCCCTTTTTGAATGTCTTTCCCAATTTCTTTCTTTAGGTTTAAACCTGTCTTTCTGTCCAACAGAAGATTCAATTAAGTTAGCTTTAACTGAATGTGAAGAGACAGTATTAAGCTTATCTTTCTGGCGATTAGCCTCCTCGGTCTTCATATGACTTATCAGCTCCTGGAGTGGCAGATCCTTCTTCTTGTGTTTGAGACGGCATCTGTACTCGAACCACGACGGAGGAAACTTCTCAAGCAACACGTTCGCTTGGAGGAGTTCGCACATTTTCATCCCTTCACTGAGTACGTCTGCGACAAGGTTTTCGTACTCATGGATTTGGTCCATGATTGGTTTGTCGTCGACCATTTGGAATTGAATCCATTTTCCTACAACGTACTTCTTCCTTCCAGCATCATCAGAACCATATCCTGTTTCCAAGATATCCCAGATCTCCTTGGCATGTTTGTATTTGACAAATATATCAAACAATGCGTTGGACATGTGGTTTAAAAGATGATCACGTACTGTCTTATTGTCTTTGTCAAATTTCGATTTCGCCTCATCGTCCGTCTTTTTGGATTTCTCGGTTTGAGGCATGGTAATCGGAGTGGAGGGCACAACGAGGGGTGGCTCAGCGTCAGGGAGGTCGGTGTGGAGGACGTAGTCGATGTCTAACTGCTCAAAGAATATGAGCAGTTTCTGGGACCACCGACGATAGTTCATACCGTCAAGAGGCTCCAGCTTGGAGAGGTCGGGCAGTGAACGTGGTGGTTGTATGGCAGCCATGGTCACGGTTTAGGTAGTATTTTTCGCTTTCAGATTGTTGGAAATAAATAAGAACGTGACAACAGCTGTGTCGTGGTATAACCACTGCCCTGAAAGCGAAATTCCGGCACGACTGTGGTGCAATCGAAGGTCGTTCGCTCCCCAAGGTTGACACAACAATCCCTCTTACTCACGTGTAGAGAGAATGGAATAGCGGGACTCGTATTTGAAGCAACCGTGATCGGTGTTACACGGCTGGAAATCGTAGAGGGGAAGAAGATTTTTGGATGCTTTTCCCTTTGCCTCTCGGTAGTCCTTTATAGGCCTCTCAGTAACCGCTTTCCATGGAAAAAGGCCGACTGCCCCTAACCGCTTTCCATTGAAAAAGGTCGGCTCCTTAAGACTAGGGAGAAGAGTTCAAAACGTTAAAAAAAAGGTATAGTTTGTGTAAAATCCGACCCAGCCCAGCCCGATCGACTAAAACGTGCGCGTGTGGTTGTTTTTTTATAAAGTGTTTTAATCTAAAATTTCTTTCAACAACTTCTTTTGAAACATATAAAACCTGGTAATCAATATATACAGGTAAAAAACTTAGCAAACAACCGATGTGGGACTTATAAAAGAGAGGGCAAAACATGCATTAGCATTTCAATCATATGCTCCTCCTCCTCATTCCCGCTGAACCCAACAAGAACAACAACAAAGTCCCTATTTTATTTTATAATATTGTATATATATTATTCTTAATTCTTGGACTTGATCACTTTAGATAATTGTTGAAAACTTCTGGAAGTTTCTTGCAGAGTGATTCGTGTGGAACACATGCTCCACTTGGATTTCTCTTGCTTAGATTCTTGTCGGATCATATGTGTTTGTTAACTTAATATGAATAATATAAACCCACTTATATGCAATCCATTGTTGTAGATTTTATAATAAGCAAGAGAAATTATAACTTGGTTTCTAAATTTATGCACAAATTTGTTACTTAATAATAATAATAATAATAATAATAATAATAATAATAACAATAATAATAATAATAATGACTTTAATAAAATTCTAACATGAATTAGTTCAATTGGTGGGTATATGATGAATTTTTTTTTTCAATGCACTTTTTTATGATAAACAATATATATATATATATATATATATATACATGTAGTGTGAAGATAGTTTATAGATGTATATGATAATACAATTGTATGATTGATTAAAATATATTTTTATGAATGATTGAGTTGATAATTTAAAAGAAAAAACTTATTATATTGAGTATTTTTTATTTGTGTAGATCTTTATAAAAAATAATTGTCGAAATTACAATAAATATTAATTAATATAAATGTTAAGTTGTGTGTGTGTGTTTTTTTTTGTAAATACCGTTAATCATTTTGAGAATAACGTTTATGATGACTATGACAGTTTCTTTGACAATCATCTTATCGATACTCGACTGAAGCTGCATTGCAGGTCCTTCCATATCTATAGTTTTGCAACAACGTTTTTAAACTGTTAGATTAGTGGATCAAACTATTGAAAAAATAACATTAATGAATTACATTATTAAAAGCTTACATATTCAATAATAACCAAATCTAATTTTATATTAGAGGTTGGAAGTTGTAAATTTGATTCTTGCATTAAAAATCTGATAACATTTGTAATTTACTAAGAAAAATAAAATAAGCGAAGTAGCAAAAAAAATGAGTTATTGAACATTATATATTATAATATAGAATTAATTATATTCAACAAATGCGCATATTTGAAAATCTATAGAAAAATTCTCATTAAATACTATATTTTATGTTGTTCATAAAAAATAAATCATTTTAGAATTATAATATGTAATTTAGTACAAATAATTTGTGGATTTTATCGGGTTACACTAAATTGAAATTCTCATACTCATAAAATATTTAAATATAAAACATAAATTGCATTGAATGTGATAATAGAAAATAAAAATACAATGTATCATAAATGCGATAAAATTTTTGTTTATTACACATTCTTCGCACATACATGTTTGGATGTTCATATAGATAAAGCTGAATGAATGTAGAGTTAAAAAAACATGTGGTTTATATGTAATTTCTTCATATATTATCTGAAATCTTAAGAGATTAATAAATTTTGGACGCAAGAAAATGGAGCTTTAGTTGTAATATATAATCTCTAAATCTTTGTTTATTTTCGATTTTCCGTACAAAGATAGTCTTTTATTCCCACTCTTCCCATTTGATGACTTCTACGATCAAGAAGTATCTTCTTTCCCTCTAACTTTATATATTGATTTTTGTTTCCAGATTCTACAATTCCATATTTTGAATTAGTTTTCGAATATGGTTCTCCAAATTTATCATCCCTAGATTCTCCATGTGCATCTTGATTTTCATTATCTTTTGATCAATTTGTATTTTTCAGAGGAAATGGAGAAGAGTCTTGAATCATCTTCGTTTGTTGCGAGCATTGATCATAACCTTATAACAACAACAACAACAAATTGAGCCTAACACATAATAATCATAAATCAAAAAATCATGACACAACAAATGAATAAGACTAATGACTACATTCCCTACTAGAAATTTGGAAATTTCAAACGGAATTTACGGATTGAACAGTCCATCCCTAAAGTTCCGAACGAATTAGAGACAGATTAAGGACAGAAAAATAAATTTGTCCGTAAATCTCTGGACCGAATAGCGGTCCCTGAGTCGTCTGTAATTGTGGACGGATTGGAGACGGAATCGGAAAACGTTGTGGATTAGAGATCGCGTCCAAGGACGTCCACAATTTACGGATGGTAATAGTGTCTGTCCACAAATTTACGGACGACAACAAAGTCTGTCCGCAAATTGCGAAAGGGAAGAGTGTCTGTCCGTAAATTATAAGGACACGTCCGCAAATTTTCAGAACGATTTAGGATTTAGGGATGTCTTCGAGACGGTTGCAAGGGTATCGTTTGTATTTAATGACGTTTTCGGGATGATTTGTCGAGAAATATTTGTCTTAGTCCGTAATTTGTCCTTAATCAGTCCAGAAATTATCTATTTAACCTTCCTCTTTTCATCTATTTCTCACACACAAATCTCATATATTTCTCTACATATCTTGTTATGGTTTCTAATTATAATGGCATCATCGTCGAGATCGAATATTTTCGTGTCTAGACAGTGGATGTATAAAAGAATCCAGAAACTCAAGGTGTATTGAAGGAGTTTGCATAAGGCGTTACACAGTTTATGACGATGGCGACAAATCAACAAGTTTATAAAGAAACCATTAAGTTGGTTTGTTCATACATCAAATACAAAAATGAAAAATTTGTTAATGAGAGAACCATTTGGAAGCACCTTTATTTAAGAAGTTTTACTCTGAATTATTTCATTTGGTTATCTCATGGAGAGAATTTTGCACCATGACCTAGTAATGTTGTGGAAAATTTTAGTAGGGGTATTGTACATCATGAAGTGTTTGAGACTTCTCAAGATGAAGAAATGAACCATTATATTGGAATGGTGCAAAATGTAATCGGTGAAAGAAACGAATGTGAAAATATTGAAGAAGATCCGAATGAAGAAGCGAAAAGTTTTTTTGAATTGTTAGAAAGTGCTAGGCATCCAGATGGTTGTAGAAGTGCTCTTTCATAGTTGTCTCTATCTGCACGTTTGATGAATTTGACGACTGAAAATAATCTTTCTGATAATAGCATGGATTCTATATCGCAATTAGTAAAAGATTTTTTGCCTGAAGATAATAATGCAATTGAGTCATATTATGAAACAAAAAAGATGATGAGATCATTGAGTTTATTGCGATATCAAAAGATTGATATTTTCCAAGACTATGTATGAATTTTTGGAAAGAAACGTCGAATTTGAGTAATTTTCGATTTTGTGGAAAAGATCGGTTTTTTTACAAGGAATGAAAAATCAGTTCCGTATCGTCGTATATGGTATTTACCAATTACAGTCAGGATAAAAAGATTGTATCAATCTAATAAGAGCGCAAACAACATGAGATGACATGCTGAGCATTCTAGTCGTGACGGAGAAATGTGTAACCCCTTATATGGTGAGGCGTGGAAACACTTTAACAAGCTATATCTTGATTTTGTAGCTGAGAGTCGAAACGTTTAGTTAGGCCTTTGCACTGATGATTTTAATCTATTCGGGATGTCTGTGAGAAATTATTCGTCGTGGCCAGTTATTATGACAACGTACAATTTACCACCTGATATGTGTATGAAATGTGAGTTTTGTTCTTAACAATATTGATTCCCGAGCCTAATCATCCGAAAAGAAGTTTGGATATATTTCTTCAACCATTGATTGAAGAATTGAAAGAATTATGGAAGGGAATTCCAGTGTACAATGTTTTGAGACAACAAAATTTATATTACGAAGTGTTTTTATGTGGACAATAAGTGATTTTCCAGCATATGGTATGCTATCTGGATTAACAACGCATGGTCGATTGGCTTGTCCATATTGCATGGGGGCAACATATGCTTTTCAGTTGAAATATGGATGGAAGACGAGTTGGTTTGATCATCATCGTTGTTTTCTTCCTGCT
>CM071873.1:34029302-34039619 GCA_036759665.1 Gynandropsis gynandra | reverse complement strand
TGATGATGATGATGATGATGATGATGATGATGATGATGATGATGATGATGATGATGATGATGATGATGATGATGATGATGATGATGATGATGATGATGATGATGATGATGATGATGATGATGATGATGATGATGATGATGATGATGATGATGATGATGATGATGATGATGATGATGATGATGATGATGATGATGATGATGATGATGATGATGATGATGATGATGATGATGATGATGATGATGATGATGATGATGATGATGATGATGATGATGATGATGATGATGATGATGATGATGATGATGATGATGATGATGATGATGATGATGATGATGATGATGATGATGATGATGATGATGATGATGATGATGATGATGATGATGATGATGATGACGACTTTAATAAAATTCTAACATGAATTAGTTCAATTGGTGGGTATATGATGAATTTTTTTTTCAATGCACTTTTTATTTTGCAAATTTATTCATTTAGAGAGGTCCCAACCATGAGGTGATATTTTTCTTAAATATTTAACAAACATTAGATTTTTATATAATAAGATTGATAGTTTTATTTTTTTTATGATAAACAATATATATATATACATGTAGTGTGAAGATAGTTTATAGATGTATATGATAATACAATTGTATGATTGATTAAAATATATTTTTATGAATGATTGAGTTGATAATTTAAAAGAAAAAACTCATTATATTGAGTATTTTTTTTATTTGTATAGATCTTTATAAAAAAATAATTGCCGAAATTACAATAAATATTAATTAATATAAATGTTAAGTTGTGTGTGTGTGTTTTTTTTTTGTAAATACCGTTAATCATTTTGAGAATAACGTTTATGATGACTATGACAGTTTCCTTGACAATCATTTTATCGATACTCGATTGAAGCTGCATTGCAGGTCCCTTCCATATCTATAGTTTTGCAACAACGTTTTTTAACTGTTAGATTAGTGGATCAAACTATTGAAAAAATAACATTAATGAATTACATTATTAAAAGCTTACATATTCAATAATAACCAAATCTAATTTTATATTAGAGGTTGGAAGTTGTAAATTTGATTCTTGCATTAAAAATCTGATAACATTTGTAATTTACTAAGAAAAATAAAATAAGCGAAGTAGCAAAAAAAATGAGTTATTGAACATTATATATTATAATATAGAATTAATTATATTCAACAAATGCGCATATTTGAAAATCTATAGAAAAATTCTCATTAAATACTATATTTTATGTTGTTCATAAAAAATAAATCATTTTAGAATTATAATATGTAAATTAGTACAAATAATTTGTGGATTTTATCGGGTTACACTAAATTGAAATTCTCATACTCATAAAATATTTAAATATAAAACATAAATTGCATTGAATGTGATAATAGAAAATAAAAATACAATGTATCATAAATGCGATAAAATTTTTGTTTATTACACATTCTTCGCACATACATGTTTGGATGTTCATATAGATAAAGCTGAATGAATGTAGAGTTAAAAAAAACATGTGGTTTATATGTAATTTCTTCATATATTATCTGAAATCTTAAAAGATTAATAAATTTTGGACGCAAGAAAATGGAGCTTTAGTTGTAATATATAATCTCTAAATCTTTGTTTATTTTCGATTTTCCATACAAAGATAGTCTTTTATTCCCACTCTTCCCATTTGATGACTTCTACGATCAAGAAGTATTTTCTTTCCCTCTAACTTTATATATTGATTTTTGTTTCCAGATTCTACAATTCCATATTTTGAATTAGTTTTCGAATATGGTTCTCCAAATTTATCATCCCTAGATTCTCCATGTACATCTTGATTTTCATTATCTTTTGATCAATTTATATTTTTTAGAGGAAATGGAGAAGAGTCTTGAATCATCTTCGTTTGTTGCGAGCATTGATCATAACCTTATAACAACAACAACAAAAAATTGAGCCTAACACATAATAATCATAAATCAAAAAATCATGATACAACAAATGAATAAGACTAATGACTCCATTCCCTACTAGAAATTTGGAAATTTCAAACGGAATTTACGGATTGAACAGTCCATCCCTAAAGTTCCGAACGAATTAGAGACAGATTAAAGACGGAAAAATAAATTTGTCTGTAAATCTCTAGACCGAATAGCGGTCCCTGAGTCGTCTGTAATTGTGGATGGATTGGAGACGGAATCGGAAAACGTTGTGGATTAGAGATCGCGTCCAAGGACGTCCACAATTTACGGATGGTAATAGTGTCTGTCCACATATTTACGGACGACAACAAAGTCTGTCCGCAAATTGCGGAAGGGAAGAGTGTCTGTCCGTAAATTATAAGGACACGTCCGCAAATTTTCAGAACAATTTAGGATTTAGGGATGTCTTCGAGACGGTTGCAAGGGTATCGTTTGTATTTAATGACGTTTTCGGGATGATTTGTCGAGAAATATTTGTCTTAGTCCGTAATTCGTCCTTAATCAGTCCAGAAATTATCTATTTAACCTTCCTCTTTTCATCTATTTCTCACACACAAATCTCATATATTTCTCTACATATCTTGTTATGGTTTCTAATTATAATGGCATCATCGTCGAGATCGAATATTTTCGTGTCTAGACAGTGGATGTATAAAAGAATCCAGAAACTCAAGGTGTATTGAAGGAGTTTGCATAAGGCGTTACACAGTTTATGACGATGGCGATAAATCAACAAGTTTATAAAGAAACCATTAAGTTGGTTTGTTCATACATCAAATACAAAAATGAAAAATTTGTTAATGAGAGAACCATTTGGAAGCACCTTTATTTAAGAAGTTTTACTCTAAATTATTTCATTTGGTTATCTCATGGAGAGAATTTTGCACCATGACCTAGTAATGTTGTGGAAAATTTTAGTAGGGGTATTGTACATCATGAAGTGTTTGAGACTTCTCAAGATGAAGAAATGAACCATTATATTGGAATGTTGCAAAATGTAATCGGTGAAAGAAACGAATGTGAAAATATTGAAGAAGATCCGAATGAAGAAGCGAAAAGTTTTTTTGAATTGTTAGAAAGTGCTAGGCATCCAGATGGTTGTAGAAGTGCTCTTTCATAGTTGTCTCTATCTGCACGTTTGATGAATTTGACGACTGAAAATAATCTTTCTGATAATAGCATGGATTCTATATCGCAATTAGTAAAAGATTATTTGCCTGAAGATAATAATGCAATTGAGTCATATTATGAAACAAAAAAGATGATGAGATCATTGAGTTTATTGCGATATCAAAAGATTGATATTTTCCAAGACTATGTATGAATTTTTGGAAAGAAACGTCGGATTTGAGTAATTTTCGATTTTGTGGAAAAGATCGGTTTTTTTTACAAGGAATGAAAAATCAGTTCCGTATCGTCGTATATGGTATTTACCAATTACAGTCAGGATAAAAAGATTGTATCAATCAACATGAGATGACATGCTGAGCATTCTAGTCGTGACGGAGAAATGTGTAACCCCTTATATGGTGAGGCGTGGAAACACTTTAACAAGCTATATCCTGATTTTGTAGCTGAGAGTCGAAACGTTTAGTTAGGCCTTTGCACTGATGATTTTAATCTATTCGGGATGTCTGTGAGAAATTATTCGTCGTGGCCAGTTATTATGACAACGTACAATTTACCACCTGATATGTGTATGAAATGTGAGTTTTGTTCTTAACAATATTGATTCCCGAGCCTAATCATCCGAAAAGAAGTTTGGATATATTTCTTCAACCATTGATTGAAGAATTGAAAGAATTATGGAAGGGAATTCCAGTGTACAATGTTTTGAGACAACAAAATTTGGTACAAGAAGGGCATACTTTGGGATCTCCAGTATTGGAAAAATCTTAAGTTTCGACAAAATCTTGATGTCATGCACATAGAGAAATTTTTTTCAGATAATATCATCAACACAATACTGAAAGTCACAGGAAAAACGAAAGATAACATTAAATCACAAAAGGATCTAGAAGAGTATTGTTCATGGAAGGAGTTACATATAAGTGACGACGGTAAAGCTCCAATTCTGATATTTAGATTATCGAATGATGAGAAATATAAATTGTTGAAATGGTTGAAGGAAGACATGAAATTTCCTGATGGTTATGCGTCTAACATCGGAAGGTGCGTCGATATTCATGGAGGAAAGTTATCACGGATGAAAAGTCATGATTGTCATGTATTCGTGCAAAGACTACTTCCCATATGTTTTTCTGAATTGATGGACAAGCATGCACACGAAGCAATTGGAGGTATCATTGATTTTTAAATAGTATAATGATTAATGGTTTTAATATATTAATTGTAAATAAACTAATACTTTTTAATTTTATGGTATTGCCATATTTTTCCGAGATTTATGTGTGAGAAAATTGAGTGTCGATGTGGTTCATAGACTGAAAAATAACATAGTTACTCTACTATGTAACTTGGAAGAGATTTTTCCACCATCATTCTTCGATGTTCTGGAGCATTTGACAGTTCATCTACCATACGAAGCCGCATTAGGAGGTTCATTTCAATTTCATTGGATGTATCCATTTGAGAGATTTATGTTTCATCTGAAGAAAAAAGCCAACCAAAAAGTTTGTCTAGAGTGTTCAATTGTGGAACAATACATGAATGAGGAGATATCGTTCTTCATTTCTTACTAATTCGAGTCACATGTTCAAACACGAAGTAGGAATCCAGACAGATGTTTTCATGGTGGTGTGGTATTTTCATACCCAATACCAGATGTTCCAGATATATTTTGTGGAATTAGTCGAACTGCTGGTAAGGCGAAAGATCTATGGTTATCACAACGAGATCTACACATCGCACATACATATGTTTTAACCAACTGTGAATATCTACGACCTTTTGAAATGTAACATACTATAATATGAATTCAATTGTGTATACGTATTTTATTTGTAATATTTACAGAATTTTCTAATATTTTACAGGATATTTGATGATATATTGAAGAATACATATGTGAATATTGATGAATCTCAACTCCTGTGTTATTCCTCGCCGATTCTTGTCCCGTTTGTTCCGTGATGATCCTTGATGTAAGTAGATGATAGATTAAATATTAATAAATTACTTTTATATAATATTCTGACACTTTGTCGACGATTGTTTCCTCTGTAATGCAGATTGAGATCGGAAATCATCCGTTGTGGCTACGAGATCTTGTTAAAGGACCGATTGTGAAAATTACGAGTTGGTCAATGTATTTTACACGTGGTTACAACTTTCATACTTACGAACACGGGAAATTGAAGTCAACTGTAAACTATGGTGTATGTGTGAAAGGTGAAAACTATTGTGAATCGACTAACGAACCAGATTTTTATGGGATTTTGAAAGAAATTTTGCAATTGGAATATTCAGATATCATTACTACTCCAAAAAATTTCTTATCATACCACGTATGATATTTTAGAATCTATATTATCTGATGGAAGTAGCAGAGAAAGAAAATAACAATTTCTTGCATAACAGCCTATCTTTTTTGATTATTTGGAGGATTTGGAACTTAGGGTACATTTTGGTGTATTATAGGGAAGCATTTGGCAGTTAGTAAACCGTAAGAAAGGATTAGGAAGCCTGCCTTGAATGAGAAGAGGCAACAGCAAAAAAACAATCTACCATAGAAGGAGATATTCACGTAATATTGGCCAACCTAGATCCCAACCTTAACATATGAAACCTCCGATAGGGGCTGTAAAATGCATTGTGGATGGATCTTGGATTGGAAATGGAATTTGGTCAAATCTGGTTGGATTCTACGATATTCAGGAAGGGTTGGATTTGGATTGGAATGGAGATAATGCCCTATCTAGAAACACCGATGCACACAAGATTAAGGGCTTTACTAGAGAAAATGCAAAAGATTGTGGAGTTAAACTAAACGGATGTGATATTTGAGTTGGATTGCTAGGATATCTGCAACACTTTGAAGACACCGTTAGAATTGGCCTCGTGTTGCACCAACAATTTTTTCTTCCACCAATTGTTAGAAATATTCCCTCAAAGGTGACTGAAATTCATACGACATGGTGCAAACCGATGTGTGCATACGATTGTGAAAAGAAGACATACACCATTAATTGATAGAAGTAGATTCTTACCTTACACTATTTCGATTTACTTAAATGAGAATATTACGATATGTGTGAAACCGTTATTTATTAATTAAAAGAAATTTCTTTTAGGGAAAGGGAAAAATACTTATTATACAAACTGAATTAATGGAAATATCATTTTTAAAGAAAGAAATTCAAATACGCAAAAGAAAAGATATTATGTATATGTATATTACAAGTGGAGTTCATGTATATTAAATTTCTTTGGATTTGTTTGCATTGGTTATTTAATTACTAATTGTTTCAAGATATTTAGAATTCAAATGCTACATTTAATGTCATAAAAATTTATTAGAATTTTAATGTATTTGATTATAAATTGTCTTTGTAGAAAATCATAATCTAGAGAGAATAGAAAGAATGATGAGATTTAAAGAAAATGTGACTTGATTAGATTGGTTATAAATTTGGTTTGAGCTCCTTATATAGGAAAGTCTCCATACCTTGAAATAACAAAAAAAAAACAATTATAAAACTACTTAGTGGCTCCACTAGCCAAAAGGAAAAGAAGGTGGTTTAAAACATGGGATGATGAATCAAAATATAGAGGATTCTAGGAAGGTTGTCTTTGGCCATTTTGTACATGATGGAAGGATTTAAGGAAAGTGGTTTTTGTTGTCTTCGTTGGAAACAAGGTGGAGCGAAATAGAGAATTGGTTTACGATGACTTGGTTGGATGACCTCATCATGTAATGTCACCATAAGATCATTTTTCTCAACATTCCCCCTCAAGCTTAGTTGGTTTTGTTGATTCATGGTGTGCAACCTCGTTAAAACCTTATCAAGTAAAACCCAACAGGGCAAAACCATGATGAAGAAAAAAGAGTACAAGCACGACACATGTATAAGCTTGATCAACTAACTTTGTTCTGAATTTGATTGATGTCGATGAGGCCAATTTGTTATTGAAGATCCTTGCAGATCTTCTCGCTTGTTGCCTTAGTGAATATGTCAGCAAGTTGATCCATGCTTCTTGTATATGTTGTAGTAATTATCCCTTGCATTATCTTATCCCGGATGAAGTGACAATCCACCTCAATATACTTTGTTCGTTTATGAACACGGTGTTTGCTGCAATGTAAATGGCGGGTTGATCGTCGCAATGGAGAGTGGTGGCTTGAGACATCCTGATGCCAAGATCTTGAAGAAGAGCCCGAATCCAAATTAGCTCACATGTGGTTGTTTCCATTGCCCTATATTCACTTTCGCACTTGATCTAGCCACCACATTTTGCTTCTTGCTCCTCCAAGTTACCAAATTTCCCCAAGAAAGGTACAAAACCCGGTTGTGGGCTTTCGATCATTTTTGTCACCTACCCAATCAGCGTCACAATAACCAACAATGCTGGTGTTCCCATTTCTTGTCATCCAAACACCCTTGTTAAGAGTTCCTTTGAGATACTTAAGAATACGTTCAATCATATGTCAATCTTGCTTTGTAGATGTGTGCATTCGTTGGCTTACCTGATTCACAGCAAAACACAAACCTAGTCACTACTAAAATTTTTAATTTAGGGACGAAAATTTCAGTCCGTCACTAAATTCCGGACGGATTTTAAACTGTTCATAATTTACAAACGAAATTCTTTCAATCCCTATTCCTGGACGAATTAAGGATTACTAACAACTAGTTTCTAAATTACAGACACATTAGGGACGGATTTTGATTTTTTAAAAAAATTTATTTTATTTTTTATCACTTTTTATTTTTATTTTTACAAAAAAAAATCCGGATGGAATAAAAAATCCGTCCGAAAATTAGGACGAATTTTCGTATCCGTCCGAAATTTTTTTATTTTTTTATTTTTTAATTATTTTCTTTATTTTTTTAAATTTTATTTTTCAAAAGAATTCCGCACGGTTTGGTGTCCGTTCGGAAATTTTTTGAAAAATTAATATTAAATTTTTTATAAAAATATCAAATTTGATTTTTCTTTAATTTTTTATTTAATTTGTAAAAAATATCTGAACTATTTTGGGGTCCGTCCGGAAATTTTCAAAATAATATTTATTTTTTTATAAAATTAATTTTTCATCCAAAAATAATAATTTTATTAGAAGAAAAATTTAAATAGTTTTTTTACAAATAAAATAAAAAAAATTATAAAATAAAAAAATAATAAATATAAAAATTAAAAAATTAAAAAACTGTCTCTAATCCGTTCGGAATTACAGAAGGATTTTTTTAATTCGTCCGAAATTAAGGATAGATTCTATAATTCGTTCGAAATTAGGGACAATTTATTTAATCTATTCGGAATTAGGGACGAAATTAGAGTTTTTCTTATAGTGGGTCGTGTTATGGTAAGATATATTAGTTTACCTACAATCTGTCGGTATTGGCTGATGTTTGTAATAAGTTCCCCTTCACGATAATCTTTGAACTTTTCTTCAATTGGTGTCCTTGCGGGCTTAGCTCCAAGTTTTCTTGTGTCAGTGAGAAGATCGAGAGTGTACTTTCTTTGGGACAAGAATAGTCCTCTATTAGTACGAGATACTTCAATTCCTAGAAAGTATCTCAATTCTCCCAAATCTTTGATTTCAAAAGTTTGTTTAAGAAACTCCTTTGTTTTCTCAATCCCCACTGTATCATTTTCCGTAACTATAATGTTGTCAACATAAACGAGTAGAACAATAATACTCGATTTGTTTTGGTTGACAAATAGAGAGTGGTCTGCTTCACTTCTTTGAAAGCCAAACTTGGTAACTTCACTGTGAAGCCTATGATACCAAACATGTGGTGATTGTTTAAGATTGTAGAGGACTTTCTTTAACTTACAAACTTTCCCATCACTCATTTGATATCCTGGGGGTGGAAGTATGTAGATTTCCTCATAGAGATCTCCTTGAAGGTATGCATTCTTTATGTCCATCTTCCATAAGGACCAAATGAGGTTAGTTGCAACCAATAGAACAATTCGTACTGTATGGAGCTTTACTACGGGAGCAAATGTTTATGTGTAATCTTCTCCATATGTCTACGTGAATCTTTTTGCCACAAGACGAGCTTTGAATCGTTATATTTCTCCATTACTTTGATACTTGATCTTGTAGACCCAGAAGCATCCTACAACTTTCTTGTTGTTCGGAAGAGGAACCATGTCCCATGTTTCGTTCTGTTCAAGAGCTGAAATTTCTTCATTCATAGCATTTCGCCATTCTTTCTTCTTAGGGACGAAAATTTCAGTCCGTCACTAAATTCCGGACGGATTTTAAACTGTTCATAATTTACATACGAAATTCTTTCAATCCCTATTCCTGGACGAATTAAGGATTACTAACAACTAGTTTCTAAATTATAGACACATTAGGGACAGATTTTGATTTTTTAAAAAAAAATTATTTTATTTTTTATCACTTTTTATTTTTATTTTTACAAAAAAAAATCCGGATGGAATAAAAAATCCGTCGGAAAATTAGGACGAATTTTCGTATCCGTCCGAAATTTTATTATTTTTTTATTATTTTCTTTATTTTTTTTAAATTTTATTTTTCAAAAGAATTCCGCTCGGTTTGGTGTCCGTTCGAATTTTTTTTGAAAAATTAATATTTATTTTTTTACAAAAATATCAAATTTGATTTTTTTTAATTTTTTATTTAATTTGTAAAAAAAATCTGAACTATTTGGGGTCCGTCCGGAAATTTTCAAAATAATATTTATTTTTTATAAAATTAATTTTTCATCCAAAAATAATAATTTTATTAGAAGAAAAATTTAAATAGTTTTTTTACAAATAAAATAAAAAAAATTATAAAATAAAAAAATAATAAATATAAAAATTAAAAAATTAAAAAACTGTCTCTAATCCGTTCGGAATTACAGAAGGATTAGGATTTGTTGTCCGAAATTAAGGATAGATTCTATAATTCGTTCGAAATTAGGGACAATTTATTTAATCTATTTGGAATTAGGGACGAAAACGAAATCGATTTTTTTAATCCGTCTGGAATTGTGAAATCTAAACTTATAAATTCAGTCGAAAGGTATAAGAAGGGAAAGAAGAAGATAAGGAAGAAAGAGAAACTGAAACAGAGAAGAAGGAATGCGAGACAACGACGGCTGCGACGGAGGCGGGGACAACGACGACAATAGATGAGGAGGCGACGACAAAGGCGGAGGGAGAGGGGGTGGCCACGAAGGGGATT
>CM071873.1:33996064-34021815 GCA_036759665.1 Gynandropsis gynandra | reverse complement strand
TGATATATTGGATGATTTTGAAGTCAAACAAGTACATATAAATTTTTAAACCGGTCTAGTATATCAAAACTTACAATTTAACGGATCAAAATTTATTTTTTAATTTTTTAAGAATTATTTAATAAATAATTAACAAAAATATTTAAAATTTTATAAATAATTATCAAAGAATTCAATTAAAAACATTTAAATGTTTTACAATTCAAAACATTAAAATAATTTATAAAAAATATTGATTAACCAAATAAAAATCTAAATATTCAAATAAAAACAATATCAACTAAATATTTTAAAAATTTAGATTTCAGAACATCATTTTTTTTATCTTCCTTGATATATAGATTTTTTATATATAACAAATATATAATTTTAATTTAATCTATATATCAATATCCGTAGTATAATTTATATGAATCGATTAAAATTTTAATTCAATTTATCAACATTTTTTAAAGATTAGAAAAAAACTTAAATCAGCCCAAATTAATACGGGGGTTGAGATAGAGTTAATCGTGAGTTTGACAACCCACCTAGCAAAGCTAATAATAGCCCAAAAGTTTATTTTATATTATTATTATTTAATTTAATTATTATGTGACTGTCGATGTGGTCCTGTCCTGATTCTTCTTTAATAATCTCTCTAATTAGAACAATATTACAGAGGTCTAGAGGTCTAAAGGTTGAGATCTAAACTTCAATGATAATTCCAAAAATATGAAAATGTTTAAGAAACTTAAAGATCTGAAATTGACACGACTTCCTTTTACGTTCAAGCTTTTACGTCCAAGAGTTCGCATTCGATTATAAGCTAAGTATGTTACATTTTTCCACATGCCATGGCATCTAATGTATGTCATATGTAGATTCTTGATTTTTTGGGAAATGTTATTATAGCAAACAAGAAGTATTTTGTTTTATACTATGTTCTGTTGTATTTTGACAGAGATTGAGCAGAAAACTTGTGCATATATTCTCAGGACTGCTTTTTGCCCTTTCCTGGCCGATCTTCAGGTACTTCTTTTTTCCCACTTTAATCCTTTGTATGCTACATTGTCAGATTTTTCCTAGGAGTTTTCCCTTGACAACTTCAGCCTTTGATCGTTTTAATCTTAAGAGTAGCGCATCAACAGAGGCTCGATACTTTGCTGCCGTAGTTCCTCTAGTGAATTGCCTGAGGCTTCTTGTCAATGGTCTATCAGTAATGCCCGATGCCTCGCTGATCCAATCTGTCACCAGAGAAGGGAAAGCAGAGTAAATTCCAATGTCACCCTTAATTCTTTTAAGTCTAAATGATCTCCTTTTTAGTGTTTCTGAAACAGAACTGTTATATCTTCCAGAGAGCTGCTTAAAGGTCCTTTGTACTACGTTCTTGTATTGATTGTCTCTGTCCTCGTCTTCTGGAGGGATTCTCCTACCGGTATAATCACATTGGCAATGTTGTGCGGTGGCGATGGTAAATTCTCAGTCTCTTATTCCCAAAACCTTACCCTTTTTGCTTA
This sequence comes from Gynandropsis gynandra, assembly GCA_036759665.1. Lineage (NCBI taxonomy): Eukaryota > Viridiplantae > Streptophyta > Magnoliopsida > Brassicales > Cleomaceae > Gynandropsis > Gynandropsis gynandra. The sequence continues at coordinate 34,020,316 of CM071873.1, read as the reverse complement.
CCTTGGGAGCCTATAGTCACTAGCTGTTGCATATGCATATCCACTGCCTAGATCTCCAGGCAATGTAAAATAAAAATAGCAAGAGAAACCCATTTAACATTGGATCAAGATCAATCCATACATCAGATCGATAACCCATTTAACATCTGTAAAATGATAACCTTAGAATGATCAGTGTTATGATAAGTTGTCCCATCTCGGCTAGGACATGAACTTTGAGACTCATATATATGATGTTAGGCAACCCTAAAGGCAACCTTAAAGCCCATATTTGACAATTAGCTCCACATGACTTGTCCGCAGGCATAGCTGACATCATGGGACGGAAGTTTGGATCCCAAAAGATTCCTTATAACCCAAGAAAGAGTTGGGCCGGAAGCATCTCCATGTTCATCTTCGGCTTCGCCATCTCTATCAGGTAAACCCCAAAATCAAGATCATATGCATTCTTCATCCTTTAGTATAAAAAATATGACATGGTTCCAAAATGTACATCTCTTCTGACATGACAGAGTACTCTACTATTACTCGACTCTCGGCTACTTGAAGTTGAACTGGGAAACTACCCCTCAGAGAGTGGCTTTGGTATCGCTGGTCGCGACTGTGGTCGAATCACTCCCTATCACCGATCAATTGGACGACAATTTATCGGTTCCAATGGCAAGTATTGTAGCAGCATATCTAATTTTTGGGTATTAAGAAAGTTCAATGCATTATCATTTTGCTTAATAGTCATACGTTCACTTGTTCTGATTATGAAATTTCTCTCAAGATTCACTGTACAAATCCATTGGCTACTTCTATACCAAATATGTAATGCCACGAGAACTTTGTTTCACGTACTCCTTATAGTCCCACACCGGTTTCTAATTTTTTTTTGTCTCTGTTTTATTAAATCCATATTAATGGTTAGAAGTAGGTTTTGGTATCTAGATATATCATAAAATGATTAGTGTCGTGCTTCATTGTCTTCGCTCTTTTTTTATTGATTTTGTAGTCCTAAAATTTTAAATTTTATAACGATTTGAACAAAATGATATTTGAAGATGAATAAAAAAGGAATCTTGAAGACGAAGAAGAAAGAAAAAACTATTGATTATTGTGAATAATGAAAAATGATATTTGAAATTATATTTAGAAATTTTGAGAAAATTTTGATATATGAAAGAACTAAAAAATTGAACTAAAAAAATTTTGATATACGAAAGAATTTACCTTTAATTTTATTCCCTCTACTTAGATCATCATCCTAAAATATCTTCTATGAATATTACTACTAATCCGTGTGAACAAGTTGATGGAAGTACAAGGAATCAATAAAACAATATGGAGGCTAACTATGATCAAAATCAGCACAATGAGGTTGATCAATCTAATGAAATCGACGTTGTTTCAGATTCAGAAGGAGAGAACAAAGAAGTTGATATCATTGGCAGCTCAACTCAAAACGATAATTTTATGTCTACCTATGATTCTCATAATAATGCAGATAATAAAGAAAGTGATTATTCAGATGAGGATCACAATCAATCTTACGAAAAGGATGAGAAAAATACTCAACCGTATCCACTTGTTCATCGAAGTGAAAGACTAAAACGACCAACATTCGAATAGATGCAAACAAGGGTCTTCTTCAATGGTCTTGCTACGACTTACCCAATTCATGATTATTATGATATCTCATGTTTACCTAAGGAGCATCAAGCCTTTTTCTAATAAAATTAATCAGGAACATGAGCCACAATCGTATGAGGAAGCCAAGGAGAAGAAAGAATGCCGAAATGCTATGAAAGAAGAAATTTTAGCTCTTGAAAAGAACGAAACATGGGACATGGTTTCTCTTCCGAACAACAAGAAAACTGTATGATGCAAATGGATCTACAAAATCAAGTATCAAAGTAATGGAGAAATAGAACGATTCAAATCTCGTTTTATGGCAAAAGGATTCACGTAGACATATGGAGAAGATTACACAAAAACATTTGCTCCCGTAGTAAAGCTCCATACAGTACGAATTGTTCTATTGGTTGCAACTAACCTCAATTGGTCCTTATGGAAGATTGACATAAAGAATGCATTCCTTCAAGGAGATCTCTATGAGGAAATTTACATGCTTCCACCCCTAGAATATCAAATGAGTTATGGGAAAGTTTGTAAGTTAAAGAAAGCCCTCTCCAGTCTTAAACAATCTCCAAATGCTTGGTATCATAGGCTTCATAGTGAAGTTACCAAGTCTGGCTTTAAAAGAAGTGAAGCAGACTACTCTCTATTTGCATTCAAAACAAATCGGGTATTATTGTTCTACTCGTTTATATTGACGACATTATAATTACGGGAAATGAAACCGTGGGGATTGAGAAAACAAAGGAGTTTCTTAAACAAACTTTTGAAATCAAAGATTTGGGAGAATTTGAGATACTTTCTAGGAATTGGAGTATCTCGTACTAATAGTGGACTATTCTTGTCCCAAGGAAAGTACACACTCGATCTTTTCACTGACACAGGAAAAATTGGAGCTAAGTCCGCAAGGACGCTAAATGAAGAAAAGTTCAAAGATCATCGTGATGGGGAACTCATTACAAACATCACCCAATACCGACAGATTTTAGGTAAACTAATATATCTTACCATAACACGACTCACTACAAGAAAAATCAAATTTCCAGACAGCAAAATCCGTCCCTAATTCGTTTGGAAAATGGTTTCTAGACGTTTTCCGAACATAATTTTGTCTATCCGTAAATGAACATCGCTAATTAATATTCGTTCGAAATGCGTCCGAAATTTCGAACGGATTTAGTCATCCTTAAAACGTTCCTAATTTTTTTGAAAAAAATTTCGGACGGATTTTCCAGTCTAGAAATTTTTTAAAAAAAATAAAAAAAATTCGGGACGTATAATTCCGTCCGGAAAATTTTTCTGAAAATTAGAAAAAAAATATTTTTTAAAAAATTTATCCTCTATCGTCTCCGTCGCCACCTCCTCTTCCTCCGCGTTCGTCGTCGCCTCCTCATCTACCGTCGTCGTTGTCTCTGCCTCCGTCGTAGCCGTCGTCGTCTTTCATTAATTCTTCTTTATTTCACTTTCTCTTTCTTCCTTCTCTTCTTCTTTCTCTTCTTATACCCGTGACTGAATTTATAAGCTTAGATTTCACAATTTCGGATGGATTAAAAAAATTCGTCATTAATTCCGCACGGATTAAAAAAACCGTCCCTAATTTCATCCCTAATTCCGAATAGATTAAATAAACTGTCCCTAATTTTGAACGAATTATAGAATCCGTCCCTAATTTCGGACGGATTAGGGATGGTTTTTTAATTTTTTAATTTTTATATTTATTATTTTTTTATTTTTAAAATTGGAAGAATATCAGATATACTCTCGTAGGACTAAATTGCTTCAAAAATACCCTTGTAAAAATAATTATTAAATAGAAAAAACACAAGAGAAAAAACAAATTTGTCCTTAATTTTTGAACGTGAAAAAACACGCGTTCTACAGTTTTTCGACGTGAAAACTGTTAAACCGTGTCAAAAGCAAGAAAGACGAAGTGATTTCGAACTTGAGAGGGATCGATTTGAAGTTGGCAAGAAGAAAATGGCTAGAATCAACAACAATGCAGAGGAGAGCACGAGTAAATCTTCAATGGCGTCAATAAGTGTAAATAGATCGATTTCTAGGGTTTTGCATGTTTTTGAGTCGCAAAATGGTTTAATGTTTGAAATGGGTATGAGTGTTAGTGAGTCGGCTTAGGTTGCAATGGTCGCTTGAGCGTCACAGGGGGTCCAAGGGTCATTTGAGTCGATTGTCTCAGTGAGTCGGTTTGGGTCTCAATCGTCGCAAGGGTCGTTTGAGTCACATGGGTCAATTCAGTCGCATATGTCGCTTGAGTCTCAGTGAGTCGGTTGAGTGTCGCAGAGGGTTCAAGGATCGTTTGAGTCGCATAGGTCGCTTGAGTCGGTAGAAATATAATGTATTCTTAATTAATCTGTCATTTTTCAGGTGGCGCCAAAGCCAAAGTTTGTGTATGAATTCAAGCACATGGACAAAATGCCAAAGATCATTACCAAGTGTTATCCTCACGAGACAATAACGATGCTATGAGGAATCATAATTTAGGCCTTTATTCCATTTCCAATGTAAATCCACATTGACGAAGGTTCAAATATCTATCCTACTAAATCACTCTGTGATTGTACGAGACAAGAAGGAGTTGTGGATCGTCTTAAATGTGTTCCCATCCGGTACTCTATAGTGGAGCACGCACTAATTTCCGGATTGAAATGCCGATCATATCCCAAAAGATGGGAGTCCAAAAGGGGTGATACATTCATGCGGAAGAATTTTAGCCGTGGAAAGGTGACCCCCGTACAAATCATTGAAATGCTTGTGAAGGCGAAGAATTCCGACGACTAGACAAGGTTGGCAACTTTGATGTTATTGGCGCAAGTTATGGCTCACAAGCATTCATTAGATAACTCTATCAACCATGATCTCATTGATATGGTTGATGACTTGAAATTTTGTGAAGGTTTTCCATGGGGACGTTACACATTTAAGATGATTATGGATACTTGCCGCAATCACGTTAGCAGGGAATCACCGAAACCAAAATGGTATTGTGGCGGTTTCATGATCCCAGTAATGGTAAGTTGTATATATTATTCGAATAACTTGAATTTTTTCGTACTTTTTTCATTCTTATCATTTTGTTTTAATGTTTCAGTTACTTCCATTTGAAATCATCCTTACTTTGTGCGGAAAAAGATGGTATGTTGATGTTATGGATGCGGATCCATCATGCCCAAGAATGTGCAAGAAGATGGTTAAATCCAGTATTAACTTGAAGTATGTAGATGAGATAAGGCTAATCGGAGATTCTAAGGTAACAATTACACAAGGGTCACAAGGGTAACAATTATAGAGAGGGTAATAATGGTTATTTTTTGTTCTTCAGGATATTCGAAGTATTCTTTTTGTTGAAGAGGAAGCTTTACTTTTTTATCTGGACGATTATAAGGGATGCCACGATCCCGATGTTCAAATATGGATGAAACATCTTCATAGAAATCCAAAGGGTATTTGTTGGAAGGACATCCGTAAGCGAGAACTGTTGACGCGAAAAACATGTCTTGCTGATCAAAAGAACGGGAAAGGGAAGGCGAAAGGGAAGAGGACTAAGAGGAAGAAGAGTGTAGGCGAAAAAATAATAGAGGTTGAAGATGACGAAGACGAAGGAAGGGTAGGTGTTGTTGAAGCTGATGAAGAAAGAGAAGGTGATACTGAAGGTGATACTGAAGCTGAAGCTGAAAGAGAAGGTGAGGATGAAGCTGAAGCTGAAAGAGACGGTGAGGATGGAGCTGAAGGAGAAGAAGCTGCAGTCCCTCTGACACTGGAGCAGAAATTAATGAAGGAAATAAAGAAGTCGGAGAAAAGAATCATCAACGCCGTAAGGGATCTTCTAAGGGATGTCAGGTTTCATTTGCCTAATCCAAAATCAAAGGCGGCAAATCCCAAAGGTGCTGAAAAGGAAAAATCAAAATCTACCGAGAAAGATGCGAGCACCGGAAACCAATCTTCCGGAACTGTTAGAGATGATGATTTTGAATTCCTTCGACGTCCATATCAAGTGTCAAGAAAAGAGCCGGTTGAGTCAGAGACTTCAAATGACTCTGGAGATGGCTGAGAAGAGGATTTGACAAACATTTCGAGATTAGTTGAAAATCTCACATCTGCCACCACCATTCCTCTAAGTGAATACATTTCCGGAGAGGTTATTGCAGTCTTTGCTCCTGATGAAGTTCCACCAAGTAAGTAATATTTTGTGAAAAAGTTCATTTGAGTGAATTTCCATCGAGAGTCGGCATGGGTCGCAAGAGACACATAAGTCGCACCGTCGTATAAGTCACACGGTGTTATAAGTCGCAGGGTCGCATAAGTCGATGGGTCGCTAGAGTCGCATGGGTCGCATATGTATCGTGGGTCACAAGGGTCGCATCAAGTAACGAACGATGAGTCTAATAAATGAAGTAATTTTATGCAAATGCTCCAGTGGATATTGTCGATGAAGTCGTCGACGAGGAGGTTCCTGACGAGGACCCCGCTAAGGACGTTCATGCGGAGTATACTCCAGTGGGTCCTGTGGAAGACGTCCCTACTAAGGACGTTTCTGCGGAGTATACTCCAGCGGATCCTGTCCAATACGTCCCCGACGAAAAAGTTCCTTTCGAGTAAACTACAGTGGATCCTGTACCACCAAGTAATTATGGTCTTTTGAGTCACAAAGGTCGCATTGGTCATATGGGTCAAATGGGTCACAAAAGGTCGTAGGTCGCATTGGTCGCATGGGTCGCAAAAGGTTGCATGTCCGCATAGGTCGCAGGGTCGCATTGGTCACCATATGTTTAATGAAATAAATTTTATGCAGGTGCTGGACCATTATTGAAGGAGTCTGCACCATATGTTGAACCTCCACCAGTACCTAAAATGAGTGTTAAGACCATGGAAGGCATATGTTGAACCTCCACCGATAAAAAGAGCACGAACAGTGCGAGGGAGAGGGGGAGGGAAAGATGTTGGTGGAGAACCCATAGAAAATGCAGTTCAAGAACCCGTAAATATTGTGGTTCAAGAACCCGAATAAAAGGTGGTTCAAGAACCCGATAAAAAGGTGGTTCAAAAACCTCCGTTCTGGTGGAAGCCCAAAGGATTAGGAAAGGGTGGGATAACTCGAGAACCTTCATTCATTGACGCTAACGATGAAAAGTTGACTGTTCTATATATATTCCTGAAGACACCTGGATATAAGAGTTGGTGAAAATCTGATCTAGATATTCCCTGGGGGCTAGAGTTTTGGGAGACCATATTAAAGCCAATCGTATAACTTTAAGATGATGTAAGTTTTTTTTAAACCCGAAGTCCGTGAGATCATTTTGTGTCATATGTATTCATGTGTGTTAATTTTTTTCAGCAATTGGATGAGGCGTTGTTGGTGCAGTATTATCGCATGAAGACATTCCTCGCGATATTTAAGAATAAGTTTGTCATGTTGCTTTCATGCAGACGCTCACGCTGTAGACGTACGAGGATATGGACACTTTGCCGGAAAATCTTAGTGATTGTATGAATAGCAAGTATCTATTCAGAAGTACGGAACCAGTGAGTGATTTCGAAGGCTTTGTCTCGGTTCTAAAAATTCCATCGCTCAATATTCGATATGTAGGATGTTATTGGGTAGCCATCAAAGCGGATTTTAAAACCCGATGCATCACGGTATACGATTGCCAGCGCAGGATGAAGAAAACGCATATTGATCCGGTGATTGAGAAGCTAAGAAAACCTGTCCCAAATATGCTCATTCTCGAAGGGTTTCCTTCTTTAGCTTCTGGAGAAGATGAATGGAAATATGAGTATCATGAAGGTCTGACATAGAACAAAAGCTCGAATGACTGTGGTGTTTACGCCTACAAATTCGTAGAAGCCTCGGTAATGAAAGCACGTAATGTTTCGCACTACATGAGATAATTAGTAATGGAAAATGTATCCCTCTATCCCGAGATTAACTTGATATTTGGTACATTGTAATTTTTTTTGGAAATGGAAGATGTAAATATTTGGTACATTATTATTTTTTAAATATTTGGTACATTGTTATTTTTTAAAAAATTTCTCATAATAATAAAAGGAGTCGCAGGGTCAAGGGTCGAACGGGTACAAGGGTCACACAGGGGTGCAAGGGTCGCAGGGGTCCGAGGGTCGTAGAGGTACAAGGGTCATAGAGATAAAAGGGTCGCAAAGGTACAAAGGTCCCATAGGTACAAGGGTCGTAGAGATACAAGGATTGCAGAGGTACAAGAGTCGCACATATACAAGGGTCGCAGAGGTACAAGGCTCATTCGACGATCCTTTTATCCGTTCGACCCTTGACCCTGAGACCCTTTTACCCGTTCGACCCTTTTACCTCGGCGACATGTTTTGCTTGTTGTGATACGAAACAGATTTTAAAAATAATAATTTACTATTTATTATTTACAAATACAATTATTATTTACATAATGAGGTACAAGGGTCGCAGAGGTACAAATACAAAAAATTTCGTGATGGACACCAAACCGTCTAGAATTTTTTTGAATAAAGTTAAAAAAATAAAAAATAAAGAAAATAATAAAAAATAAAAAAATTTTGGACGAGTACAAACACGTCCTAATTTTCGAATGGATTTTTTATTCCAACCGCCATTTTTTGTAAAAATTAAAATAAAAAGTGATAAAAATAAAATAAAAATTTTTAAAAAATAAAATCCATCCCTAATCCGTTCGTAATTTAGAGACATGTTGATGGTAGTCCTTAATCTATCCGGAAGTAGGGACTGAAAGAATTTCGTTTGTAAATTACAAACGGATTAAAATTCGTACGAAATTTAGTGACATACCAAAATTTCCGTCCAGAATTAAGTGACAGACCGAAATTTTCGTTCGTAATTTAGGAACAGATCAAAATTCGTCCGGAACTTCCGTCCACAAAAGAAAATTTCTAGTAGTGACTAGATTTGAGTTTTGTTGTAAATCAGGTAAGCCAACGAATGCACACACCAACAAAGTAAGATTGACATATGATTGAACGTATTATCAAGTATCTCAAAGGAAGTCTAAGCAAGGGTGTTTGGATGGAAAGAAATGGGCACATCAACATTGTTGGTTATTGTGACACTGATTGAGTAGGTGACAGAAATGATCGGAAGTCCACAACCGGGTTTTGTACATTTTTTGGGGGAAATTTGATAACTTCGAGGAGCAAGAAACAAAATGCGGTGGCTAGATAAAGTGCATAAGTGAATATAGGGCAATGGAAACAACCACATGTGAGCTAATTTGGATTCAGGCTCTTCTTCAAGATCTTGGCATCAGGATGTCTCAAGCCACCACTCTCCATTGCGACAATCAAACCGCTATTCACATTGCAACAAACGTGTTCATAAAGGAACAAAGCATATTGAGGTATATTGTCACTTCATCCGGGAGAAGATAATGCAAGGGACAATTACTACAACATATACACGAAGCATGGATCTACTTGCTGACATATTCACTAAGGCAACAAGCGAGAAGATCTACAAGGATCTTCAACAACAAATTGGCCTCATCGACATTAATCAAATTCAGAACAAACTTAGCTGATCAAGCTTATTCATGTGTCATGCATGTACTCTTTTTCCTTCATCATGGTTTTGTCCTACTGGGTTTTACTTGATAAGGTTTTAACAAGGCAACACACCATGAATCAACAAAACCAGCTAAACTTGATGGGGAATGTTGAGAAAAATGGAGGGAGGGTTTGCTAAAGTGATTCGGGAGGTTGGTGGCCCTTTATGGTGACATCACATGATGAGGTCATCCAACCAAGTCATCATAAACTGATTCCCTAATTCCCTCCACCTTGTTTCCAACGAATACAACAAAAACCACTTTCCTTAAATCCTTCTATCATGTACAAAATTGTGAAATACAACCTTCCTACAATCCTCTATGTTTTGATTCATCATCCCATGTTTGAAGCCACCTTCTTTTCCATTTGGTTAGTGGAGCCACTAAATAGTTTTGTAATTGTTTTTTGGTTATTTCAAGGCACATAGACTTTCCTATATAAGGAGCTCCAAACCAAATTTATAATCAATCTAATCAAGTCACATTTTCTTTAAATCTCATCATTCTCTTTATTCTCTCTAGATTATGATTTTCTATAAAGGCTATTTATAATCAAATACATTAATATTCTAATAAATTTTTATGACATTAAATGTAGCATTTGAATTGTAAATATCTTGAAACAATTAGTAATTAAATAACTAATGCAAACAAATCCAAAGAAATTTAATATACAACAACTCCACTTGTTGAATACAATATACATAGTATGTTTTTTTTTGTGTATTTGAATTTCTTTCTTTAAAAATGATATCTCGAATAATTCAGTTTGTATAATAAGAATACATATTTCCCAAAAAAAATTTCTTTTAATTAATAAATAACAGTTTCACACATATCGTAATATTCTCATTTAACCAAATCGAAATAGTGTAAGATGAGAATCTACTTCTATCAATTAATGGTGTATGTCTTCTTTTCGCAATCGTATACGCACATCGGTTTGCACCATGTCGTATGAATTTCACTCACCCTTGAGGGAATATTTCTAACAATTGGTAGAAAGAAAAAAATTGTTGGTGCAACACGAGGCCATTTCTAACGGTGTCTTCAAAGTGTTGCAGATATCCTAGCAATCCAACACAAATATCACATTCGCTTAGTTTAACTCCACAATCTTTTGCATTTTCTCTTGTAAAGCCCTCAATCTTGTGTGCATCGGTGTTTCTAGATAGAGCATTATCTTCATTCCAATCCAAATCCAACCCTTCCAGAATATCGTAGATTCCAACCAGATTTAACCAAATTCCATTTCCAATCCAAGATCCATCCACAATGCATTTTACAGCCCTTATCGGAGGTTTCATATGTTAAGGTTGGGATCTAGGTCGGCCAATATTACATGAATATCTCCTTCTATGGTAGATTGTTTTTTCGTCGTTGCCTCTTCTCATTCAAAGTATTCTTCCTAATCCTTTCTTATAGTTTACTAACTGTCAAATGCTTCCCCATGATACACCAAAATGTACCTTAGGTTCCAAATCCTCCATATAATCCAAAAAGATAGGCTACTATGCCCCAAATTGTTATTTCCTTTCTCTGCTACTTTCATCAGATAATATATGTTACAAAAATACACTAGAAATGGAATACCTCATTATGTATAGGGATTGAGCATGAAATTCATTCTTGTAATTCTATTGAGCATATGAACATCACGTGATTCGACAATTTCACCTTATTGTTTACAAACCAGATAAACCACATAATTCGTCATTTTTTGGAGAACAACATAGAAACAATCGCAAGAAAACCATTCAAAAATCTCTAAATAAAGTTTATGATCTTGGAAGGTACTTTTTGCTTCTACGCCAACTCCTTTATCCCATTTTTATTCCGATAAACATAACTCTAGTTGGTCGTCCATAGTAAATATGGGTGGGATTCCATCCACAAAAACTCATCCAAAGCTTCTTCATGCATCTGATATAATAATGATTTTTTTAATAATCTAGATTCAGTAGATCTTCGACCTCGTCACGCTTCCACTCTTACCTAGCAACATCCCATAAATTTGAAATATATAAATTTTTGGTAGTCCATAGCCATGTCCTAATTCTAGTCATGGAGTAGCCTTTGATATCCACGGATCGAACCAAACTAAAATATTCATTTCCTAAACCAAGTGTTCTAACGACTTTTTTTCTCGATAAAATCTAACCTGAAATCAAACTTTTCATCCAAATGAAGGGTTAGGGCCTATTGTTTCCTACATTATCAAAGACGATACAAAACACTTACTTTTTAGAACCTTGGTTAAGATAGAAGAATAATTTTCAATGATTTTACACATCTGTTTAGCTAGAAATGTGTAATTAAACTACTCAATATCTTTGAACCCCAAGCCTCCCTCCTTTTTGGGACTTCGATAACACTCTTCCCAGAGAAAAATGAAAATTCATGTCAACTTGTTTGCAAAACATTGGGTTCTCATTCTCATCAAAAAAAAAAAAACAGTGAGTTATTTATAGGCTTTAACGTTCTATCTTGATCTCTTGAATAAGAGCCTCCATTTCAATTTTTCTCGCTAGATTATAAAACATCTCGAAACACATCTTTAAAACATACGGGGAAAAGGGCGAAGGAAGGGGAACGGAGTTAATAATTCAATAACAAATTCTATTTTATCGATTCAATAACAAAGTTAACAATTCAATAACAATTCTTTTATTATTTTGAACATCCGATAACAAGTTAACATGAATCATATTAAGAGTCACATAATTCTTCCACTCCGTCCGTTGGAAGCAAATAGCAACGGATTGCAACGGATATGTTAATGTTTTCAACGGGAGCATATCCGTTGCAATCCGTTGGATTTTGTAACGGATTTTAACGGAATATTTCCGTTGCCAAATCCGTTAAAAATCTGTTGACAATTTGCGACGGATGGTAACGGATATTATCCGTTGCCCGTATCCGTTGGAAGACCGTTAGAAAACGGGGGAAATGTTCTGACGGTCATCCGTTGACAAATGTAACGGTAATGCGTTACAATTGTTAACGGATGGCCGTTGGTATTGTTAATTTCGAGGTCCAACCGTCGAAATAAATTCGTGACATCTTGCAACGGGCATCCGTTACACATGCCAACGGATGTCCGTTGAAATTTTAACTATATATATGGTTGAATCTAAAACAATATCAACAATATCAATATCAACGGATATGAATCAAACAAACCACCGATATCAAGTATCTTTTTGTCTCAATTGTTGAATCTAAAACAATTTTGATAAATTTTCTTACCGGTGGTGAGTAAGTTTATTAAGTTTGTTTTGGATTCGATTATTGAGATAAAGATACTGGTTTTGGTGACGGATATGAATCAAACAAACCACCAATATCAAGTATCTTTTGCTTCCATGGTTGAATCTAAAAAGATTTTTATAAACTTTCTTACCGGTGGTGAGGAAGTTTATTAAGGTTGTTTTGGATTCGATTATGGAAGTAAAGATACTGGTTTTGGTGACGGAGGTAGCGGTCGCATAGAATTCTATGTTAAAGTTATTTTTTTTATGTAAATTATTATTGTTATCCTATTTTAATGATGTAAAAAGAGATATGAATGAAATTTTAGACTCTATTGCGTATTCATTGAGTTCGATATGAAATCAGTTCCACTTACTTCATTAATATCATAATTATAAAAACTTAAACTATTGTAATATTCAAAAAATAACGAATTATAACGAATTTGTAAGCATTTACAATTGCAACGGGAAAGGATATTGTTCGTTATAGATCGTAAGAAAGCGTTCCAACGGGCATCCGTTGTAATTGTTAACGGACAGTCGTTAGGAATAGCAACGGATGACCGTTGATATTTTGAATTTCGAGGTTCACGGGTTGAAATAAGTACCCGTGAACCTGCAACGGCTATCCGTTGAAATATCCAACGGATGTCCGTTGGAACATTAGCTATTTAGATCTTACAAACGAGTGCGTCAAACCATCAATAACAAAAACATTTTCGTAAAAATGTCGTCGTGTTCGAATCGAAATATATATAGATCAAGGGAGTGGATGTATAGAAGAAAAGATCCTGTAACCGAAGAGATTACGCAAGAATTCTTACACGGATTAGAGCAATTCATGAGTTTTGCATCGATGCAGCCTTTGTGTCAAGAACGTGGGACAATGTTATGTCCATGCAAAAGATGCAAAACCATGATGTTTCGAAGTCAAGAAATTGTTTGCAAACATCTGTATAAGGTGGGTTTCGTTGAAAATTACAAATTTTTGTTTTTTCACGGTGAAAATTGCGGTGTTAGAGATATGGTGCAAGATGCACAAGTGGAACGAAATGAAGAAGTTATTTATGAAGAATCAACGACCAATCCATATGTGGAAATGGTGTCAGATGCTTTTCCTGGAGTTGTTAATGAACAAACGCATGAAGAGATGCCGAACATCGATGCACGTCGATTCTTCAACCTATTGGATTCGGCGAAACAACCTATATATGAAGGTTGTCGTGAAGGTCAGTCTCGTTTATCTTTTTCTTCAAGATTGATGAGTATTAAAACAGACTACAATGTGGCTGAAAATTGCATGGATTCATTTTGTAAAACAATGCGGGAATATTTACCGGAAAATAACCAAGCTCCCAAGACATACTACGAAACAAAGAATGTGTTAAAAGACTTGGGAATGCCACATGAGAAAATTGATGTTTGTAGAAACAGTTGCATGTTGTTTTGGGGAAATGATAAAGACTTGTTGGAATGCAAGTTTTGCGGTGCAAGCAGATTTCGGCCTAAAAAACCATATTCACGGAAATACGTACCATACAAGAAAATGTTTTATATGCCTGTAGCAAACAGGTTGAGAAGATTATATGAATAAAAAAAAACCGCTGCAGCAATGAGATGGCACGCCGAACACTCCACGACCGAAGGTGTAATGCAACATCCATCGAAATGTTAATACAATCGAACATGTTATATAAACGAGAAATCGCACCCGACACTTAGAAAAAATTTATGGATTTTCAACAATCCCAACGGACATCCGTTGAAATTGCTAACGGATTACCGTTGGACTCTTATAAGGGTAAATTCGCACCCGACACTTAGAAAAAATTTCTCGGTTTTCAGATATCCCAACGGACATCCATTACAAAGACTAACGGATGGCCGTTGGAATCTTTTAATGGTAACTTGCCGCCACGTGTTTACGCTTGACGCCACGTTTTGACTCCACATGTTATTTTCCAACGGACATCCGTTACAATTTCTAACGGATGACCATCGGAAAAGTAATGATGACTGTAGAATTTGCAGCTTTTCCCAGCCGTTTTTCAGCTTTCCAACGGACATCCGTTACAATTGCTAACGGATGACCATTGGAAAGGCAGACGAGCCGCCATTCAGCCGTCCGTCGCATCGGGAATGCCACTTTCCAACGGTCATCCGTTAGTATTTGTAACAGATGCCCGTTGGGAATCTGAGAAGTCACGTCAATTTAATGACTCCGTTGCGATGACGTATTTTTCCAATGGTCATCCGTTACAAATACTAACGGATGACCGTTGGAAAATCCGATATATATATGTTGCGACGGATTTTTTCTTATTTCAACGCCAACCAAATCCAGAATTCTTAAATTTAACCAAAACTTACAAAAATGAGGGCTAGACGTTTTATAGGAATGAGGGGTATGTTGGCCGGTTCCGCGGGAGCGCCTCCCCTGCCGCCACCACCACCATATCGTCCTCCGTCTCCAGAATCGGCACCGCCGATATTTGACGAGGACGATATGGTTGACTTTGATGCCTTGATCGATAATTTCGATGGGCGTCCAACCCTTCCGATCATCGATCCCGAACGTTATCCTGGAACGTTATGGTAATTTTAATGTAATTGTTATTAATTTCATTTAAATTGCGTAAATATTACTAACTTTATATTTTGCTATGTAGGTTTGATGAGAGTGATGTCTTAAGACACACTAATAATAACATGATTCAAGGATCGATGCAAGACGATCTTTTTTAATCCTGGCAAGTTACGCCAGAAGTTGTGCGCCAGCGATGGTGGCGCACTTTTGTGGTAAGTTTTAGTAATTATATTTGAATTTTATAATTACATATATATATATATATATTTGAAAACTACTAATAATATAACTTTGTTTGCAGCGTTCATACAGATGGCGCCGAATTCATACAACGCGCATCTTCACTGCATGGGTGCGCGACATGCAGATACGGATGCGCATCATGATGAATGGTGCAAAGCGGAACTACTACGCCAACAACAGCAGACCGAAATGAGCAACCGACACGGTCTTCAACAAATTGATTATGCATTGGGAGTTCGCGGCATTCAAGGCCAAGAGCGAGAAGGCAAAAAAAAATCGCTACGGAGAGACGGTTCCCAGAGATGGTCCCCATCGCCATACTTCGGGATCGAAATCTTTCGCGAAAAGAAAAAAAGAATTGGTAAGTTTTAAATTATTTAGATTTTATATTCATTTAAATATTTATCTAACAAAAATTTTTTATATTGTAGACGCAACGGATGGGAAGAGAACCGACTCTTCTTGAAGTGGTATTAGAAACCCACGCAAAGAAGAAGTCGGTTGTCGGGGAACAGGTCGACGAACCGGAACTCGTCGATCCTCGAGCGGCCCGAACCGTGAGAGCTGTGATGGAGAAGATCACACAGCAATCTCAGGCTTGCGGTTCAAGCCCTGACGACCTCAATCCTTTACAAAATGACCAAATTTATTTAGAGGTAAGAAATTATTATTTTGTTTCTAAATTATTAATCAAATAATTTGTTAAATTCTAACGTTAATTGTATTTGTTTTG
Source organism: Gynandropsis gynandra (assembly GCA_036759665.1). Lineage (NCBI taxonomy): Eukaryota > Viridiplantae > Streptophyta > Magnoliopsida > Brassicales > Cleomaceae > Gynandropsis > Gynandropsis gynandra. The sequence continues at coordinate 34,004,296 of CM071873.1, read as the reverse complement.
TAGTCGGTGAAACCGTATAAGGGACGTCTGTACGGTCTCGGAGCGCTTCAAAAGGACATACTCGAGGACGTAACGTCGGTACCTCCATCGGTCTAAGAAAGTTTTTCTCAACAACGGCAGATCGAAGAACTCGAATCACAACTTCGAGAATTTGGAACCAAAGTGTAGCACCTTGAGAGCGTCATCGAGTTGATGTCGGGCCAAGGGAGGGGATCAACGTCGCAGCAAGAACCGGTTCCCGATTCAGATGCAACGCCCTCTAGACGTGATGGCGATCACGGAGACGATGTCGAGTCCCACCAGTTTGCAACGGATATCCGTTGGCATATTTAACAGCCTTCCGTTGGAAAACTTTTCCCGCCAAATCTTTACCGCCAGTTTGCAACGGCCGTCCGTTGCAGTCTCCCGCCAACACATTAACGGATATCCGTTGGAAACTTTTTCCCGCCAAATATTTACCGCCAGTCTTCCAACGGCTTTCCGTTGATTTGTTTGTAACGGTGATCCGTCACAACCGTTGCTAACGGGCTTCCGTTACTAAATTCCCAACGGCTTAATCCGTTGCTAGCCGTTACGAATTTGTAACGGATTTTGTCCGTTGAGACGCCGTCGCGAATTGCAACGGATCGGCATTTGTAACGAACATTTCGCAACGGATCGTTATCCGTTGGCGTCCGTTGGAAACAGCTGTTTCCAACGGAATTTCGGCGCTTTCCAACGGATTTGTCCGTTGGAAAGCTGCTGTTTTTTTTGTAGTGTTCCGTCGATTCTTGTGTTTCTGAATTTGAGTCAAATTATTTTTCTTCTTCTTCATTTTCTTCTATCCTTTATATAGGTCATCTTCATTTGTTTCTATTTCTTCGACTTCACTATACGCCAGTGCTTCAGCAGTAATTTCATAAACAACAACAATCTTGATGGTTTGTTGTTGCATGACCAATTGTTGTTCTTCTGTGTTGTCAATAAATTTACCCATTGGAAGTATCTTCATTTCGATACGCCAACCTGAACTTCGTATCATATGTGGATAGGAAACGTACCAAACTTGATCGAATTGTGACGCAAGAATAAAAGGCTCGTATTTTGCATATCTTCGTGTAGAGTTAACTTCTACAACGCCTAATTTGTTTGTTCTTGTTCCACGACCGCTCATTGGATCGACCCAATCACATCGAAATAACATCACTCTTAAGCTGACGTAACCTACAAAAAATGGCAAATATAAGTCAATATATTCTAAAATATCATACGTGGTATGGATAAGAAATTTTTTGGAATAGTAATGATACCTGGATATTCCAATTGCAAAATTTCTTTCAAAATCCCATAAAAATCTGGTTTGTTGGTCGATTCACAATAGCTTTCACCTTTCACACATGCACCATAGTTTATAATTGACTTCAATTTCCCGTGTTCGTAAGTATGAAAGTTGTAACCACATGTAAAATACATTGACCAACTCGTAACTTTCACAATCGGTTCTTTAACAAGATCTCTTAGCAACAATGGGTGATTGTCGATCTCAATTTGCATTACAGAGCAAACATTCGTCGACAAAGCGTCAGAATATTATATAAAAGTAATTTATTAATATTTAATCAATCATTTACTTACACATTGTCTAATCCATGTGGAGAAATTTTTTTTTAAGTTTCTGGAGTTGAGATTCATCAATATTCACATATGTATTCTTCAATATATCATCAAATATCCTATAAAATGTTAGAAAATTTTGTAAATATTACAAATAAAATACGTATACGTAATTGGATCCATATTTGTAGTATGTTACATTTCAAAAGACCGTAGATATTCACAGTTGAGTAAAACATATGTATGTGTGATGTGTAGATCTCGTTATGATAGCCATAGATCTTTCGCCTTACCAGCAATTCGACTAATTCCACAAAATACATCTGGAACATCTGGTACTGGATATGAAAATGGCACACCACCATCAAAACATCTGTCCAGATTTCCACATCGCGTTTGAACATGTGGCTCGAATTAGTAAGAAATGAAGAACGATATCTCCTCATTCATGTATTGTTCCACAATTGAACACTCTAGACGAACTTTTTGTTTGGCTTTTGTCTTCAGATGAAACATAAATCTCTCGAATGCATATATCCAATGAAATTGGATTGGACCTCCTAATGCGGCTTCGTATGGTATATGAACTGTTAGATGCTCCATAACATCGAAGAATGATGGTGGAAAAATATTCTACAAGTTACATAGTACAGTAACTATGTTACTTTTAAGTCTATAAACCAAATTTACACTCCAATTTCTCACACATAACACTAAAAAAACATGTGTTTTCCAATGGACAAATCTGTTGGAAAACGCCTTAAATCCGTTGGAAAAAGCGTTTCCCAATGGACGACAACGGATCAGTGATCGTTGGGAATCGCTCATTGCAAATCGGGATCCGTTGCAATTCGCAACGGAGTTGCAACAGATAATATCAGTTGCAAAATTGTAACGGGATGGCCAACAGATGAAGCCATTGAAATTTTGTAACGGACGCCCGTTGAAATAGTTTGTAACAGATGCCCGTTACAATTTTACAACGGACGACCGTTGAAAATTGGTAACGGATGTCCGTTAAAAAGTATTAACAGACGTCCGTTGCCATCCAGGCGGGAAAAAAGAGCGGGATTTTAAAATTTTCAACGGGCATCCATTGGAAACTGGCGAGAAAGGGCAACAAGCGTCCATTGCAAATTGGCGAGAAAGGGCAACGGACGCCCGTTACCATTTGGCGGGAAACTAGCTTCCAAAGGATGCACGTTAGAAATTACAACGGGCATCCGTTGGAAATTTGGTAAAAAATAAAATAAAAATAAAAATAATTTTTAAAATAAAAAGTTTTTAATTAAAATAATAAAATTGTTTACAAAAAACATTAAAACTAAAACTAATTCTATTATATTTAATTTAAATCGACTAGACCGATATCATCTCCCCGATCACCAGCACCTCTAGACGGTGTTGCATCCGAATCGAGACCCGCTTCTTGCCGCGGTGTTGATCCCCACACCTGGCCGGATAACAATTCTATGGCGCTCTCCAATTGCTGTATTTGGGAGTTTTGTTGTGCCACTTAGGCTCGACTTTCTCGAAGTTGTGCTTCGAGATCCTCGATACGCCGTTGTTGCGTGTAGCTCTCTTAGACTGCGGAATGTACCATCATGGCGTCCTCGACGATATCTTTTTGAAGTGCCCCTAGACTGTATAGACGCCCCTTATACGGTCTCACCAACCACAAGACAAACAAAATTAGAGTTAGATTTTTACAAAATATTTTATTAATAATCGAAAGATAAAAGAATAAGTTTTTACCTCTAAATAAATTTTGTCCTTTTGTAAAGGACTGAGCTCATCGGAAGTTGAACCGCAAGTTTGTGATTGCTATGTGATATTCTCCGTCAAAGTTTTCACGGTTCTCTCCGCTCGAGGATCAACGAATTTAGGTTCGTCGATCTCTTTCCGATGTCTGACATCTTCTTGGCGTGGGTTTCCAATACCAGTTCAAGAAGAGTCGATTCTCTTCCTATCCGTTGCATCTGTAATATAAAATAAACTTAATTAGATAAATGTTGTAAAAACAAAAAATTTAAATAATAATAAATTTTACCAATTCTTTTTTCCTCTTCGAAAATGATTTTGATCTCGATGTTTAGCGATGCGGATCATCTCCGAGAATCTTCTCACCTTACCGACATTTTTTGGCCTTCTCGCTCTTGGCCTTGAAGTCTTCTGACTCCAAGTGTTGTGAATACCTCGTTCGTTGCCCATGTCAGTTTGCGATTTTTGGTGTAGTAGTTGTGTTTGGTGTTGTTCATCATCAAGCGCATCCGATCCTGCATGTCGCGCACCCATGTTGTATAGATACGCAATGTACCATTTCTCCGCCATCTGTATGCGCACTGCAAAATATTTATAATGTGTTAGTTTTATAACATATATAACTAATCATTTTAAATGAAATGTAATTTGAAAACTTACGATAAAAGTAGACCACCGTCGGTGGCGTACGACTTCTGATATAACTTGCCAGGAATAATATAGTTGGTCCTGTAAGGACCCTTAGATGATGTCATTGTTCGTATGTTTTAGCACATCATTCATGTAAAACCTGCAAAATTAAATTAAAAGTTAGATGATATTTATAAATTACAATAATATAAATGCAAATAATAATTTCTTTACCATAAAGTCCTGGCAAAGCATCTGACACCATTTCCACATATGAATTGGTCATTGATGCTTCATAAATAATTTCTTTATTTCTTTCTACTTGTGCATCTTTCACAATATCTCTAACGCCGCAATTTTCGCCGTGAAAAAACAAAATTTCGTAATTCTCAACGAAACCCACCTTGTAAAGATGTATGCAAATAATTTCTTGACTGCGATACTTTATATTTTTGCATCTTTTGCATGGACATAACATTGTCCTGCGTTCTTGACAAAAAGGTTGTATCGATGCAAAACTCATGAATTGCTCCAATCCGTGTAAGAATTCTTGTGTAATCTCTTCGGTTATAGGATCTTTTCTTCTATATATCCACTCTCTCGATCTATATATATCTCTATTTGAAGAATAAAACATTTTGTTGAAAACATGTTTGTTATTGATGGTTTGATGCAATCTTTTGTTTTTATCTAAATAGTGCAATTTTCAACGGACATCCGTTGGAAACCCCAACGGATGGCCGTTGCAAGTTCACGTGAATTTATTTCCACCGGTAAACCTCGAAATTAATAATTTCAACGGGCATCCGTTGCAATTTGTAACGGTCATCCGTTGCATTTTGTAACTGTGCATCCGTTATAATTATCAACGGATGCCCGTTGAAATATTTTTCCCCGTGTTGTAACGGCTTCCAAAAGACGGCACCAACGGAAGATATCCGTTAAAAATTTAAAACGGATTGCAACAGACGGGACAACGGACGGTATCCGTTAAACGTCCGTTGAAATTTTTAATGGATTGCAACGGATTTGTGCCCGTTGAAAGCTCTTGTAAATCCGTTACAATCCGTTGCCATTATTTATCAACAGACGGATCCGTTGCCCCGTCCGTTGGAAATGGCGTGTTTTTTTGTAGTGTAAATCTCGAAAAAATATGTCAATATCTAAAAGTTAAACTATTAGTTTATTTAAAAATTAATATCTTTAAATTATTAATCATTATACTATTAAAAAAATCAATGATACCTCCAATTGCTTCGTATGCAAGTTTGCCCACCAAGAAAAATGTATGGGAAGTAGTCTTTGCATGAATATATAACAATCGTGATTGTTCATCCCTGATAACTCCCTTCTATGAATATCGATGCACCTTTCGTTGTTAGGTGCATAACTATCAAGAAATTTCATGTCTTCCTTCAACCATTTTAACAAGTTATATTTCTCAGTATTCGACAATCTGGATATCGGAACTAGAGCTTTAACGTCGTCACTTATATGTAACTCCTTTCTTCTAGATCCTTCCATGATTTAATGTTATCTTTCGTTTTTCCTGTGATATTCAGTATTGTGTTGATGACATTATCGAAAACAATTTTCTCTATGTGCATGATATCAAGATTGTGTCGAAGCTTTAGATTTTTCCAATACATTAGGTCCCAAAACATGCTCTTTTGTACCAATTATGAGTAATTCCATAACCACCAATCTCGGATGATTCTTCTTTCCACAATCTATACTCTCAGGAATACCCAAAGCAAGAATTCGTTCATACAAAATCTCTTCACCGATCAAAAATGGAGGAGGAGATTTCCTCACAATTATATTCCTTTTGAAATTTCTCTTGTTGTGTCGTAATGTATCATCCGCAGGAAGAAAACGACGATGACAATCCAACCAACTCGTCTTTCATCCATATTTCAACTGAAAAGCATATGTTTTCCCCATGTAATATGGATAAGCCAATCGACCATGCATTGTCCATCCAGATAGCATACCATATGCTGGAAAATAACTAATTGTTCACATAAAAGCACCTCGTAATATAAAATTTTGTTGTCTCAAAAGATCGTATATACGCTGGAACTCCCTTCAATAATTCTTTCAATTCTTCAATTAGTGGTTGAAGAAATATATCCAAACTTCTTTTTGGATGATTAGGCTCGGGAATCAATATTGTTAAGAACAAAAACTCACATTTCATGCATATATCAGGTGGTAAATTGTACGGTGTCATAATAACTGGCCACAACAAATAATTTCTCAAAGATATCCCGAATGGATTAAAACCATCAGTGCAAAGGCCTAAGTAAACGTTTTGACTCTCAACTGCAAAATCAGGATATAGCTTGTTAAAGTGTTTCCACGCTTCACCATCTATGGGATGACATATTTTTCCGTCACGACTAGAATACTCAGCATGCCATCTCATGTCGCTTGCGGTTTTTTTAGATTGATACAATCTTTTCATCCTGTATGTAATTGGTAAATACCATATACGAAGATACGAAACCAATTTTTTATTCCTTATCAAATAGAACCGATGTTTTCCACAAAATCGATAATTACTCAAATCTGACGTTTCTTTTCAAAAATTCATACATAGTCTTGGAAAACATCAATCTTTTGATATGACAACAAATCCAATGATCTCATCGTCTTTTTTGTTTCATAATATAACTTAACTGCATTATTATCTTTAGGCAAATAATCTTTTACTAATTAGGATATAGAATCCATGCTATTCTTAGAAAGATTATTTTCAGTCTTCAAATTCATCAAACGTGCAGATGGAGACAACTATGAAAGACCACTTCTACAACCATCATAAAGTGGATGCCTAACACTTTCTAACATTTCAAAAATACTTTTCGCTTCTTTATTCAGATCTTCTTCAATATGTTCACCTTCGTTTCTTTCACCGAATACATTTTGCACTATTTCCATATAAAGGTTTATTTCTACATCTTGAGAAGTCTCAATCATTTTATGATGTACAATACCCCTAATAAAATTTTCCACAACAATACTAGGTCGTGGTGCAAAATTCTCTCCATGAGATAACCAAATGAAATAATTCAGAGTAAAACCTCTTAAATAAAGGTGATTCCAAACGGTTCTCTAATTAACGAATTTTTCATTTTTGCATTTGATGCATGGACAAACCAACTTAATGGTTTCTTTATAAACTTGTTGATTTGTCGCCATCGTCATGAACTGTGTAACGCCTTATATAAACTCTTTCGATACACCTTGAGTTTCAGGATCAATTCTTCTATACATCCACTTTCTAGACACAAAATATTTGATCTCGAAGATGATGCCATTATAATTAGAAACAATAACAATATATGTAGAGAAATACATGATAATTGTGTGTGAGAAATGGATGAAAGGAGGAGGGTTAAATAGATAATTTTTGGGCTGATTAAGGACGAATTACGGACTAAGATAAATATTTCTCGACAAATCGTCCCGAAAACGTCCCTAAATCCAAACGATACCTCGGCAACCGTCCCGAAGACGTCCCTAAATCCTAAATCTTCCTTAAAATTTACGAACGGGCATTGTCGCCATCCTTAAAACTTACGGATAGACACTCTTCTCGTCTGCAATTTACGAACGGACTTTGTTGTCGTCCATAAATTTGCGGATGGATTCTATTACCATCCGCAAATTGTGGACGTCTTTGGACGCGGTCTCTAATTCGAAACGTCTTCCGATTTCGTCTCCAGTTCGTCCGCAATTACGGACGACTCAGGGACCGCTATTCGGTCCGGAGTTTTGCGGATGGATTACGGACATATTTATTTTTCCTTCCTTAATCTGTCCCTAATCCGTCCGGAACTTTAGGGACGGATTGTTCAGTCCGCAAATTCCATTTGAAATTTCCAAATTTCTAGTAGTAAATGGAGTCATGAGTCTTATTCATTTGTTGTGTCATGATTTTTTGGTTTATGATTATTATGTGTTAGGCTCAATTTTGTCGATTGTTGTTATAAGATTATGATCAATGCTCGCAACAATCGAAAATGATTCAAGACTCTTCTATGTTTCCTCTGAAAAATACAAATCGATCAAAAGATAATGAAAATCAAGATGCACATGGAGAATCTAGGGATGATAAATTTGGAGAATCATATTCGAAAACAAATTCAAAATATGAAATTGTAGAATATAGAAACAAAAATCAACACATAAGATTAGAGGAAAAGAAGAAACTTATTGATTGTAGAGGTCAGAAGAGCAGAG
>CM071873.1:33978938-33995078 GCA_036759665.1 Gynandropsis gynandra | reverse complement strand
TATTATTATTATTATTATTATTATTATTATTATTATTATTATTATTATTATTATTATTATTATTATTATTATTATTATTATTATTATTATTATTATTATTATTATTATTATTATTATTATTATTATTATTATTATTATTATTATTATTATTATTATTATTATTATTATTATTATTATTATTATTATTATTAAGCTGTTTTGTAACAATTTTGTGCATAAATTTAGAAACCACGCTATAATATTTCTCTTGATTATTATAAAATCTACAACAATGGATTGTATAGAAGTGGGTTTATATTATTCATATCAAGGTAAACAAACACATATGATCCGACAAGAATCTAAGCAAGAGAAATCCAAGTGGAGCATGTGTTCCACACGAATCGCTCTGAAAGAAACTTCCAGAAGTTTTCAACAATTATCTAAAGTGATCAAGTCCAAGAATTAAGAATAATATATATATATATATAATATTATAAAATAAAATAGGGATTTTGTTGTTCTTGTTGGGTTCAGCGGGAATGAGGAGGAGGAGCATATGATTGAAATGCTAATGCATGTGTCAAATCTCATCTTTCCTCTGATCTTCCTCTTCATCAAATTCCTCTCATTCCTCTGCTCTTCCCAACACACTCTTAAATAATTACATCCCTCTCTCTCTCTCTCTCTCTCTCTCTCTCTCTCTCTCTCTCTCCATCCCTTTTACTTCAATCGAGATTTCTTCTAGGATTTTGAAACCGGAACCTACCACCCTGGAAATACAAAACGAAAGCTTGACCCCGTCGATCGCATCCCTACCCTTATAGATCCAATGGGTCTATGAAGTTTGGCTTTTTCCTCGTCATCTGATCGTATCTTCTTGTGCCGTTTTGATGGGTCGATTCGAGATGTAGAAGAAGTGGGTTTGGAGAGGGAGATGTTGGCAATGGAGAAGGAATTTGATTCAAAGCTTGTTCTTCAAGGGAATTCGTCCAACGGTGCTAATATATCCCGAAGCAAAAGCTTCGCGTTTAGGGCTCCCCAGGAGAATTTCACCATTCAGGATTTCGAGCTCGGCAAGATCTATGGCGTTGGCTCTTATTCTAAGGTCTCTCATTCCTCTTCCAATTCAGTTTATTTCGGTTTTCTTCTCATTATATGGGTTTGTTCCTTTCCGGATCGATTCATCATTTTCTACCAAAACTGGCTTGATTTGCTTATGGAGATTGTTGGGTTCCAGTTCAAGTTTCAATCTTACCTTTTTCTCCTCACACTTGGGTACTCGTTGCCGATTTGATCCGTGAATTCTTTTTTGGAATTAATCCAGTGATTTAGGTTGGAAATGTGGGATATATCCTTGAATTGATTCAATATTGGGTATTGTAACATTTATAGGTTTGTTTGATTCAAAGCCATAGCCACACACTTGCTGCTCAGTGTGTATTTTATGCGTTCAAGCTCTGATCTTTAGGCGGCCACTTTGCTGATGTTATAAAAATCCGATCAGGTTGTGAGGGCAAAGAAGAAAGATACAGGAGCTGTGTATGCCTTGAAGATAATGGACAAAAAGTTTATCACTAAGGAGAATAAAACAGCTTATGTTAAATTGGAGAGGATTGTTCTTGATCAACTTGAACATCCTGGGATCATAAAGCTCTTCTTCACGTTTCAAGACACGTTTTCGTTATGTAGGTACTTCTAATCCTTTGTCTATGAGCGTTGCTAGTTGTAATTCTGATCACCTGTAAGTGACTTTGATCTTGTTATATTTGTATAGATATGGCACTTGAATCATGCGAGGGTGGCGAGCTTTTCGACCAGATAACTAGAGTAAGAGAATCTCAGAATCTACTTCTTCCTTTTTAGTATATTGAGGAGATTATATGCTGGAAATGTATCTCCTCTTCAACTCTGAAACTTTCTATTTATAACTTTGTGACACTAACCATTCTGTTTCGTTTTGTTTTGTTTTGTCAGAAAGGTCGACTTTCTGAGGATGACGCACGGTTCTACAGTGCAGAAGTTGTGGATGCCCTTGAGTATATTCATAATATGGGATTGATTCATCGAGACATTAAGGTAGTTTCTTTTAGTATTTCTTGATTGTGAATTCTGTACAATGGCAGTGCTTACATTTCCTTGAAATGGCAGCCAGAGAATTTGTTGCTTACTTCAGATGGGCACATTAAGATTGCTGATTTTGGTAGTGTAAAACCGATGCAAGACAGCCGAATAACAGTACTCCCAAATGCAGCCTCTGGTAATATCACGCTGATATATCGTTTCAATTGAAATTATCGTCGGATTCTGGGTTAAGCCCATTTTTACTTGGTGACATGAACAGATGACAAGGCCTGCACTTTTGTCGGGACTGCTGCGTATGTACCTCCTGAAGTTCTACACTCCTCTCCTGCAACTTTCGGGTGAGCGTTTTTTATGATCTTTAATCGAGAAGATAACCATCAAACAAAATTTGATTGACTACTGGGAAATACCATTTATAGCTATGGCGGTTTTGTTTTTCTCTGTATTACATACCTCTTACATAAGACAATTTCTTTGGTATACTTGAACATATTCAAACAGAAATGATCTCTGGGCACTCGGCTGCACTCTATACCAAATGCTTTCAGGAACTTCTCCATTCAAAGATGCAAGTGAATGGCTGATTTTTCAAAGAATTATTGCCAGAGATATTAAGTTTCCTAATTACTTTTCAGAAGCAGCAAGAGACCTCATTGACCGCTTACTGGTATGAGATTCCGGTTTTTCATTCACTTGAGAGGTGTTTCAAGTGGTTATTGATCTTATAGTTGTGCAATCATTTGACTTTAAGTGGTTGCTGATTGTACGATCCTAGGGACGTATAACGACTCTTAAGAATAACTATAACCCGTCATGTTTCGATTCGATTCATCTCAGGATACTGATCCTGGCAGTAGACTAGGTGCCGGGCCAGATGGTTATGCTGCTCTCAAGCAACATCCTTTCTTTAAGGGCATTGACTGGAAGAATCTGAGGTCTCAGACCCCTCCAAAATTAGCTCCAGATCCTACGGTATATAACCTTTTATAGACTTTTAGACATCAGGCTTCTTCGAGTGCCTCTCGTGCTTTCGTTAATCGTACATCTTGTCTTGCAGTCTCAATCAGCATCTCCCGAGAGGGATGATAGTCATGGTTCTCCATGGAACCCAAACCACATTGGAGATGCTTCAGCTATGCAATATGATAGCCATGGTGGCCCCTCTTCATCTTCTGAATCATCGGGTTCGATCACTAGGCTTGCTTCCATAGACTCTTTTGATTCAAGATGGTAAGATCTTTTCTTTTCTTCTTGGCAAAAACACATTGGTTCCAATGCCCATTTAGGGTTTGACTGGTGGAAACGCAGCGTTTGCGTTTGCGGCGTTTTGTTTCATTTTGTCTGAATGATGGACATATAACTACAGGCAACAGTTTCTGGAACCAGGAGAATCAGTCTTAATGATATCTGCAGTGAAGAAATTACAGAAGATCACCAGCAAGAAGGTGCAGCTAATTCTTACAAACAAACCGAAACTAATCTACGTTGACCCATCAAAGCTTGTTGTCAAAGGTAACATAATCTGGTCTGACAATTCAAATGACCTCAACGTCCAAGTCTCCAGCCCTTCCCATTTCAAGATTTGCACGGTATCCTTTCCACTTCAACAATGGTGGTTCCAGTTCTTTCTCCCCACCCTAGATTTGAATTTTACTGTATTTTCTTGTTGCATTTTGCAGCCGAAGAAGGTTTTATCGTTTGAAGACTCAAAACAGCGAGCGTTTCAATGGAAGAAGGCCATCGAGACTCTTCAGAGCCACTGAATTCCGCAGAATCTATTTGTTGTTGTTTTCTTTTTTCTCTTTTATCTTCTTTTTTTTCCTGACAAAAACATTCTTCTGATGGGTTTATCAGAACCGAGACCACTACTTCTACACTTTATAACTCAAAAAGAAAAAAGAGTTCGTGTATTGGAAATTCCACTGTTGATACATATCATGTTGCTTTGTGAGTATATTACTTGGGTTCCAAGGAAACACTTGAAGTCTTGAAACTGCACTTGTAGAATACTCAAATAAAAGACTTTATCCTATAATGAAATTGTATGTATTTTAAATAAAAGACTATAAAATATGTATATTTCGACAATATTCATCAATAAATCAATGTAAATTATGTATTTTAGACTATTTTCTCAAAGATTATGATCATTACCATACATGTTATTATGAGAAATTGTATTTATTTATCATAAAAATTCAAAAATTAAGAACTAGAAACAAAAGGGTTTTACTAAAATAAGAGATTTTGAAGGCTATATGATATATATCTCATATACTTATCCAATGCACAAAGATGAAAACACACAAAAATTTGAGACATTGATTCTGCTACTGAGATTCAGCATTGTTCTCTTTGACAGCAAGAGGTTCATACCATTGAGGGCCAAAGCCTGCAGCTTTTCTTGCTTCCGCGTTAAAGGGCGGTTTCAATGGACCTCTAAAATGCCTCCTTACTACCGAATGAAATTTCTGCACTATCTCCTCGTCTGCTTCCTCTGATTCTCCTCCATTGATGGCTGAATCCGTGCACTTTGATCGCACACAGAGGTACTTGAACCATTTTACTCCTGCGAAGCAATGAGTTATCTCTTCTGGGTACACAACGTTCTCGAGTAAATTTGCTGTCTCGTTGTCACCTCCATTCCTGAATCTTGATATTGTTGTAGGCAACACATCGAGCCCTCTTGCCTGCAAAAGGTTTAACGGATCATCTACAATCCAAAAGGTACAAGTTTGGGACCAACACATTGATCATCAAAGAAAGACGAAACAACTTAATGCGGCCATTTCTTCAAAACTAACAAAAAGGAGAGTACTACATCGATCGATTCAATGCATACTTCATGTTATTTATCTTAATCTGATAAGATAAATGTTCCGTCGTCTAGAGCAACTACCCTAATGAGAAAAGGATGCCTATTGCCAAACATTTCTAACCTCGTGAACACAATGCTCTATCGCCAAACGCGCCAAAAGATCCTTGGATGTAGCGGTAGCAGAATCCCAAAGGCCATCATGGGCTGGCAATGCTCCATAATGGGAACCAAGTTCTTCCAGCCGAGCTGCAAGCAAGGTGAAGTGACGCCCTTCGTCCTGAGCCACTTTAACAAAGTCTGTAAAGAATTCTCTTGGCATCTTCTCCAGCTTACCAAAACGAGCGATTATATCCTACAAAACATAAGGATCAAGGAATCAGTTGCAAAAGACAATGCATTGCAACAAATTCAGTTGCACAAACTAACCAAATAGATAAGCACAACCCCATTCTGCTAAAACTATGGCAAAAGGGATTGACTTTACCCAATCCAACGAGATATGTGAACAAGTAGAATTTGATCCATAATCAAACACATTACACCTAAATAAGATTGTTTCGTATGAACAGGAGACAGAAAAAAGGAAAAAAAAGGGGACAGTACCCATGATAAATCAATAGCCCAGCTTTCAGTATGAACAAGGCTATGCACAATGGCTTGCCTACTCTGTACGCTACCAGCTTTGCCCAGCTTCGGCATCAAACTCGGAGACACCAGCTTCACCTACCCATTTCAACAAAAGACGCAAATTTGGTTTCCATAGACCAGCTAGAGAACTCAGAGAGAGAGAGAGAGAGAGTACGTCGGCGAGACGAGCCGGGCGGTCGGGGACGGGAAGGTCGACAGCGGGGTCATAGGGATCGACGATGAGACCTTGGAGCCAGTTGGTGGCGACCGAATCTCCGAGTCGGGCTTTGTCGTACGGGTCGGGGGTGTTGAGGATCCGAATTGCCGCTTCAACTAGGGTTTCGTCCATCTCTCTCTTGTCTCTCTCGACGGATTATGGGTGCCACGTTAGAATGAAGATTGTTATTCATTTATTAATATTCATAAGACCAACAAATTTATATATTTAAATTAGCTTGGTGATGTTGTGGTGATATCTAAACTGGAGTAATTTGTTTCTCGTATTTTTTTTAACTGTACGATATAGGTTTGGAGGTAGAGACAGAGGCAAATAGAACTTGTCTATATGGGCTTAGTGACCTTGAACAATGGAAAATAACGAGGCAGGAAGAAAGGCGACTAAAAAGGGCGAGAGAGGTTGGCAAAGGAGGGAGATATGGGACGATTTATAAAGTAACGCGATGATATTTGCGCGTTGTGCGTTTTTTTTAATAATTATATTATATATTTTTAAAATGTTATATATAATCGATTAATTCAATTGATATATTTATCATTCAATATAAATACAAAATATTATAATTTTCAATGTAAAAAGTTAAATAATTGATTTATAAGATATAATGTAAATTAACAATGACACTTATTCATAATATTATTGAAGTTAGGTGGAGGTAGTGATTGCATGATTTGGATTGGAGTTTTTATATGTTTTTTATTTGTATCTGCATAATTTTTTAGGACTAAATTCAATTCATAACATGATTTAAAAATAATTATTGAGGTACAAACATAATTTTTGAATCTTTAAAACTAGCTTATGTTTGAATTTCTTAATTGTTTTTAGATATTCATTTTGTATTTAGGGTCCGATTGATGGAAATGCAGCGTTTGCGTTTGACGGCGCTTTGTTTCATTTTGTCTGAATGGTGGAAACGATGCGTTTGTGGCGACTGCGATTAGAAGCGAATGATAGAAAACTGTTGCGATTGCGTTTTGAACAAAATTACCAAAATAGACAATTGTTAATAAAAGAATTTATTTTAATTTTGTTCTTTATTGTATACTTTTTAATTATAAGTTTTAAATATTTGAATGTACAATATATATATATATATATTGTTGTGATTAATATAAATTATAATATATATACAAACATATTTATATATAGTTACAATAAATATGAACTATAAGAGAAGAGAAGAGAAAGGGCAAAGTTAGGGTATTTCAGTAATTTTATCGAAAACGTGTTAAAACGCAGATATAACGCATCTAAATTCCAGATTTTTAAATTTTGCGTTTCGTAACATCTGCGTTTCCCTGCGACTCCACCAATCACTTTAAATGTCGCCCGCAGTCGTAAAAAACGCAGTCGTTGCGTTTACGTTTTCTGGCGACTCCACCAGTCGGATAACAGTTTAAAATAAAAATATTTATTTTATTCTGTAACTAAAACCATATAAAAATTTACAATTTTTTTATTCATTCGTGTACTACGTTAATTTAACAAAATAATTAACTGAATTTATTGCATATCAATGGTAATATATAGATCTTTCGATAAATTAATATTCAAAGGATATAAACCGTTTATCATTTTTGTCAGAACTCCTCAAATTGCACGTGTGCCCTCAACTTATGAATCTCTCGCATTTTTGACCCAAACTCTTCAATTCGTTACAAAACATCCGATAACGCTTGAAAAGGAAAAAAAGCCGATAACGGAACGTACGAGCAATAACAGACCAAACACATTGAACAGTAACAACTCCAAATCGGCCATTCGTCCGATTCACTCCTCTGTATTACACAACATTTACAGAATCAAACTCTAAAACCAACATGATTTATGTATGAAGAAACAATTATCATAGACAATATACACAACTCATCATGATCCTAGAAGTCGTCGTCGTCAGAATTTGCCTAATCCAAGAAGATGCGAGGAAAGCGGAAGACAGAGTAATTGCATTTACCTTTCGTCGAGATCAGGATAATGTATCCTTCCGATTATTTCAAAAGGTGTATACGGCAATTTCTCCTCCCCCGGCTAATGAGAATTTGGTTAGAGCAGGGGACGCCCGAATGCTGACCGCCTGCAGTTTGGTCCGCAAAGGTTTATCATTATCACCGCTATCCGAGGTAAATGCGTGTTGTGGCCCTTAAAGAGGTTCACTTGTTATCTGCGTCCAAACATTTCTCGATGGTTGTACATGTACTGCTGGTGCATTCTTGCAGAACCTTGGTGTTGAGTTCCCGACCGAATCTCCATACATAGTTCAGGCCGACAAGAAGCTCTGTAATGGTAGCTTCTGTCTTCTGTTGGTTCGCAAAGTAAAGGGTCTGTACCAAAACTATGTTTGTCCTAGAAACCAAGCTTTGGTGCTCGTAACTTCTCTCGGATTGCCATTTTATCATATTGTGAGCTAGAGGCGCCAGCCACTCGAGAATGCCCAACATTGCGTCTGTCCATTCCTTTGCTAGCACGGGATCATAAACAGCCGAAGAGGTCAAACTTTTCGAGTATGGCTTTAGCTTTTCCCTCAGAGATATTCTCACGTTTGCGGGTAACATGTTGTAAAGATCATCTCTTGCATCATCACCAATCAAGTGAGGAGAATCCACGAATCTCTCTATCACGATAATGACATTTGCATAGTGCAATGCTAAGCAGGCAGCTCCGAGGGTATCAGGAGGAGCATCTAACAACTTTGGTCGTGATTGAAGTATCATGTTATCCATGTGAGCGAAATTAGAATTTCCCTCGGGGAGATGATGCTCAGCACTGCTATTTTTACCTCCATTATGAACCCGAATGCTGAGGGGAGTAATCCCGTCCTGAGAAACCATGCAACCTTTAAACGGTCCCACTTGTGTTAACCGGTTGGGTTTCGGATGGTGTTTTTTCCCCACGGAAACGGGAGACTTTTCAGGCGTATGCCGTATTTTCTTACCATTATCGCCCGTTCCAGGAACGGGACCAGATTTTGCAGTTAACTTTGCAAGGGGACCCGAGTAGAACTTGAAACGTTTTTTCTTTTCTGGAACAAGAGGGCCTGATTTAGGGGATGAGCTGCTGAGAGGACCCGACAGAAAATCGCTCATCTTCGTGGATCTCGTAGGTGGACCTGATGCTGGTGTTGTATATCTTCCAAGAGGACCCGAAGCAAATCTGGGAAGGCCACTGGTCTCTGATTGATGAGACAAAGCTTGCGAAAACGCAGAAACTAAATGCCTACGACCAATGAAATCAGAATCGACTGAGCTTATATCACTTGTCTCTTCTGTATTACTAATGCCAAAAACATGTTTGATCCTACTCGATAACGTGAAAATTGATCTAGCCAAGAGAAGCACGGTGTAATCATAAGTTCGGTTCCAAAGAGACACCTCCCGCAAATTCTTCACTTCCTGTCGTTTCCACGAGACCTTATTTTGATACTCGAGTAAATTCTCGGATGCAGTCTCACTAGACATCATTCTCTTAAAAGTCTGTTCAAGATCAGCCAGAATTTCAGTCTCCTGGTACAGACTTGCATTAGCCGAGATAAATCGTTCCATTTTCTTCATTTTCCTATCCATTTTCTTCCATCCAAACTGCCATCCATATGGGTCAGACCCTTTCTTCATCATGTCATTGAAACAACTCTCAAAGCTCTTCAAACTGGGATCCTCGCATTTTCTCGCGAGCCCAGCCACAGATTTCGCCACATTTTCCATATTCTCCATCAATTCCGTGCATACTAAACTTACGATGAAATTATCGTCTTCAGAAACAAGCTTTTTTATACCCACGGAATTGGTTATTTCCTCTCTTAGCCTTTCGATATTCTTATCGCTTAAAGATTGCCATAAATGAACCAGTTTTGACATCAAGCTTGCAACCTCAAAAGCCAACACTCCAATCACTGACTTCTCTGAACCATTTTCATGCCTTTTGGGAAGTCTCCATAGATATCGTAACCATGATTCCGCCACCATCTTCTCAGGCAATGAACTCTGAGTAGCAATAAGCAAAACAAGGAAACTAAAACAATTACATTGGTAACTTCACATTATGCATCAACATCTCAAACAATTACGGACCAAAACAATCCAGACACCGTAACGCAATTTGAAACTTCATTACAGATGTGTCAAATATGGATTTGTCCGATGTGGGACAATTTATCATAACACTCGTTCTCACACCTCAAGACGAACCAGAGGACGAACCAGGCTTTGATACCATGCTATGAATTTGGGTCTAACTGATACTAAAAGCTAGCTCTAACTCATACTAAAAGCTAGCTCTAACTCATACTAAAAGCTAGCTCAGGAGTTTAGGGTTGACCATTAATATATATACATATATATATAAGTACCAAAGTTCATGGCACAACTTATCATAACAAGATGGACTAAAGAGAGAGTGCACAGAAACGAAAACTTATCAGAAGCGAGTAAATCAGGACAAGTGTAAGCACACAGAACCGGAATTTACATGAATTGGGGTAATCAAGCTATGGAAAACAAGCTACCAAATGGGGCCTCAGCTAGAACATCTCGAGCTCATTCCGCAATACAGTTTCAGAACTCGAAGATGTGGGTACTCAATCAGCAGAAACCCCATCAAAAATCACTTTTAAGTCTTATTATTCCAATCCGAATTTCCGGCATACACAAGAAGAAAACTCGAACACACTAAAACACAAACCGACAAAGAGCATAACATACGAACAGTGAATGAAAAGGAAGCTTACCGATCATTCAAAGAAATATATGAATCAGAGAAAATCTGAAAAGGCGAAAGGAATTGAGAGAGAGAGACGAGGAAGATGCAGTGAAGACTACAGCCACATGGAGAGCGAAAAGCGGAAAACTGTGGAGAGAGAGAGAGAGAGAGAAGTTGAAGTTCATAAAAGGATCCTAAATTTGCCTTTTTTTGTTTTTCGGATATAGTCCTCTTGTTTTACTATATTATTTATTTCACCTTAATTATTAGGAAATTAGTCAATCACAACGCATTTTTATCAGAGGACATTAATACCCCAATCGGCCACCTTTCCGTCATAAAAACTCAAAAAATATGATGTTAATTTCGCATTTAAATTGGATGAGGAATTTCATAATACACAATCATTCCAAATGAACATAACAAAACCTAATAAGATAAATAAATTTAAATTCCTAAAAGATTAGATGTCTTATAATTTGTATTTGACGATTTCTATTTGCGTAGCTTGCATCTTAATTAAAATGTATAAATGGGATAGTACAAAATTAATTTCAGAATTAGTATTAATTAAAAAAAAACTTATACTATTAAATGAAGGACTAATTTAGTATTTATAAACAGCACATTTCCCGATTTCGCTCTTTAAAATCTATTATGTAAAAAATGTGTTAAAATATTAAATGTACTGTTGATAAATTTCTCAGCATTTATTAACAAAACAGAGAGGTAAAAATGATAAAAAAAATATTGTATTCACATGTTTGTAATTAAAAAACGGTGAAATGGTTATTATTTGGTTCGATTCACGCTCGTCAATTTTTTCTTACATATTTTTTAAATCATTTGTTGAATGACAAAATAATTAATTTGCATTAAATGTTGAGCTAATTATCCCCATAATAAACATTGCTTCCATAGTAATTTAGAATATTTTTTACAGTTATATAATTTGCACATATAATAAAACAATTATTTCAGTTTAATTATTATCAGATATAATATGCAATGAGAATAAATATTATTAAAAGAATGCTATTTTTTACAGATAATCAACTTTGAAATTTAATGAGAAAATACATTTAAATTTGATAAAATATATATAAATGATGAGAAAATTATATCAAATTATTTAAAGTATAGACTTTTTTATATAATTTTTAAAATTTCAATTTTCATTTTGACTTTGGCATTCATTTTTTTAATGTAGAAACCATAACAAATATTTTTATTATAAATAAAATATATCATTGATTTATATATATATCAATATTTGATATATTAGTTAGCTCTATTATAAATATACAATATTGCTCTATCATCATATTACAAAATTGTTATATATATATATATATATATATATCTATGACATATTAAAATTGGAATGGTCATTCAATATCTTAAGAATATGAGAAGTGACAGTAATGTACTACGCCACTAATTTATTTTTCTGCCGACGTAAATGTAAAGAGTCCGACAATAATATTAGAAAAAAATATTAATTAAATGAAACATCAAGGTGTAAAATATCAACAAAGAAATATGAAGGGCAAATGAAAACTACCATGGGATCAAATTATATCATTTATTTGAAACGAAAATATAAATATGAAAACCTATAGGGACTAAAGTGTAAAACGTTGGGGATGGAAGAGATCCGTCACAATCATTAATGGTAACCACGCGGAAACTGGTCGTTTTACATTTTTAACCATCGGGTCGGGTTTGAATTTGATTCGGGTCAAATTATGACATATGGACCCAACATGACTTTCGCATTATAAAAAATCCACCCAGACACTTTCATTATATCCCTTTTTGACCAAATAAAATCTTAAATTTAAGGCTGCTAAATTGCCAATTCCCCCCCCCCCTCCTGAAATTAATATATAATCTTATTTCTTATAATTATAATATGAATGTAATTAAGGTTTAATACACCTCACCGCCCGCCAATAATTTATGTGATTATAGTCAACGCAATAAATAAAATTATCTACCTTCCTAATCGAAATACCTTATTTTACTCCTAACATAAATAAATGAATTATATATTATCATATAAATTGTGTTTAATAGAATATTAGTTTTAAAAATAAATTTGGTTTCCCCCTAATTTTGATATAAATGTAATTGCGAAAAAAATTATAAGTTTAGTTTGTGATATTTTATTAAAACTTATGTTATGAAGTTATATTTTACAATATAATTATTTATGTATCTATTTCGCATTTAATGTAAATGTAGATACCAGAACTGTCTGTAATTCAGCCATATTTAAAAGCAACTCGTGTATGGATTGATTTAGAACAAAGTTTTAAAAAATGTATATATATATATATTCATAAATTTAATACTTAATTATATTATCATATATTTTAATAATAACGGTGGACGAAATGTCTTTGTCGATACTTTTTCCCCGGAGCCAAATACGTCGAACACTTTTGACATGTGAAATTTTACACATTATATACAGACCATAATTACTTTCATCACCAATGTCGTTCGTCAACATTTTCATTCATCGAGACCATAGTTCCTTTCAACATAAACAACCTCCAATCATCCACCATCCTTGTCAATATGACAAACATAATAAAGCTCACATCCTCAATTTTTTTCCATGGAATATCCAAGTCAACACTCTTCTTGAGGGTCACAATATGAATAACTTCATTCTTGAAGTAAATTGTGTCCAGACGGCCACAGTTTTTATGGATGAAACTCCATGTGAGAACCTGATGTTCTCTACATAGAATAAGGGTACAAGTTATTAGTTTGTTATGTGATTAGATGAGTTATATAAATGTTTCTAATGAATCTGATCTTGAAACATCAAGAGTGAAAGGTAGTCCCGAAAGGGGTGCCCGAGTGGTTCGGTTTGGGGTGACCTCCAACGAGGTCTTGGGATCGATTCCTTCGGGGGTCGTTTTTCTCCCCAAATCCCTCCTTGCCCTCGGTCGAGCCAGTCGGCTCACGGGTCAATTTATCTGGGTTATGTGGTTTGCCGGCTATTGCGTAACTCTGTGGAGTTTATCGTGCGTTCACCTGAAAGGGTCCGAGGAGTGTGAGTTCCCCTCGTTAAAAAAAAAAGTAGTCATTAGTAGTGACTTCGTGAGAAGATTTGTGAGTTGATATGTAGAAATCACATGACATACATGTAAGCTATCATTTTGTATTTTTGGCTACGCACAGAATAATATTTGAAAGCTAAAAGCTTCATACGTGAGTGTAAGATTGGATTGGCCTATAAATGTGTAGTTCCAATATTGTTACGATAAATTATTGGTTTCTCTCGTAGTGTAAGTCCAAGATCTATTAGTACATTGATAATCCATAATACTTCAGCTCATGTATTTGCAAATGACATGTCTTCCACTTCTGTGGATGATAATGCAACAAGACCCTTTTTTTTTGGAGGATTAAGAGATGGAGTATTTTCCAAGATAGACAATGTAGGCTCCTATTGAGGAGAAATCATCACGGTTCTCTTCTCAATCTACATTATTGAAGGTGGTAGAGATATGGAGTTGGTGGAGGAGTAATAAATTACAGTTATGCGAGTCTCACATAACTATCGTAAGACATGTTATGTTTCTTGTCAGTGGACCGATGTAGGAGAATGCATGAATTGAGAAAGATGATTCACCGAAAAACTGGTGTCTAGTCTAGTGAATGATAGCACTGGAAACTTCCAACAACATATGATATTTCGTAAGCTTTGATAATTGTTTGCCATCATGTAGATTAAATCTAGTAACAGATTACATCGGCATGAATACTGGCTTTGAATTATACATATGTGTATGCTAAAGAAGATCTGTGATGTATTTCTTCTGAGTAAGTAGTAAGCCTTTATCATTGTGTGTTGCTTCGACCCCAAGAAAGAAATTCAAGTCACCAAGATATTTAAGCGAGGAACGCCATTGCTTCTACAAATTTTCAAACATAATATGCAGAACTACACGTGATAATTAGGTTGTCAACATAAATTATGACAACCAACTCTATATCACATAAGTTTTGTATATATAGTGATTCATCCGCCAAAGAACTCACAAAACCTTGTGATACTAATAATTGTTTGAGTTACGAATACTATGTTCGGGGAGCTTGTTTTTATAAACTATTCTTTTGAGTTTGCAAACATGTGATGAATGACCACGATCAAAGAAACCTGGTGATTGTGACATGTAGACCTCCTCAATAAGATCACCTTAAAGAAATACATTGTTAACGTCTAGTTGTTTTAAGGGTATCCCCTGAGGTGACTATGTGGATAAGGCAAATAGTAGTTTACCACGTGAATGAATGTGTCATGATAGTCAACTCTTGTGCATTGATGAAACCCATTGGTAACTAGTTACATCTTGTATCGATCAATCGATCCATCCGATTTTTGTTTAATTATAAATGTAATTAGGAATGATTCTTGATTGATTGATTATTGTTAAGGTTACATATTTAAACTACAATAGATGAGACAAATAAGGAAACTAATAACAAGACAATAATATTCAAAAATATCTATGATCTTGTATACTAACTAACACTCCCCCGCAGTCGAAGCGGAGCCTGGCGTGACGCAAAGACTGGATGTGAACTCGTGGAATAGCACAGCAGGGAGTCCTTTGGTGAAGATATCCGCGAATTGTCGTGAGGACGGGACATGGAACACTCGAAGAGATCCTAGGGCCACTTTCTCGCGGACGAAGTGGATGTCGATCTCAATATGTTTCGTGCGTTGGTGTTGCACGGGATTATTGGAGAGGTAGACAGCGGAAATATTGTCACAATAGACCACTGTGGCCGTAGCAAGGGGACAGTGTAGCTCCGTTAGAAGGTTGCGTATCCAGCAAGTCTCGGCCACGGCATTTGCCACGGCCCTGTACTCGGCTTCTGCACTTGATCGGGATACCGTCGGTTATCGTTTGGAGGACCAGGAGATTAGGTTATCTCCGAGAAACACGCAGTACCCGGACGTTGAGCGTCGTCCATCAGAGCAGCCCGCCCAATCTGCATCGGAATAAGCCGTAAGGCGATGAGTGTGAGACGGACGAACCTGTAGACCATAGGTCGTAGTTCCTTTGACGTAGCGTAGCACCCGTTTCATGGCGTGTAAGTGAGGTTCACGCGGATCATGAAGAAAAAGGCACAATTGTTGGACTGCGTATTGAATCTCCGGACGTGTGAAGGTGAGGTATTGTAGGGCTCCTACAATGCTCCGATAATGAGATGGATCATGGATCGGTGGACCGCAATCTGCCGTGAGCTTAGATTTGGTGTCGCATGGTGTGGCGGTAGGGTGGCAGGAGGCCCTGCCCGCTCGGTCCAAAATGCTTTCGGCATATGTCTTTTGATGGAGAAAGAGTCCCGTGGATGTGCGTTCCGCGGTGATGCCGAGAAAATGGTGCAATTCCCCAAGGTCGGACATTGCAAATTCGGCTTTGAGGGAGCCAATGATATCTTGAAGGAGCTCTTTAGTTGATGCCGTGAGGATGATATCATCCACGTATAGGAGGAGCATGGCTTGTGTTGCGCCCCGTCGGAGAATGTACAAAGAAGAATCACACCGGCTTTGAGTGAAACCAAGCCGTGAAGCATAGCCCGTGAACCGCATGTTCCACGCGCAGGGTGCTTGTTTGAGCCCGTAGAGAGACCTTTTTAACCTGCACACATGATTCGGATGGGATGA
>CM071873.1:33967181-33978736 GCA_036759665.1 Gynandropsis gynandra | reverse complement strand
ATTGGATGACTAATAACCCGAGCGGGTATTCTTCTTGCGCCCGATCGGGTAAGGCTACCCGATCTCATTGCTCATGTGCCCGGGTCGTGCTGAATGTGTGGATAAAACCCCGTAGGTTTTACCCGAGCGGGTGGAGGAATAGTGCCCGACCGAGCACCCTTGTGTCCTTGATACTTCTCTTTTCTGCTCGTTGCTCGGGTGTTCCTTTGGGTTCTGGAGCTCTGAGTAGATATGTCTTCTATTCATGTGGTTTTGATCAGAAAATTCTTCATATTGAGCTCATTTAGGCCTTGTCGCCTAAAAACCTGAAAACCAACAAAACGGGTGTGTGAAGCTCGAAATCATATCGGATAAGTAAGACTCAATGTAAGATACATGCAAAAATGGTGTAAAAACCTATCCTAATATTGATACACTTTCAGTGTTATCAGATTTCGTGCCATATACAACCCTAGATTCCTCCCCTTGGCCACAGAGTCTTGGAATCATTTTTTAGCAATTTGAGAGAACTACAACACCAAGATTAAAGCAGAGAAACGCAAAGACGAATCCTGAATCCCAATTCTCTGGTTATTCGTTCTCCTTTCTTTGTTTTCCTCTTACATTAGTTATTTTTTACATGATTTTTGCTATAGATTTCATGTTTAAGTAGTTTCATTTTTCTAGGAGATGGGTTTAGCCCTAGGGAATACCTGAATCCATGTAAATATTATTAATAAGAAATGCAATGCTCGATTTGCTATTTTAATTCTTTATGGTATTCTTCATGTGATATGTCTACCTTGATCAAGTAAATGTGTGTGTTAGGGTTTTGAGGAGATGGAGTGAGAGGTGAATCTTAATCCCGGATAAAAAAAAGTTTAGAACAATTGAAATTGGATCACGACAGTAGAGCAATTCCGATTGAGGGTTAAAACGAATGAATCAGAAAGCTTAACGTATAAATTGGTAGTTCGGCCACAAAATTAGGGGATGTGCTTGTTTATGCATGTTTTCCTTGAAAGATGGTTTTAGACAAATTAGGATCGATTATTTTTTAAAGATTGTGGAATATGCCCAATTGTTAGTAGTTCACATTCTTGGATGAACTAGTGGTGAAACCGGTTCCCTAGAGCGTTTTGCAAAAGCTCCCATTTATATTAGTTTATTTACTTATTTCTATTTTATAATTATTTCAATTTGCTTATTTTCCTTATATTTCTTAGGTTTGATTTGGGTTGCGTAGTCCCTATGGGATCAAAACCTATATTACACTACACATGTGTCGTGCATTGGCGGAGTTAGTTGAGGTTGTTTAACTTGAACACATCACTCCATATTAGAGTCGGTACCTACTTCAGATCATAGATTGCTTTCATGAGTTTACAACCCATATTAGAGTTGTTGTTCTAAAAGCCAAATATTTGTGAGATGAAGGCTTCCACGGGAGATCTATTGGAGTATGCTCTAGAGACCAATAATTGGATGATTGTTTTTTGGGGACTTATTTGTATATAATGACATTTTATCATCTATTTCAGTTTATTTTATGCGTGTTATAAATGAATGCAATAACATCCTTAGAATTATTTTTTTTAATATATTCTTAAATGATATTCGTGGTCGAGTATCATTGAAAATAAGGATATCAATGATACATTAAGACTAGTATATGTTGAATTAATAAGAGATATCGATTCAATACATAGGAACGTGTTATATGAGTGTCATAAGCAATTGTTATAGTGATGATGGTGTATGTGATCCTTTGACTTAAGATAACAATAGATCTTACGTAAGTGATTTGCATACTTTGACACTACTAAACACCGCTCGAAACTCGATGGACTAACGAGTTAGTTATTGGGTGTGCAATTAACTTATGTAGTGAGGTGTTGGATGATCCAGACAGGATTTGTCCATTCTATATAACGGGAGCGATGTCGTGAGCTCCTTGATTAAATGAGATTGTGAAATTTATGTCCATGTGATCGTCTCATTTCAATATGTATTTCCCGCATGATTTTAGAGATGTTTATGATATACTTGTGATCTTTACGTATGATTTTGTATCTGTTTTACTCGTTTTGTGTTTTCGTGTTTTTGTGTGTTTATAGGTTTTAATGCAAATTCGGTTCATTTTGAAGCTAAGGAACATACACGAGACAAAGTACTAGCATCGAGTATCGCAACAGAGCTAACGGGACGAGAAACGGGGCAAGAAAACAACATGCACGGCCAAGCACAATGCATAGCATGACCGGGCTCAGCAAACAAACACATGCCCGACCATGCATCAACATCAGCCCGACCGTGCTCAATAGGAGACATGCAATGCACGACCGTGCACCAATCCTAGCCCGACCAGGCTCTTGAAACAGAAACCAACCCCGAATGTTCAGCACGGCCCGGGCAGAGGTGAAGCACGACCGGGCTCGTCAAGGAACATCTGCACGATCGTGCTTAACATCCTACATGGTCGGGCAACACTTCAAGGGCATCAGCTCGATCGATCACCCAATGCCATGCACGGTCGAGCTTCATGTTGTGCACGACCAGACAGCACCTCAAGAACCACCTGCACGACCGATCTTCACCTCCTGCACGGTCGGGCAGTTGTTGGACAACCTATACGGTCGGCTTCACAACTTGCATGGTCAGGCATGAAGACATGGACCTGCAACACGAGAAAAGGAATTTTTAGCTGACTTAAAGAAAAGGAAAAACTCGATCGTAATAATGGAAAAGCATGGCCAAAGGAGAAAGAAGAAGAAAAGGAAAGAAAAGAGAAGAGGAAACAAGGATATTCAATCGGTTTTACAGAGACAAACATTAGATACCAGAGAGAGAAGCATAGAGACTTGCAAAGGAGACATTCAAGGGGCATTGAAGATCGAATACAGACTTCGGTTTCGTTTGGTTTTTATGTTCTTTAAACTATCTATTTCGATTATGTTTTTTTTCTTTCGAACGCATGAGCGAGTAGTCGTTTTGTTCTAGGAGAAGGGATTGGCCCATGGCTATCCCAGAACACTTTTGATTTATCTTTGAATGCAATTTCCCGTTTTCGTTTATCTATTCTTTGTCTGAGTGTTTGATTGACTTGTATTTACAAAGGCCAAGTAAATGTATATTTTAGGGACTTAGGAGAAGGAGAATTCTAATTCCGGATAATCAGGTTTAGAACAACCGAGATTAGGCCACCAAAGTAGGGTAGCAGCGGTTCAAGGTAAAACGGATGAATCATAGAACTTATGGGTTTAGCTTAAGGTGTCAGCCACAAAAGTAGAGGATAACTTGACTAGATCATGTGTCTATGCCTTGAGAGAGGGTAGATATCATATTAGGATCGTCTGCCTTAGATAACTTGATTGGGATTGCATGATTAGATAGGTTGATTGTTGGTTTTGGTAGTCTTGTGGTGAAACCGGTTTCCTAGAACGTTTGTCTCACTGTTAAGAACTCGTTAGTTTATTGTTTTTAGTATTTCAATCTTAAAACCAATCTTTCGTTTGTTTGCAAATTTGATTACTACACACGTGTCGTGCACTTGCGGGTAGTTTAGGTTAATATTTGTTTAACTTGGAACACATTTTTATATGTATTTCTCTCATGATTTTTGAGATGTTTACGATATACTTGCGATGTTTACATATGATTTTGTATCTGTTTTACTCGTTTTCGTGTTTTCGTTTCCTTACAGGTTTTAATACAAATTCATTTCATTTCGAACTAAGGAACGTACACGAGACAAAGTACTAGCATCGAGTATCGTAACAGAGCAAACGGGGCGAGAAACGGGGCAATACAACAACATGCATGGCCAAGCACAATGCATAGCACGACTGGGCTGAACAGACAAACACATGCCCGACCATGCATCAACATCTGCCCGACTGTGCTCAATAGGAGACATGCTATGCACGACCGTGCACCAATCCTAGCCCAACTGGGCTCTTGAAACAGAAACAAACCCCGAATGTTCAGCACAGCCCGGGCAGAGGTGAAGCATGATCGGGCTCATCAAGGAACATCGGCACGACAGGGCTTAATTTCTTGCATGGTCAGGCAGCACTTCAAGGACATCACCCCGATTGATCACCTAATACCATGATGTTTACGATATATGATATGCATGTTTGAATATGTGTTTATTGATTCCATGGTTTGCATAAACAAGATCGATATGATTGATCTAGGGTTTGCATGAACAAGATCGATATGATTGATTTTAGTTTTTATCAGATTAATGTGATCGGTTTGATCTATGTATATGATACATGTTTAACACGGGAATTTTGTGAGGTTGATTTGATTAATTTTGTTGCGAACATGAAATTTCGATGAGTTTTGGGACAATAATTTATTTCCCGAATAAAGACCTAACATTGTTAATTATTATAATTATAATGACTTGTATAAATGAATATTGATTGACAACATGTTGATTGACATTGTATGAGATTCATGTATAAGATCCTCATTGTTTGACTACATGTTGATTGATAGTTGTATGCATGAGATGCATGTAGAGATCTGCTATATTGTATGAAAATCCCTCGAATATAATTAAGTCAAGATAAATGCCTACCAATCAATAACACTTGTCAAGACTTAGCTCGATGTGTGTGGGTTTGCTAAAGAAAACCATCAATCTTAGTAAGACGCAGTGGGATAATTGTGATATCCAAATGTTTATTGATTAGGTTGACTTAACTAATATATCTCAATAAGATTGACACTTAGAGGCATAAAATTAGGTTATTAATTCATATGATTAATGAGAACAAGGAGTTGTTCACCTAACTATCCAAGAGTTACATGAGATGTAATTAACAAAGAGTTGCCTGCCTAAATAACCGAGTCTAAGGTGTATTGCCAAAGTGATACTTAGACAATGTGAAATATGGATCTTGGCCCAGTAGAAGGTTATCTATATAACTTTTCGAATTAATAGTGAGGGTTATTAATTCACAAAATTTAGTGGAAGAGTCATTTATTAAAGTCCTTGTTAAATGATTATGTCATTATACTTATATTTTATGTAATTTGTATTTTAGATAACCATGGTAGTAAATATACACACTTTTATTGCGATTGATCCTTGAGAAGGACAAGCTAAATGGGATAAACTTCCTATATTGGTATAGAAATTTGAGGATTATCCTCAAGTAAGAAAAGAAAATGTATGTCCTTGAAGGCCCCTTACCTTACGAGCTTCTAGGTAATTCTCCAAAGACTTAAAGGGATGCTCAGAAGAAGCACCTAGATGATGCCCTTGATGTCATGTGCCTTATGCTAGCAACCATGAACTTTGAGCATCAAAAGCAACATGAAGAAATGGGAGCATTCGATATGATCGAGCATCTTAAGGAGTTGTAGCAAGAACAAGCTAGACAAGAGAGGTTTGAAACCTCAAAGGCTCTTTTTAGATGTGTGCTGGCAGAGAGAACTTTTATTGGTCCTCACGTACTCAAGATGATTGGGTATATCGAGAACCTTAAGAAGATGTGTTATCCATTGGGCTAAGATTTGGCCATTGACTTGATTCTAGAGTTGTTACCAAAAAGTTATGGTCAGTTCATCATGAACTACAACATGAAAAAAAATTGAAAAGACTCTACCACAATTGATTATCATGTTGAGAACTATTGAAGCAAACATTAAGAAAGCCAAGCCTAATGTTGTCCTCATGGTTCACTATGGCAAGGGAAAGGTCAAAGGCGAGACCAAAGGCAAAAAGGGTCAAAAGCTCAAGAACAAGCTTAGTCAAACCTTGAAGCCCAAAGGTGGAGTGACTAAGGAAGGTGACTGCTTCTATTACGGTAAGACCGGTCATTAGAAGAGGAACTGTGAAATCTATCTGGAAGAACTAAATACCAAGAAGAGAAGTGAGACTTCTACTTCAGGCATTTATATTATAGAATTCAATTTATCTACTTCTTTATTGGGTATTAGATATCGGTTGTCGTTCTCACATTTGTATCAATGTGTAGGAATTGAAAAGAAGTAGAACATTGGTTAAGGACGAAGTCGACCTACGAGTTGAAAATGAAGCAAGAGTTCTTGTGTTTGTTGTAGGAACTTGTGTATTGACTTTGCACACTAGACTTATTTTAGAGCTTGGGAATTGCTATTGTGTGCCTTCCATTACTAAGAATATTATTTCTATTTATTGTTTAGACAAGAAAGGTTTTTTATTTATAATAAAGAACAATAGTTGTTCCATTTATTTGAATGATATGGTATATGGTGTTACGCACTTGATTAATGGCATTTATGTTCTAAACTTTGATGTGCCTATCTATAACATAAATGCTAAAAGGATTAAATCTAATTATTCTAATCCTACATATCTTTGGCATTGTTGCTTGGGCATATAAACGAGAGTCGCATGTCCAAACTCAAGTGGAATGTTGGATTCATTTGATTTTGAATCAATTGAAACATGTGAATATTGTTTAATGGGCAAGATGACTAAGGCCCCTTTTAAGGGACATGGCAAAAGGGCAAGTGGTATATTAGATTTCATACATACACATGTTTGTAGAACTTTTAACACAAAAGCTAGAGGTGAAAAAGGGCAAGTGATATATTAGATCTCATACATACACATGTATGTGGACCTCTTAAAACAAAAGCTAGAGGTGGGTATTTGTACTTTATTACCTTTATTGAGGATTTCAATAGGTATGGATATATGTATATTATGAAACACAAATTATAATCCTTTGGAAATTTCAAAGAATTTAAAGATGAAGTACAAAACAAACATGGCAAGAATATCAAGAAACTTCGATCAAATCGAGATGGTGAATATTTAAGCCAAACTCAACTAACGATGCTACAACACTTGTGATCTAGTGTCGATGAATCGATAAACACTCAAAATCTCTCCAAACTTTCTATAGCTAATCTTAAGAATTAGGAAGGAAAAGACTCTAATAATTAGATAAAACTTGGTTAATAAGTCACAAGTCTATTATTTATAAGGACCAAATCATAATAGAAATTTAAATTAAATAACCAACTAAGAAAAACATGGTAAAAATTCTCAAGCAGTATAGCCACTCAATCAAGCATCGTATAAGTCTTAAACCTAAATTACAAAAACTAAAGTACATTCGAACAAGCAACTCCTCTCCTTAGTTGGGTCCACCAATGCTTGTTCGAGCTGCGTGATGCTTGGGCCAAGTGATCTAGTCCTTTGAATGTTCTTTTTATCCACATGGGTTCACTCGGGTCGAGCACACTATCACTTGAGTTGAGCGACCAATGATACCATGCATACAACGGTTTAGATTTTTTTCTCGGGTTGAGCGACAACGTGCTCGAGCAGAACACCTTCAGCTTCTCTAGCTTATTGCTATTCTCAACCTATTCCACTTCTACATAAGCCATATATGCTTTCCTAGATTTCTTTTGATGCCCTCTTCGTGCCTTTGGAAGTTCTTCCGCCATCATTTGAGCAAACAAGTTCTACATCCTCTTAGCCTTAGCCCCCGTGACATGTCCATGTATCCTTGATGTCTTGCTCGAGGCCTCATCTTCATTATCTTCTCCTTCAAAAGGATTTAACCTCAAATCAAGATTTTCATCTATATCAAATAGATTCAAGTTAGCAACATTAAAAATCGAACTAACGTTGTACTCACCTGGTAATTCAATCTTGTAGGCGTTCTAATTGATGCGATCAAAGCCTTAGCTTGGATTTACATTGTTGGGAAAAATTCTCCTTGAGTAAATGAACCCACATGAGATCGCAAAATTTAATGACCACTTCCTTTGTCCCTTGTTTACTTGTTTGGTGTATTGCTTGATCCTCTTCTCTATATTAGCTCATGCCTTCTAATGTATCTGTTTCACAAACTCGGCTCTTTTTTGTCATCAAGGTTAGTAAACTTCAATGATGGTAAGATTCATATCTAACTATGTAAGTGGATTAAACCCATACACAATTTCAAAAGGTGAAAGTTTTGTAGGCGCTATGAACTGCCCTAAAGTACGAAAACTCAACATGTGGTAGAAAGTCTTCCCACAATTTAAGGTCATTATTAAGTAATGCACATAAAAAAGGTCAAAAGGTCCTATTGACCATTCCTTTTGTCCATCGATTTGCGAGTGACAAGTAGTAAAAAAAGTTTCATCCCTAACTTAGCTCACAGTGTTTTCCAAAAGTAACTAAGGAAATTAGCATCCCTATATGATACTATAATCCTAGGCATTCCATGCAAATACACGATGTCTACCATGAATAATGTAGCTCAAGCGATGCATCATTGGTCTTGTAAAATGCAATGAAATTAGCTATTTCGGAAAATTGATCATTTACGACAAAAATCAAGTGATGCCTTGATTTAGATCCTGGAAGACCTAATAGAAATGGATATATTAGTTCACGATGTACTAGGATTGTGTAAAGGAGAGTAAATATCGTGTGTTTCCAACCATGATTCGGCCTTTTTACATGTCACGCACCTTCCATAAAAGCATTTGACATTTGTTTGCAAGTGAGGCCAGTAGAAGTGTTCTTGCAAAAGGGACATTGTTTTTTCCACTCTAGAGTGTCCTTTTAGTCCTTCCCCATGTGCCTCGCGAACCAATAAATCCCTCAAAGAACACTGGAGTATGTACAACTTATTCTCATTGAAAAATAGCCATCGGCTCAAAATAACTTACATGTGGTTGTTATCTCGCACGAATTGAATATGTCACCAAAATGAGGATACGTCTTGTAGTGTTTCTTAATATACTCAAACTAAAATAACCTAGCATCTAAAGAAGAAAACAAAGCATAGCACCTTGACAATGCATTTGCCTCAATATTCTCCTTACTTTGCTTTGACTTGATGATGTACGAGAAATTCTTTATTAATTCCACTTGGTATTCCTACGATTTAGCTTTTGTTGTCTTTAGAGAGGTTTGGATGATTCATGGTCATTATGAATCATGAAAGCATTGAGCCACAAGTAATGTTACCACATTTGAAGTGCCCGCACCAACGTATATAGTCCTTATCATACGTTGGGCAGTTTAACTGAGCTCCATTAAGCTTCTCACTTAAGTACACGATGGGTTTGTACTCTTGCATCAACATTGCCCCAATTTCTACAATCGATGCCTCACATTCCATCAAAAATGTTTTAGTTAAGTCAGATAATGTTAATAAATGAGCCTGTATTAGTTTATCTTTGAGTGTTTGGATGGCCTTCTCTTGAGCTTCTTAAAAATGGAATGTGATGTTCTTCTTGATCTCCTCGATCAAGTGCACATTAAAAGTGCTAAAGTATTTTATGTATTTTTTTATAGAAATCGGCAAAACTGTGAAAGCTTTGAACTTCTTCAACCATCTTAGAGCTTGGATAATTGTGTATGGCCTTGATCTTTTTTCATCGGTATGTATTCTTTGTTGAACTACAAAAAATCCTAAGGACATAAGTTTGTTACTACAAAAGAAACACATTTTGTAAGATTAGCATATAGCTTTTCGCTTCTCAATACATCTAGAACTTATCTTAAATGTCCTACATGTTCTTCTAAGGTCTTGTTGTACACTAAGATCTCGTCAAAATATTCTACCAAAAATTTTCCTCTGAATTTTCTAAGAACATGAGCATTAGCTCCATAAATGTACTAGGTGCATTGGTTTATCCAAAAGGCATGAATAACCCATAAACCCTAGTTTTGTTTTAAATTTTGTCTTTCGGTCATCACCCTCTTTCTTGCAAATTTGATGGTATCCACTCTTCAAGTCTAACTTAGAAAACATACAAGATCCATGCAATTATTCCAACATATAATCTATATGGGTTAAAATAATGAGGATACTTTATTGAAATGTTGTTGCTTGTTGGACAATCAACACACATGTGCTATGTGTCGTCCATCTTAGGTATGAGTGTCACCGATACAACACATGTGACATACTCCCTTACAGATGTCCCTTCTCTATAAGCTCATTGACTTGCCTATTGAGCTCCTTAGTCTCCTCAAGATTGGTTCGGTATGCTAGGCGATTTTGAATGTATCCGTTAGTGATGTGCGTCATATCAAGTTATAAAAACCTAGACTAACGCTTCCGCAAGAATACGGACCGTGTAGTAACTAGGGTCGAACACAAGGAGTTAATGCGACTAATGAGCTATTAAACTAATTGAATAGACGTGTGAGATGACTAAAGTTGGGATTGTGATTAAGCTAAACTAAACTAAATCGAAGAGATAAAACTTATGGCTAGGCACCATGGGTGTCGAGAGTTTGCCTAATGAAGTAACGAAGTTCTAAAAAGATAATTGGTCTAGGTACTATCATGAATCCAGGGAATTCAAGCTCTCCTATAGGAACTAACTGGCGTAGACTTGTCCACTATCTAGCATGCATATACCAATGTATCCATTGCGTATCTTACATGCATAGACGCATTATGACCGCTATCCTAATCCCTAGATTAAACCGATTGACCTGGCGTAGATTCTAAACCGGCTAAACCCTAAATCATGGCTAAGTTCCGAAACCTAATGCCCTGGCGTTGGTTTATTAGGCTTATAAGATCATTCAATCAAGTGGCGTACAGGTAAAGAAAGCATTAAGAACAACCATGAAATCTGAAAACATGATAGATACCAATTTCATTCATTCAAGTGGCGTACAGGTAATGAAAGCATTAAAAACAACCATGAAATCTGAAAACATGATAAAATACCATTTCATTCATTCAAGTGGCGTACAGGTAATGAAAGCAATAAGTACCACCATTCATTAAGCGTAGACTTCGTTACAACATAGCAAATCTCTCTAACCCATGGCAAAGGATCTACTCAGACATAGATACAGAAAAGGAAACACAAGAGAAGTCTAGATTCGACATAGATATGGAAAGAGATAACTCCCTATTCATAAACCGATGTCTTCGGTAGATTCTCCTCGCTCCCGATCCGTAGATCCGTCTTTTCTTCCTTCTTCTTCTTGCTCTAATGTCTCTCTATCTGCTCTGATCTCTTCTGGTTCAAATCCTCTCCTTTAGATCTCCTTTTTCTTTTAATTTTGCCGTTCTAGATCTTAGGGATGTTTGTTGAGATCCAAGGACCCGAGCGGGCATGTCCCCTACCCGCTCGTGCAAGACCTTTGCCCGACCGTGCACACACAATTGAACCCGAGCGGGCACCATGCCCGACCGTGTGCTTCATCAGCCCGAGTCGTGCAAACCTACGGGGATTTCTTGGTATCAACTGACCCGAGCGGGCTCTCCAATTGCACCCGACCGGGCACTTCATCATTGGTCGTGTACCTTAAGTGCCCGAATCGTGTAAACCTACGGGGGTAATTGACAACAAATCGCCCGGTCGTGCACTCCAATTCCACCCGAGCGGGCAACCAATCTTGGTCGTGTACCTTAAGTGCCCGAGTCGTGCAAAGCTACGGGGATGTTTGGTAGCAATCAGCCCGACCGGGCACTCCCAATCCACCCGAGCGGGCATGACTTGAGGTGTTGTTTCCGCTCCTTTCGCTCGGTGTTTGAGTGCTCACTTCCATCCGTCGCCTTGCACAAGTTGAACCTACGTTTTCGGGGTTAGAT
>CM071873.1:33946820-33957089 GCA_036759665.1 Gynandropsis gynandra | reverse complement strand
AAGAGGGAATTTGAAATACAAAATTTGAAATCTGATACCATGTAATTAGGAATGATTCTTGATTGATTGATTATTGTTAAGGTTACATATTTAAACTACAATAGACGAGACAAATAAGGAAACTAATAACAAGACAATAATATTCAAAAATATCTATGATCTTGTTTACTAACTAACAATAAAAACCCATTTTCACCCCATTCTGTTGCTTGCTTCATCAAATCTAATTAACTCCCAAGTTTGATTATTAATTAATGAATCCAATTCATTGCTCATGGTGCATCTTTATTCGAGGGTTTTGAGAGCCTCGATCATATTACAGGTTTTTTTCCTTGCATGGACCAAGAAAAAAAGTAAGACAAACTTGGTGAAGGCATCTAGATGTTGTTTTCGGCTCTTATGACCATGGTATGAGTTTTGGTTCATGCAATGGGTGCTTTGAAAAATGGTTGTGCAGATGGGATTCACTGGTGGGGGACAAATGAAACATGTATACGATCCATAAATCTCGGTGTTGGATCGACTCTAGGGTTATCTCGTGGTGGACCTCGATTGAAAACGTTGTTTGCGATGGATGTGTGACCAATACAACGCTAACAAGTGGATAAGAGGATGATGGATGTGATGAATCATGTTATCCTTTGATATGGTTATGGATTAATTTATGATTTCCATAACCTTCATCTAGTCTTGTTTAGTATTGGGCAAACATGAAAATAAAACTTGTTGTAATGTAGGTAGAATTTCAATAGCTTTTTAGTGTTTTGAGGCTTTGAGTTTGGATGGAAAAGAAATTGAAGATTAGGGTTCTTTGAGAGTGTTGCAATGTACATTCTCTTCTACCCTTCTCTCATGCATATTGCTGGAGAAATATCAGTATCACTCCATACTATATTTGGAATGACCATAGTTTTGTTTGAAAAACACAAAATAGGCCTTAGATGTGGCCAAATTACATTATAATCATTCTAAAATGTCTAGAAAATTTGTTGTCGTCTTCTTCTGCATGTTGCAGGTGGTGTTCTTCAAAACGGGCTTTGAACTGGGCTTCAAAATAGGATTGGGCTTGTATACTTAATTTCCATCATTTTTGGGCCTTTTTATTTCCGGTTCGTTTCTTCTGTTCTTCATTCCTAGGGTCTTCATGTTTTGCGTTATTCTCCCTCGTTCTTGAACCTTTCCCGATCACACTCCTTGTGCTTGAGCTGGTCACAACCATCATACTCCCTCTTGAACGACTTAGACACGAAACCGATTGCTCGTTTTAGTTCTTTAAACCTCTTTGTTTCCAAAGGCTTCGTCAGAATATTAGCAAGCTGGTACTCCCCAGTTATGAACCTCAACTCGATCTCTCCTTGTGCTTTTGCTTCACGGGCTACATGATCTTTGATATGTATGTGTTTGGTTCTCATGTGTTGAACTGAAACCAAATGAGATAATTAGTTGATGGAATTTATGGTACCATTAACGAGATGTTTATTTGAGCTCATAAATGGATTTTGTCTCTTTACATACCATTTTCTTAGGGTCCTCAAAATATGAAGTTTTCTGGGTGCTCCACATATATTGTTTCTTCAATGTTTCCATTGAAAACGTTGTTTGACATCCAATGATAAAACTCTAAATCATAAACTGCAAGCCATGGTTATACTAAAAGAGTTATATGATGAACCGAAGAAAAAGTTTCTTAACGATAATCTCTTCTTTTTTAGTTTAACCTTTAGCTATAAGACGAGCTTTATACTTCTCCAAATTACCTTTAGTTGGATCTTAAATATCCATTTGCAACCAATGAGTTTCTTATCTTCTAGTAAAGGGACAAGTTCCCAAACTTTATTATCTTGCATAATAAATTTATATTTTTCGTTCATTGCCTTAATCCAATTTTCAGAGTTAGAACTACTATAACTTAGACGATGATTGGATCATCATCTACCACACTATCATTTTCCTCATGTTATTTAAGAAACACTATATAAACATCTTAATGTTCATGGAAATAATGAATAATAGCCGAAAAAATTAGAATTTGGATTTTACTTCGGTCACAATATTTTATTTATATTATCGAACCGAACCTTTGTATAATCTAACCGAACCAACCCGATTTAGGTTTTATATATCGATGACATACTACTTGCAACAAATGATATAGACATATTGCATCAGACCAAGAAATTTATGTCAAAGAATTGTGAATTGAAATGTCTTGATGAAGCGTCATTTGTATAATGAATAAAGATACAATGGGATCGAAATCGATGTATTCTTGGATTGTCTCAAATGCCTTATATCGATAAGGTACTAGAAAGGTTTGACATGAAAAATTGTAAACCAGGTAACACTATTGTTTCTAAAGGGGATAAAGATAGTATAATTTGTGCCCTAAAGTTAATCTTGAAATTTAGGAGATGAAAAAGATTCCTTATGCATAAACAATTAGGAGTATAATGTATGATCAAGTGTGTACACATCAGGATATTGCGTATATTGTTGGTGTGTTAGAAATAAGAAGTATATCGTCGAGGAATATGCCGATGAACTCGAGTGGGTCGACCCTTGGGCAGAACAGATAGTAAAGATTGTGACAAAAAAGATTACTTTAACAATCACAAGCTGTTGGTTCAACTCCTGACAGGGGCGATTAAGCCTTGTTCGACAAAAGCTCTTGGAACAAGGTCTCAAATCATTGAGGGCCCATTATTAAAAAAAATTAATAGTTAGAAATCCTTACCCTAAAAAAATACAGAAAATCTTCCACAGTTCCTAAAAACCCTTCCTAGAAATCCAAAAATTCTCTTTTTTTTGCTCTCTCTTCCAGGGGTTTTTGCTTGAGGATTCAAGCGGTTTTTGTTTCCTCTCGATCTCTGAGCTTCAATCATCTGAGATCTTTAGTTTTGCTGGTATATGTTTCCGATCTCATCGTTTTTCTTTTTTATTTTGTTGCGTAATCGGATGGATCAACTTTTTTATTCGATCCTTGGGGTTAGTTTATGATATGATATCTGTAGAAATAGGAAAAGAAGAACTAGCAATGGCGAATCGTTTTGTTTCCATTCTCTTTTTTGTTCCATGTTTCAGATCGAGATGTCACTTCTTCTATGATTTTGTTTCTTGTGTGTGCTTATTTGGGTTGTTTCCCTTGATTTGTAGCATGGAAATAGTTTTTCCTTTCTCCGCCAGTCGATGATTTAGGTTGGGGACCAGTTACTGTCGTAGTGAAGTGATTTAAAACCCTAGATTTGGGACAATGATTGGGATCGAAACCTAATTATCTCGTCTTTTTAGTTCAATCTTTATTGCTGCAGAAATGACAATCTTTAGTTCAATCTTGAGATGGTTGTCGTTTTCTTTGACTTGCCTTGTAGTTTTGGTAGACCCTAGCATAGTTGCATGTTCTTCCTTTGTTTGTAAGTGTCTTTTTTTCCCTTGATTAGCTGGAATCCAAAAGGTTTCCGTGTTGGATAGTTTATGACGAGTTGTATGTTATGGTATCAAATATTTCGTTTCAAAAGGACCTATTTTTATTTTATGGCACATGGTCTCTTCTCTAGTTGAGCCGGCCCTGACTCCGGATAAACTTTGCCCTTTACAAAAAGATAAAATATAGCGACTAGTAAAAATTTTATCATTTTTACTCCCAGTTATAATTACAAATAAATTGGTTTACTAACGTTTAGTTATGTTATAGATGCAGTTTTTCCAGCTATATAAGGGTCGTTTGTGCGGTTTGGATTCTCTACGAAAAGATATTGTAGAGGAAGCCACGACGGTATCCCACACAGTTCGGGATACATATACCTAAGAACGACTCATCACAACAAAGATGCGTCATATATATTATAGAGCTGATGACCGACCAACCGTATCAGCCACCATCGCTTGCACCACCTATAAAGGACACACCATCAAGGCAAGAACTAACGTTTGATTCAAACGCGACCCTTTCTCGAGTCGACAGAGGAGACAGAGAAGAAGAAGACAGTGGCATTTAAATGATTTGTAGGATATAATATTTTTATTTGTATTATTTTGTTTTGTATTAAACTCTTATGTGTGTATATAAATATATATTATTTAATATTTTATGTTTAGAATTTATTAAATATCTTATGTTTTAGTATTTTTTTTACTTTTTTTAAAATTCACCATAATATCAACAGATATTTGTTGATGATACAACCATAATATCAACACGCATATGTTGAAACGTTTATAAATTTTTCGTTCAACACTTCCAATAGTCATCTGTTGGTTATTTCTCACGAAATTTTTCAACGAATGACAATTGATCGTTATTTGAGAATATCAATGAACGTTCATTGAGAGTTGCAAGGGGCATCTGTTACAACTGGAAATGGACGAATCCATTTTATTCCGTCGATATACTTGCAACGAATATATCCATAGCGTTCGTCGATATGTTTTCAATTGATATCAATCGTTGAAACACTATTGAAAATTGCAATGGATGAGCATTTTCAATAGTTGATTATCAATGCCCTTGAATCCATTGAAAATGCCTAATTTCAACAAAAAATGGCAATTTCCAACGGATTTTTTGACCGTTGAGAATGATCTATCTTTTTGTTGTGGCAGTCCATGCATGAAAAATTGGAAAGTAGTCAAAAGAGTCATGTGATATTTTAGGAAAAAATATTACATACTCACTTATCGAAGATCAAAATATAGAGATCATCGGGTATTTTGATTTTGATTTTGTTGGATGTCAAGAAAATATGAGGTCCACATGAGAGACTACATCTATCTGTTGGTTGGTGGATCTATTTCGTGACGAAGTGCAAAACGGTCACATCTAGCATCCTCCACCATAACTGTAGAGTTTATAGCATGTTTAAAGGTATAAGACTAAAACATTTGGCTGATAAATTTTCCATTGGGTTTCGAGTTGTAGTAGGAATTGAAACACCACTAAAATCGTATTCTCACAATAATTCGACTTTCTTGTACTCCAACAACAATATGACCTTGATAAATCGAAGCATATCGTGTTCCTAGTTTTAAAGGAGATGGTTCATAGTGGACATATTTCCTTAGAACATATTAGGATGAATTACATGATAGAATATCATCTTACAAAGGGCATTCCACCCAAGGTATTTCGTTAGCATACTGCTCGAATGTTTGTTTTAGTGTTTGAGGATATGTCATTTAGTGAGAGTTTGACATTTTTATGTTTTGTGTTTCTATGTAAATTTTTTTAATATGAATTATTCTTATCAGAAATAAAGTATTGTTCAGTTTACTCCACTTTGTTCAACATTACCACTAAGAAATTAGGTTTGAATAGAATCAGTTGAAAATCAACATGTATATATATAACCTTCATGTGGTTTTCATGTTACACATTCATAACAAGATTTATGTCATTTAGTCATATAAGTGTTAGTAACCATAGAAGGTTTAATTACAAATGATGTAATGAAAGTTGCTATGATCATATACTCATTGAGGTTTTTAGGGATAAAATTGTTTATTATTAATCACAATACTCGCAGCAGGTTTGGATTTAGGTAATAAAATCACAATATACTAGGGGTGACAAATTGCAGCCCGGCCCACAGGCCCACCTGAAGTCCGCCCAAAAAATAGCGATCTCGGGCTCTAAATTTATAGACACGTTTGCATCGGGCCTTCGGGCTCGGGATATAAATAAGCCCAAATTTTTTTTGTCCCGACCCGACGGGCTTCAGGCGGCCCATCGGGCTCTAAACACTACAATACAAACCCTAAAACTTTAACCTAATACCTATTTTTTTCTTTTCCTTCCCTCTGCAACGCCTGACTTCTAGTCGTCTGCCATCCTCTCTGCTAGCCGTCTGCCATCTTCGTTCATTTTCTCGTCATGTCGTTTTTGTACCTTCTATGTCGTGCTGTCTTCGTACCCTTCTACGCCGTGTCATCTTCGTCCATTCCAATCACACCAAACATCTTCATTTACATCGTCGATTCCAAGCACATGCATCAATTAATCCCTTTTCATCATCGTCGTCGTTGCTTCTTCTATTCCACGAGATCTGGTCATTAGTCACTCAGATTCGTGAGATTTTGTTGGAATCGACGAAGATAGGTAACCTTCGTTGCTCCTTTTCGTTGTGCCTCTTTGTTGCTCCTTTTCGTTGTGCCGCATCGTTGCTCATCTTCACTGCTCCCTCGGTTTGAGGAGATCTGGCCGCTGCTCCCGGTGGAAAGAGGTGTAACCAGATTAGACGATATGGTCTCGTGGCCATTGAAAATTAGATTTGGTCGATTTTCGACAACGTAAAAACAATAAAAAGTTTGTTCGTGGACGACCCAGAACCCGTCGGGCCGGGCCAAAAACCTAAGAATTCAGGCTCGTTTAATTTGAAATGATCCGATCCACGCCCGTTTTACACCCCTAAAAATAAATAGGTTCGAGTTTTCTATTCTCAGAATCGGATACTCTACCCATGGGTACCTGACTAAAAATGTAAAGTTACAAAAATTCTCTCTTTATCCTTTTCCGACATCTCTACCTCAACTTGACTCTCTCTCTTTCTCTCTACTCTTTGTTCGCCGACCCCATCTCTGCATTTGCTGATCATTGCCTCTCGTCGGCCACGCCTCTCGCCACTCGCCTCTCAGCTCTCGTACCTTTTGCCTCTCGCTGGACTTTCTCCCCCCTCTCCATCACCAGCTCCCTCTCCTCTGCGTTCGTCGATCGTCGTCTCTGCATTTACCGACCATCATCTCTCGCCTCTCGCGGGCCACCGCCTCTCACCTCTCGTGCCTCTTACTTCTCGCCTCTCGTCTCTCGAGATTTAGGATTTTTGAAGGGTTTAGGACTCGCCACTAGCAACAACAACATTGGCTTCTTCTGTAATGGTGATTCACCTTGTACGGATCCTTGAAACGATTGGGAACGATTCTCATATCAAGGTACAAACTTCGTTTCTTCTTCGATCCTCATATTTGTCGAAGGACCAAACCCACAACCTCTGTCAAAAGACTGAGTAATTTCATATTTTCAAACCATCATTACCAGACAACGACGTCAGAGGTTCACTGGTTTCGTTCATGGATATCTTATGTTTCTGTTGATGGACTAGGCTGTGAAATTGGGGTTTGGGTACTCGCTGTTACCCGGTTTGTTGTTCAGGGGTATACTAGCCTCGACTACCTACATCCCATGGGTTCAGATTTGGGTACAAAATTCTCTGCATGTGCGGATTCAGGTTAGATACCTAAATAATCTGGGTATCCGACCCGTGCCCACCCAAAGGAGATGGTCGATGTGCTTGGTCCGAACTAAGGACTGCTCAACACGAACTAATCCATTGAACCACTAGAGCATACGGAAGGCTTGACCACTCGGCTTGAGCATTGAGGGATTCGATTGAGAACTCGACCAAGCATAGTTGTTGATAGGTCGAAGGCACTTTAGTTTTCATGGAATTAAGGTTTAAGTCAGTTACATCGCTCAACTGAGAGGATCTTATTTTATTTAGTTTCCATTTCCATTGTATGATACAATTAGCTTAGTTTTTATTTATATTTTGTTTATAATATCGATTTATCAATACTAGGTCAGAAGTGTTGTAGGGTTTAGGACGTCTTCTTTTTGTTAAGACAAGCTTTTGATTATACTATCAGGTTGCTAGTGAGTTTCATTCCAATTTTATGCTTCTAATAATAGAATGTCGATTTAAGATCATATCAAATGAT
Source organism: Gynandropsis gynandra (assembly GCA_036759665.1). Lineage (NCBI taxonomy): Eukaryota > Viridiplantae > Streptophyta > Magnoliopsida > Brassicales > Cleomaceae > Gynandropsis > Gynandropsis gynandra. The sequence continues at coordinate 33,949,382 of CM071873.1, read as the reverse complement.
ATCCAAACTTCGTTTTTGCGTTAATTTATCCAGTATCATTTTTATCATTTATATTTATTCTAGTTGTATTTTCTTTTGTTTGATTTAAGTTTAGTTTTTCTTAGTTTTCTTTTTCTTGTCATTTTAGAAAAAAAGGATGAAAAAAAAAAGAAAACCACAAAAAAAACTACAAAAAAGGAAGCAAAGAGAAAATGAAAAACACAAAAGGAAAATCACTGAAAATGAGGAAAAGGAAAAATGGAAAAAACACAAAATAAGGAAAAAGAAAGAGCAACGGAAAAAGATTCCTTAAGATAGAAAGAAAAATCCAAAATAGAAATAGAAAAGGGTAGAAAGAAACATAGAAAGAGTCTTTAATATAGAAATAGAAAGAGTTTTTAGTTAGAATTAAAAGTACTTTAAATTAAGAAACTTCATTTAAGTGTCGACGTTAAACATTGGTAGTATCAAGATTTAGTTTGAGCATCAGAGAATTTACTTCGATTTTTTCTTGAGTTTTGAACTAAATCAAAGAGGAGAAGTCGAAAGAAAGACAGACGACTGAGTGAGAAAAATTGAGCAAAACACTTTTCTGAGAGATTGTGAGGTTCGTTCATCTTCTTTTTTTTTCATATTTTTTGTTTTAACTTTCTAATGTCTAATTCTAGGAGTCAATGCGACGAACCAACTTACGGTGATGGAGCCAGGCAGATGCATCCACCACGGCAGCTAATGATGGACGAATTCAGGCGTATGATGCTAGACTTCAACCACTAACTTGATCAGGTGGAGGAAGCAACACGTGAGAATTGCCCAATAAAACAACGTAGGAGGCCAAACATAGCTCATCATCCATACCTTCTAGACATGGATGAGGACAAGTATGTCGAGGTATTTGATGAGGAATATGACCATCCTATGAGGAATAAACAATGCACAAGAGATTCGTTCGATGATGAAATTAGTAGCATCAAGATGGAGATTCCTACGTTTATTGGGAGGAACGATACCAAATTGAGAGGTCAATCAATGTTGAGACAATTGGTGCAAGGTACTAAGAGCATAGAATATTACTACAAGGAGATGGACTTCCTTGTAATTAAAGTGAACCTCGAGGAAAATCGATAGGCGATAATGGATCGATTTTTTAGCAGTCTCAACCCTGACATATAGGACCGCGTGTAGAAACTCACCATTACGTAAACATAGACGACTTGTTGCATATGTTAGTAATGATCGAGAACCAACAAAGGAGAAAGTACACAAAAATCCAAAGGTACAGTAACTCCTTTACCCATCAGCTTGAAGCTAATGGGTTTGACAAATAGAACACGAGACACAAGACTGAGCAGAAAAGGGAGGCTTCACGATCCAAACCAACAACTCCTACCGAGACACCTCTATGAAACCGTGATACTCGTAGTTTCAAGTGATAAGTTTGGGGATACTTTACTGGGGACTGTTCAAATAAGAAATCCATGATCATACGAGCTGATGGAGGTAATGAGACGACGTCCAAATATGAAAAGTTGTCGAATTAGAGGAATATACCTAATTTGGATGAAGATTTCAAGGAGTACAAGGTTGTATAGGACAAATTACTAGTAGCACGTCGAGCTTTAAGTCTACAAGTTAAAGAGGAAGTCAAAGAACAAAGAGAAAACATCTTCTACATGTGTTAGCTTGTACATAACAAGGTGCGTAACATCATAATGGTTAGAGAAGTTATAAGAATGTGGCTAGTGCATCACTTGTGGGAAATGGGATTGATTACCATGAAGCATCCAAATGCCACAAGATGCACTAGGTGAACGACAGTGGTGAAACCAAAGCTCATCGTCAGATGAAGGTTGAGTTTAGCATTGGGAAAGTATGAAGATGAGGTGTTGTGTGATGTCGTTCCAATGAAGAAGGTCACCTTCTCTTGGGAAGACCCTGGTAGTTCAATACTCGAGCGCAATAAAATGGGTTTAACAACAATTATTCATTTGATTTCAAAGTCCGACATGTTTGCCTAGCTCCATTCACACCTAATGAGGTATTTGAGGACCAAGTACGGTTACTAAAGAACATGAAGAAAGAAATTCAAATGAGTGACCATGAGGTAGTTTACAAAAAAGTTAGGTCTTAAGAGAAAACTAAAAATAGGCCTTTGAGAGACAACTCAGGAGTATAAACTTTCTTTCCATGAGAGTGAGCTAATTGAAAATATCTTGGCATTTAAACCAACCTATGTTTGTAATCATGTTCAAAAAGTCGTATTTCACTAACGAGTTCACACCTTTTTTACCTTGTGTTGTCACTGAGTTATTCCATGGTTTTGCAAACATGTTTCCCAACAAAACACCCAATATCTTACCTCCACTACATGAGATTGAACATCAAATTGACTGTGTACCTTGCACGAGCATCCCACACCGGCATGCCTACCAAACCAATTCCAAAGAGACTAAAAAGCTCGAGAGATAGGTCCATGAAATCATGGATAAGGAATACGTGCGAGAAAGTATGTCATCGTGCACTGTACACTACAAGAAAAATCGGTTTTAGGAACCGAAAAATCGGTTCCCAATCCGTTCCTAA
>CM071873.1:33932770-33945185 GCA_036759665.1 Gynandropsis gynandra | reverse complement strand
ACTAATCCGTTCCCAAATTTGGGTACCGCGCAGTCGTGTCTAATCCGTTTCTAAATGGGAACCGATTAGACACGGCACGCCATCCGTTTCCAATTTTGGAGACGGATGGCGTGCCGTGTCTAACCGGTTCCCATTTAGAAACGGATTAGACACGACTGCGCGGTACCCAAATTTGGGAACGGATTAGTGACGGATTTCGTCGTTCGTCCCTAATCCGTGTCTAATCCGTTTCCAAATTTAGAAACGGAAATGTCGGTTCCTAAATTCCGTCCCTAATTTCCAATTTTCTAGTAGTGGTACCGATGATACTTATACCTAAGCAAGATGACACATGGCATATGTGTGTTGATTGTCGCACAATCAACAACATTACGGTAAATTATTGTCACCACATACCTCATTTAGATGACATGTTAGACGGATTCCATGGATCTTCCATATTTTGTAAGATAGATTTGAAGAATGGATACCATCATATTCGTATGCAGGGGGGTGATGAATGGAAGAACACATTTAAGACCTGCATGAGTGGTTAGTCAAACCTTTCAGGTCAACTAATACACCCTAGCACGTTTATAAGGTTAATGAATCATGTTCTTAAGAAGTTTATAGAAAAATCTGTGGTTGTATAATTTGATGACGTATAATAATACATTAGAAGAACATGTAGGGCGCCTACAATCGGTTCTCAACATGTTGCGAAGCGAAGCACTATACACTAATTTTGTTTTACTAATAAATAGGTCCTGTTACGATTCTTTGTAAGTAAACAGGGAACACATATTAATGGGGAAAATATCGAGGCCATGCATAATTGGTCGAGCCCTAAGATAGTTGGGGAGGTTCGAAGCTTTCATGGATTGGTTGGTTTCTATCGTCAATTCGTAAAGGACGTTAGTACTTGGCTGCACCCTTGACAGAATTAATCAAGAATAACGTCATGTTTTAGTGGGGCAAAGCTCAATAGAGGGCCTTCCAAACTCTAAAAGATAAATTTACACAAGTTGCCTTATTAGTATTACTTGATTTCACTAAAATGTTTGAAATTGAATGTGATGCATCAGGTGTAGGAATTGGAGCGTGTTGATTCAGGGGTATAGACCCATTGTCTACTTCAACGAGAAACTTAACGAAATAATAAGAAGCTATACACGTTGGTGCGAGTGCTCTAGACATGGCAACATTTCTTGTGGCCCATGGAGTTTATTATTCATACTAACCATGAATCACTTAAGCATCTAAAAGGCAATTAGAGGTTGTAGATACACCAAGTTGGTGGAGTTCATAGAGACCTTATCGTACATCATCAAGTATAAGCAAGGTAAGGTAAATGTTTTTACTGATGAATTATCTCGGCGTTACACTTTGTGTTCTGAAGTAGACACAAGGGTGCTCGGTCTTGAACACATTAAGCAACTCTATGAAACAGATCTTCATTTTGGAGATATATTAAAGTATTTTGAGAACACCGCCACAGATAAGTACTTTCACGTCGATGAATATTTATTCCATGAAAATAAGTCGTGTGTACTCGAAAGTTCTATTCGAGATTTATTGGTTCATAAGGCATATGAGGGATGACTAATGGTACACTTCGAAATGGCTTAGCTTTTTTCGTATTGCAAGAACATTTCCACTGGCCCCACTTGCGTCGAGACGTCGGGCACATCTGTGGAAGGTGCGTTACATGTAAAGATGCTAAATCCTAATTGTAACCCCACGGTATGTACTCACCCAAACCTATTTTGAGTCGCTTCTGATTGAAAGTACCATGGAATTTGTGTTAGGTCTCTCTAGGTCTAAATCATAATACAATTCTGTTTTTTCAATAATTGATTGATTCTCTAAGATGACTTATTTCATTGCATGTCATAAGACTGATAATACATCGTATGTAGCTGCATTATTATTTAAGGACATTGTACAATTGAATTGGATTCTTAATGTGTATGATGGAGATGTTAAGTATCTTAGTTACTATTGGAAAATGTTGTGGTTTAAGCTAGACACCAAACTGTTATTCTCCACTACTTTTCACCCTCAAACTAATGGACAAATAGAAGTGGTTAATATGAATTTGTCAACCTTATTATGTGTGTTACTTAAGAGTAATCTTAAAACTTGGGAAAATGTTTATCCCATTTCAATTTTGCATACAATAGGATAGTTCATATTGCTACTCAAATTTTTCCTTTTGAAATTGTATATGGATTTAACATGCTTACATCGCTAGACATGGCCCCTTTACCATCATCAAAGTTTACTAACCTTGATGACAAGACAAGGCCGAGTTTATGAAACAATTACACGAGAAGGCATGAACTAACATTGAAAAGAAGATAGAGAGATATTCCAAACATGCAAATAAGAGACAAAATAAGGTTTTTTTCAACCCTGTGATCTTGTGTGGATTTATTTATGCAAGAAATGCTTTCCTCAACAACATAAATCCAAACTCACGTCCCACTGTGATGGACCATTCAAAGTGCTAGAACGCATCAATAATGCCTAAAAGATTGAGTTACCTGGTGAATACAATGTTAGTTCCACTTTCATTGTTATTGATTTGGCTCGTTTTGATGCAAATGTGATCCTGATTTGAGGTCAAATCCTTTTGAATAAGTAGGGGATGATGTGGATGAGACTCCACCCGATATTTCGATAACACAAGGATCGATCACCAGAACTAGAGCTAAGAGGTTGCAAAACATGTTCACTCTATTGGTGGAAAAGAAACTTGATAAGGCACCACAAGAGCATCAAGAGACATTAAGAGAAGTTTATGTGATGTGCCTACAAGTGGACAAGGTTGAGAGGAGCAAGAAGCTAAGAGAGCGAGATACGCGCGACCAAAGCAAAATTATGCTTGACCTGATCGAACCCGATGGATAGGAGATGACTAATGCGCGTGGCCCGAATAGAGGACCTCTTGATCTGATGGAATCCTATGGACCAACGGAGAATGCACAAGGCTTGACCGCTCGACCCGAGCATTGAGGGACTCGACCGAGCGTAGGAGAACTTGATAGAGCATAGTTGTTTCTCAGCCACACATACTTAAGTTTTTGCAAAATTAGGGTTTAAGACTTAAGGACACACGATCGAGCAGTTACACTACTCGATCGAACATTTATGCCAAGTTTAGCTAACTTATCTTATTTTATTATGTTTCCATTATTATTTGATCCCTATAAAAAAAGATTTATTGTATGATATTATAAGCTAAGTTTTGATTAATAAAATTTTCCTTTTCTTGCTAATCCTTGATACTTAGCTATGGAATGTTTTAAGATATTATGAGTTATTCATCGACTTATCAACACTAGATCTTAAGTGTTATGGAGTCATTCGTTGCTTCTGAGATTCTCTAGTCAGATTTTAGGACATCATTTCTTTGGAAAGATAAGTTCTAGGTTCTATTTTTGGGTTTCTTATGGATTTCATTCCAATTCCATGTTCCTACTGATAGAACGTCGGTCTAGGATCATAATTACTGACGTTCTTTTATTAGTTGAGTTGAATGTATTGAACCCCCTAGCAAAACATAGATTTTGTCTTCCCAAAGAAAGAACATCCTAACTCGATAACAGACCTTAGATTTTTTCTTCCTGAAGAAAGAACTTGAATTTTGTCTTTCCAAAGAAAGAATGTCCTAAGCTCGAGAAGTCAGATCACTCGGTCGAGCAGGCAGATCGCTCAGTCGAACATCGCGTAAGTCTTAATCATAAAATCTAAAAAACAAAAGTATATTGGTGTAGATAAATTCTCGAGTCAAGTGTTTTCTTTCTCTGGCCGAGCACCCTAGCCAAGCACAGTTATGCTCTGATCAAGCATTGTCTGATCTTTTTGTTTCTTGCTCCTCTCGAACCTGCTCTCCTTGCATGAACCTCTTGTAGTCCTTCTTAAGTATTTCTTGATGTTCTTGTGGGTCATTATACATTGTTTCATGTCTAATTGTGGGAATACGTCTCGAAGGTCCTTTGTCATGTTTGTCATTTTGTCCTTGAGCGAACACTTCTCGAAGCTCCTTTACCTTGCCCCTCATTGTTTGTCCTCTTAAAATTTGTGGTGGATCTAGGATCTCATCCTTATTATTAATTCCTTATTTAAGAGTTTTTGTCCTCAAATCCAGTTCTATAACTGCATGGAAACGAGCCAAGTCAGGAAATTTGAAAATAAAATCTATAATGTACTTACTGGGTAACTCGCTTTTGTTGTAGACTTTAAAAAGTCCATCTCCTTACATAAGAAGCTGCAATTTATTTCTCTGTATGAGTCTTTCTATGCACACATTCATCCACACCTCATATATCGACCACACCAAATCTAGTTAGTTTCTTTATCTGGTAGTTCCTTCTTTCAAAAACCATTTTTCGAACCCTGCAATGAATTGGGGACAAAACTAGACAAAGAAGATGTGAGCTCATTAGTGAAATACAACTCTTTGAACAAACAAACATAGGGTGGTTTGAATGCCAAACCTTTTTAAATTTCACTCACTCTCATTGAAAGAAACATTGTGTCACGAGTTGCCTCTCAAAGTTTTGTTTGTGGGTATCTCTCAAGATCTCACTGTTTTTGTGAACTACCTCATGGTCACACATAATAAGCTCCTTCTTCACGTTCTTTACTAACCGTACCTTTGTGTCATGTAATTTCAAGATTTGTTGCACTACAGGCGATTAATCCGTTGTTACCTCATGTTCCTCACAACTTTCATTCGCGTGGTGAAGCCCATGGTCATCCCTTGTACCATATCATCGTATGATTCTATCACATGTTTGTCACCTGCCCATACCAACCTTGATCGCTTATTTAGATCATCTTTGGTGTAGTAACATCGACTCTAACATTCGAGACATATAATGTCATGACTACGTATAGGGGTTTATTGGTACATTGTGTTCTTGTTCTGGATGTATCTTTGTAGGAGTTCTCTATGCTTCGACTCCCTTGCAACTATTGTGGACTTTGATTCGCTTATCTATGATAGTATGAGGGTGCAAATCGACGTCTCATCACTGAACGCATTTCATCCCATGGCACTATTATTTTCTCTCCATACCACCTATATGAACGAGTAAGGTGGTTCCACCATGCAAGCACGTAGGGAATAAACTTCGCCAACGCTAGCTCTACTTTTATGAGTTTGGAATATTGATGGAAATTGAAAACCATCTCAGTTTTCCTCTCCCACTCTAAGTGTGCTTCAACATTGCTTTTTCCAATGTACATAGGAATCTTCATTAGCAATGTCAAAGTGGGTTGGGTTTAGTGGGTTAATCCAACCCAACCCATCTAAAATGAAAATGGGTTTTGAACAAATGAGTTTAAAATTATATGGGCTTAATGGTTTTAAACTCATTTATATTCATTTTAATGGGTTATGCCCATTTAACCCATTAGCCCATTTATGAGTTAACCTACATTCTGAAATTTTGCACTCTGCTTTTCTCACGGTTCACAATTCACGGTGGCTACTTTTCTGTCTGGTGGTTGGCTCGCTCCGGTGGTTTGCTCGCTCGCTCCGGTGGTTCGATCCGTCGTCTAGCTCCTGGTCGTCGAACCCTTCGGTCTCTTCTTTCACGGTAAACCCTTCGGTCTCTTTGCTCCAGTTCGCTCGCTCCAGTGGTTTGCTCGCTCGCTCGCTCCGGTGGTTTGCTCCATCGTCGAGCTCCCCTCTTCTCACTTTGGACCCGTGCCTCCTTCTCTGTATTCTGTTGTCGTCGTTCGTCGTTGCTGGTAAGTCCTCTTCTTCTTCCTCTATCTCATGGATCATAGTGTTTTTCTGGTGGACCATGTTGCGCCGCCGCTAAACCGACAATCAGCATATATTGAATAAATTTATATCTTTCTATGGCGTTGCCCCAAGAATTTGGATGAAGCACAAACTGATTATTCTTGAGTTTGAAGAAGAAATCTCAGTTACGAATTTGCCATTGACAAGCAATGATCTGGGGTTAGATTGAATAACGTAATGATAATACCACACCACGCCATAAGGCTTTACATGCAGTCAATGAGAATGCAAAAAAAAATGATCAACAAATACGCAGTTGCAAATCGCGTTGACAATGTTGTCAAAAGAGTTAACACATATTATATTGGACATCTTTTGATTAGAATTTGTTAAAAATTTTATTTTTAGGAATTATCGTTTTAGTTATATATATTCAGATGAAAAATTGATGATTATATCATATGTTTTTAATATATATCAAGAATTTTATTTTATAAGTTTTATTTTCATTAATTATCATTTTAGCTATTTATTATTATAAATTATTATTTTGAATATTGAAACATTAATAATAATATCTAATGTATATAATCATACTATAGAACCCATTTAATTTTAATGGGTTGGGCACAATCTAACCCATTGACATTTCTAATGGTGTTAAGGGAGAGAGAGAATAAGAGATAGGAGGAAAGAGGCGGGGGAGAGAGAATAAGGGATAATAAATAAACTCTTTTAACCCATTTAACCCGTATAACCCGACCCATATAACCCATTATTAAATGAGTCGGGTTAAACCCAACCCAATTATACTATAGAACCCATTTAATTTTAATGGGTTGGGCACAACCCAACCCTTTGACATCCCTAATCTCCATTTTAATGTTGTTGATGTCATCATCGATTCAATCCCTCGTGCATTGGTTATGCCTCATGGAACAGTTTTATTCCTTGTCTAGGACCACCACATACTCATCATCATCCATGTGTGAGAGTATGGATTACAAGTCGCGTATGGTCTCCTCTGTTTTGGATTCGCTTGTGCTACTACTTCCAATCGACCAAGTTGTCGGTTGACAGTAGTGAATTATTTCCTCACGCGTCTGAATTTATCCATCAACAAATGTCACAGTGGTTGCAACTAAGCGACTTCCTCACCATATGGTGGTTCATCGTAATAGTTCCCAAAATGAAACGTTATAAAGTTAAAAACAGAAAAGAGGATAGAAAATAAGATGAACGAAGCTCACTATCTCTCAGAATACTATTTTGCTCAATTTCTCTTACTCATTCGCGTTTGTCTTTGTTTTCAAGTTCTCCTCTTTGATTTAGTTCAAAACTCAAGAACAGCTCGAAATGACACTCAAACTAAGACTTAACACTAAAAATATATAATGTCAACCCCTAAATTAAACTTCATAATCCAAGGTACTTCTACTTCTACATGTAGGTTAATCTATTTTGGAATAAGAACATCGAGCAATAATGCATTCAACATATATGCTAGACCAGGATATAGACTATGAGAGCAGATAGATCCATTTAAGATGATTTAATTTCGATATAGGAACAAAATGTTTCTTGAAACCTTTAGCAAGTTCGTGTACGTGAAAACAATTCTCGAGTTGAAAAGCATCGTCTCATTTGTAATCGTAGTTTAGTTCACTTCTTCATAACTAGATACACCCATACTTTTTATTTTTCATTACCATAGTTTTGATGAAATCATTAGTCTTTTTATTTTTCATTACCACTTAGTCCATGTATTCGATCCTGGTATTAAACGGTATGTATCCTTGCAGAATTTCTAATCTAGGTATAAATATTAAAACTTAATTAGAATTATATCACACCTAAACATTGCATCAAATTTTTTACATCGTTACTGGGGACTAATGACGATTTAACTAGTTGATTTTATGAATCTAAATCATATTTTTTCTTTGGTTTGCTAATGACATCTCATTTTCTTTTATTTTTCTTTTTTTTATCAATTGCATAACCTTGGTTATGACCTAAAGTGTTGGAAGTTCTAGATTTTTAGCGCTCAATCCTGGTTCTTGTTTGGTTATTGTTTTTTAAAAATCGAATAACCTTATCAATTGTAGCCGAACTGAAATCTGAAATGACCAAGCCTAATATCGACCATAGTATTACCACCATGATCATATCTAACAAGCTTAACTCTTTTGAATTAGGAATCCAAACACATCAAAATCAAAACCGATGTATTCTTGGATTGTCAAAAAGGTCTATATCGATAAGGTACTAAAAAGGTTTGGCATCCAACTTGTAAACTAGATAACATTCCGATCACTAAAGGTTATAAATTTAGTATTAATCAATTCTCTAAAACTAGTATTGAAATTCACGTGCAAAGGATTCTCTATACATCAGAAATTGAAATTTTTAATGTATGTTCAAAAGTGTACGTGTCCGAATATTGCATATATTATTGGTGAGTTAGGAAGATATCTAAGCAATCTAGACATATAATTTTTTTTGGTATATTTTACTCTAAGTAAATGCATATAAATATAACAATCATTTCATTTGCTTTTTAATTATACGTGAAATTATAATGAGAATTCAAGTGTTGCAACTGAATCCAAATCATGTTGACCATATAATGCAATACACAAAACAATCAATTTCATGGATAAAACTATGAATTTCCTAATTCTAAATATATTGATACCAATTTTAGAAATCTGAATTGTAGAAACGTACATGATGGATATATGAAAACAATTGACAAACTTTTGGAATATCTTCCTAGAGATAACTTTTCGATTGAAACATTTTAACGAAGGGATTTTTAAAATTTCGTTCTCTTTTTTTATGTATTTTATCCTCTTGATACCAGTGTTGTGAAAGTCGTTAGGCGCTAGTCGGACGGTCTGTCAACGCCTAGCGACTAGTCGAATTAGTCGACGACTAGTCGGTGACTAAGCGTTTTTCATTTTTTAAATTAAATTTTTTATAAATTTTAAATTGGTATATTATACATATTTTTTAAATTAATTGTTTTATAAAATGAAAATTGGTATAATATACATATTTTTTTAAAAATAGTTATTTTAAAATAATTAATTTAAAAAAATCATTAAAATTTTCTGTACGTTATTATTTAATTATTTAATGTAATGATAAGTACATTAAATAATATAAAAATCATTAAACTTAAAAATTTAACGTAATAATTAAATAATTTTATTATTAATAATTTTTTTTCTTTTTTATTAAAATCTTTCCATTCTCTCCCCTGTACGCTTCTCTCTCTTTCTGTCGTCTTCCCCTGTACGCTTCTTATTCTCCTACACTTCTCTCTCTCTTCCTTCCTCTGTGCTATTCTCTCTCTCTCATAATCTTCTGCTTCTTCTTTTCCTATTTCATAACGACGACAAAAAAATGAGGCGGTAGCGAGGCGTTTTCTTTTTCTTTTTTATTAAAATCTTTCCATTCTCTCCCCTGTACGCTTCTCTCTCTTTCTGTCGTCTTCCCCTGTACGCTTCTTATTCTCCTACACTTCTCTCTCTCTTCCTTCCTCTGTGCTATTCTCTCTCTCTCATAATCTTCTGCTTCTTCTTTTCCTATTTCATAACGACGACAAAAAAATGAGGCGGTAGCGAGGCGGATACGAGCTTGGACGAGAACAGGACGACGAGGAGACGACGAGAACAAGGCGGCACGACGAGAAGCGACGAAGAGGGGAATCGGAGAAGAGGAGAAGCGGCGAGAGGAGACCGAAGAGAGGAGAAGCGGTAAGAGGAGACCGACGAGAGGAGAAGCAGCGCGATTCCAATTTTTAAAAAAAAAAACCGCCTGGGCGGCGGTTTTGCATTAGTCGACCGCCCAGGCGGCGAATCCAGACCGACTAGTCGACGGCCGCCTAATACCGGCGATTTATGGGTTGTCGGAGCGGTTTCTTACCGCCGAGCATTTAGGCGGCGCCCAGGCGGCCACCGAGGCCGCGTTTTATTACACTACTTGATACCAAAACCCTTTTATTTATTTTTGTATCTCTTATATAAATGGTATCATAACATTTATATCATAACATTGTACCATTTATCCATCACTTTATAATATAAATATCGTTATAATTTTGACTAATTATATAGTGATACTATGCATTTAAATTATACTCATATACAATCCCAATTAGTTTTCCATAACACCTATTTATATATATAAAAAAATCTCATGTTAATCATCCAACTTTTTATTTTTGAAAAAAACTATTCACCTACTTTTTCCACATTACTACTTTTTCCACATTATAACTCTGCAGAGGCATGATTCTCGCGGAATAAAATCGAGTAACCTTGCATTGAAACTCTTATCAATTAACACATTCGAAAGTTTGATATCCTTGTGAATAATGGATGGTTTATGAGAATGTAGAATCTCAACGGCCTTAACTACTTGTAGAGTCATCCTAATTATTCTTCCTCTATTCAAAGGCCTGGAACTAGAACTAAAATTTGTATGAATAACATCATGGAGGGTACCAATACTAATGAACTCAACCATCGATAAACGATCATGTGAATCATGAGTAAATCCTAAGAGCAACGAGGAAGAAAACAATTGAAAAGAGAGAATAACGAAAAAACAATTTATTTTTATTAATTTTTTAGTTAATTTTTTTAGGGTAAAACTCCTATTCCCACAAGTTTGGGTATCTCAAACCCTAACAAAAAAATCAATTTTAACCTAATTTTATACCCAATTTTGACCCGAACCGACACAAATTGAAATTGAATTTAATTCGGTTTACCAAATATTAAACCGATCCGGTTTATTGAAATTTTGGTTTACCAAATATTAACCAAATAATAAAAACCCTAATTTTATAATCTAATTTTTTATTCTCCTTAGCCACTGTAGCCGTTCATTATCAAGCCGCCAGTCTCCTGTTCGCCGCCGGTATCAAGTCACCGCCGGAGTCTTCGCCGGAATCCCTCCTTCGTCGCCGGTCTTCTTTTCCGGTCCGTCGTGCGTCGGGGTCTCTTCGTTCGTCTCCTTTTTTGCGTCGGTCTCATTCGTCGCCGATCTTCTTCCTGTCGTCGCTGGTCTCCTTCTTCGTCACCGGTCGCTTCGTTCGGTCCTTTCTTTCGTGCGCTTCGTTATGTCCCTTCTTCGTCCCTTCGTTCGGTCCGTCGCCGGTCTTCATCGCCGGTCTTCGTCTCGGTCCGTCGCCGGTCTTCGTTCGGTCTTTGTCACCGGTCGGTCAGTCGGTCGTCTTAGTCGTCTTCGTCACCGGTTCGTCGTGTTCTATCCGATTCTAATCTGCCCATGGATTGTCAAGATTCTAATCGCCCATGGATTGTCAATATTCAAGGTAACTTTCTGAATTCGTGGCTGTATTGATTGGTTAGTTGAGAATATGGATGAATCGTGGTCGTAGGGATGAATTCGTAACCGTATTGATTGGTTAGTTGATAATATGGATGAATCGTGGTCGTAGGGATGAATTCGTAACAGTGTTGATTGGTAAATTGATAATAGAGATGAATTTGTGGTCGTGTTGATTAGTTAGTTGATAATAGAGATGATTCGTGGTTGTGTTGATTAATTAGTATGTTGTCGGAATGAATTTGTAGCTCTGTTGATTAGTTAGTGTGTTGTCGGTTGATGATTTTATATTTCAAACAATGCAGTGTCTCCGTTGATGATGACGGTTACGCAGAAAAATGTGATATTCGTGTTGCGATGGAATTAACAAATTTTTGCGATGAAGCATGTTGTGATAGCGATGGAGAATTGAATCTTGAATTGTTTAATAGTGAAGATGAAATGGAATTGTCTATCTTCAATTCAACTATTACGGAGAGATATTTGATAGGTGGACAAATCCAAGTTCATCTGTTGAAGTGCAAACCATTGGAGATGGGTTAGGAAATGACATCTTCGATCGTCTTTATGTATGTTTTGATGTTTTGCGAGTCTCTTGGAAAGTTAACTGCAGACCTATAATCGGGTTGGATGGTTGTTTCATAAAAACAGCTAGTAAAGGTCAGATTTTGGTCGCCGTTGGTCGAGATGGAAACAATCAAATATATCCTATTGCGTGGGCTGTTGTACAAGTGGAGAATACCGAGAATTGGTTGTGGTTTATAATGAAGCTTAAAAGTGATTTGAATCTCGGTTCAAGAGAAGGTTTAACAATCATTTCTGATAAGCAAAAAGAAAGTATTTAATTTTTTATTTTATCTTGTTTCAGTGGTTATGATTAATCTCGTTTGTAATCTATTGTAGGGTTTATTACATGTCGTTGAATGAGAATTGCCTAAAGTGGAGCATCGCATGTGTTTGCGGCATATCATCTCTAACCTCAAGAAGAACCATAAGGCAAAGGGATTGAAGAATTTTATTTGGAATATTGCTTCAAGTTACAACGAGGTAGAGTTTTCTTCACAATGTCAGAAATTAGAAAAGTTCAATAAATCTGCATATGATATTCTGATGAAAACGAACCCACGTCATTGATGTCGGGCATTCTTCAAATATGGGTGTTGTTGTAGTGATGTTCATAACAATATGGCTGAATCATTCAACAACAGTATTGTGCCTGCTAGATCTAGACCGATGGTAGAGATGCTGGAAATCATTAGGAGACAAGCTATGATTAGGATAGATAAAAGAGCTTCAATTGCAGGGAAATACACG
>CM071873.1:33902996-33926631 GCA_036759665.1 Gynandropsis gynandra | reverse complement strand
TACATTGTTTTTTTTTTCTAATATTTGGTACAAGGGTCACAGAGCCTCATACGACCCTTGCGACCCATGCATCCATGCGACCCTTGCGATCCATGCGACCCTTGCGATCCATGCGACCCTTGCGATCCATTCGGTTAACGCTTTTTAATGTGGTCAATACATTCATTCATTCAAGACCTGTATTAAAAGGTTCTTTAATGTGGTCAATGCATGCACCTTGGTTAAAACGGATTCCATTTATTTTTCGTTGAATATGAGTTTATAAATAGAGGAGGAAAAACCGAAAAGCTACAACAATTTGTAGCACCAAATCATCTCTTGTTTCGTCACGGAGGTCACATGGTCGACCCAGGTCTTGGTAATCGTCGGACTCGGTCTGGCTCGTTTTTTTATTCTTTTTCATGTTTGATGATGATGATGATAATGATGATGGATCCTCCATTGGAAATTTATATCGCTTTAAAATCCTTCTGCCCAATAGAGCTACCGTGGAACTCACCATACATGACTCCAACCTTCTCAGTCATGTATGGTGAGTGCCACGGTAGCTCTATTTGGCAGAAGGATTTTAAAGCGATATAACTTTCCAATGGAGGATCCATCATCATCAAACATGAAAAAGGATAAGAAAACGAGCGGGGATCCATCATCATCGTGGAGCTTGTGAAGGAGGAGTATGACAAAACCCGAATAAACTGTGGGTTGATGAGGAAGAAGAAATCAATATTCTTCTTGTTCCTCTTCTGCCAAATAGAGCTACCGTGGAACTCACCATACATGACTCAAATCCCGAAATGTCAATGGAGCATTTCGTGAAGCTTGTGAAGGAGGAGTATGACAAAACCCGAATAAACTGTGGGTTGATGAGGAAGAAGAAATCAATACACAAAACCCAGTGTATTGGACCTCTTTCTGGATTTTTTTTTATTCTTCATCTTCATGTTCTTCTTCTTAAACCTCTTTCTGACCTTTGTAACCTTTGAGACCTTATGTAATCAATATTTAAACGTTGAAAATGTCTTATTTTGCATCTCATGGTCGAATCAATTCTCCATTCATTCTATTAATCGCCGAATATTATACAATCTTCGAAAATATTTTAGATTTAAATAAGATATCAGAAAATATCCAGAATATCTCATAGAATATCATCAGAATAATCCGTGCGACTCATGCGACCTATGCGACTTGTCGTTTTGCTGTCAGACTCCTGTCTTGCGACCCATGCGACCCATGTGATCCTTGCGACCCTTGCGATCGCAGAATATTATACAATTTTCGAAAATATTTCAGATTTAAATAAGATATTACAGATTTAATCAATTCTCCATTCGTTTTGCTGTCAGACTCCTGTCTTGCCACCAATGTGACCCATGCGACCCATGTGACCCTTCCTACCCATGGACTTGTCGTTTTGCAGTCAGAATCTTTTCTTCCGACCCATGTGACTTATCCTTTTGCTGTTAGACTCCTGTCTGCCGACCCATGTGACCCTTCCGACCCATGTGACCCTTCCGACCCATGTGACCCTTCCGACCCATGTGACCCTTCCGACCCATGTGACCCTTCCGACCCATGTGACCCTTCCGACCCATGTGACCCTTCCGACCCATGTGACCCTTCCGACCCATGTGACCCTTCCGACCCATGTGACCCTTCCGACCCATGTGACCCTTCCGACCCATGTGACCCTTCCGACCCATGTGACCCTTCCGACCCATGTGACCCTTCCGACCCATGTGACCCTTCCGACCCATGTGACCCTTCCGACCCATGTGACCCTTCCGACCCATGTGACCCTTCCGACCCATGTGACCCTTCCGACCCATGTGACCCTTCCGACCCATGTATATAAGTTAACGTCTACGTCTCTTCTCTTAGTATGCGTATCTAACCCATATTTCTATGAAAATTCTTTTTACCTTTGTGACATGCGTGGCGCAGTCACCATTGTCGACGCAGGGCATCGTGCTGTCTATGTGTTACTCAAGGTCTTGGTAATCGGCGGACTCAGGGTCTATGCAGTCACTGACGAGTTGCGGGGGTGACTTAGGTGACGGTGTTGGGTCACTCTTCAAATGTTCACTGGAAAACGAAACACATGGCAGGAGATGTCGTAGGTGACGGTGTTGGGTCACTCTCTGCTAATGTAATATCTCTCCAGTGAACTCATACGACCCATGCGACCCTCAATGAACTATCTCCAGTGGAAATAGAATGCGTGCAGAGTCTTCGATTGACGTTGTAAATGTATTGTTTTGATTTAGAATATTTGTAAATGTATTGTTTTGATTTAGAATATTTGTAAATGTATTGTTTTGATTTAGAATATTTGTAAATGTATTGTTTTGATTTAGAATCTTTGTAAATGTATTGTTTTGATTGGTTTTTGTCATCTTATCATCCCATCCTAAACCCATAAATTCGTCGAGTTCGCATCTATTCATCAATATATGCGATCATGCGACCCATGCGACGCATGCGACCCTAATTTGGAATTCATTAGTTTGACGTTGTAAATGTATTGTTTGATTGGTTTTTGTCATTTTATCATCCCAAACCCGTAAATTCATCGAGTTCGCATCTATTCATCAATATATGCGATCATGCGACCCTAATTTGGCATATATGCGACCAAGCGACCCATGCCATTATCAATATGCCATTAACAATATATTTGAGTTGTATATGTCTAATTTAGAATCAATATAGATAATAATATAAATAATATCGACATTTGAAGAAAATGTTAAATGTATTGTTTAATCATCCCCCGAGTTCTTAAAACACTACTATCACTTTTGAAACACGGGCATTGGTTATACACAACTCAACTAGGTACACATGGGTCACAATCTGTTTTAACCGTTGATTGACGTTGTAAATGTATTGTTTTGATTGGTTTTTGTCATTTTATCATCCCAAACCCGTAAATTCGTCGAGTTCGCATCTATTCATCAATATATGCGATCATGCGACCCTAATTTGGCATATATGCGACCAAGCGACCCATGCCATTATCAATATGCCATTAACAATATATTTGAGTTGTATATGTCTAATTTAGAATCAATATAGATAATAATATAAATAATATCGACATTTGAAGAAAATGTTAAATGTATTGTTTAATCATCCCCCGAGTTCTTAAAACACTACTATCACTTTTGAAACACGGGCATTGGTTATACACAACTCAACTAGGTACACATGGGTCACAATCTGTTTTAACCGTTGATTGACGTTGTAAATGTATTGTTTTGATTGGTTTTTGTCATTTTATCATCCCAAACCCGTAAATTCGTCGAGTTCGCATCTATTCATCAATATATGCGATCATGCGACCCTAATTTGGCATATATGCGACCAAGCGACCCATGCCATTATCAATATGCCATTAACAATATATTGAGTTGTATATGTCTAATTTAGAATCAATATAGATAATAATATAAATAATATCGACATTTGAAGAAAATGTTAAATGTATTGTTTAATCATCCCCCGAGTTCTTAAAACACTACTATCACTTTTGAAACACGGGCATTGGTTATACACAACTCAACTAGGTACACATGGGTCACAATCTGTTTTAACCGTTGATTGACGTTGTAAATGTATTGTTTTGATTGGTTTTTGTCATTTTATCATCCCAAACCCGTAAATTCGTCGAGTTCGCATCTATTCATCAATATATGCGATCATGCGACCCTAATTTGGCATATATGCGACCAAGCGACCCATGCCATTATCAATATGCCATTAACAATATATTGAGTTGTATATGTCTAATTTAGAATCAATATAGATAATAATATAAATAATATCGACATTTGAAGAAAATGTTAAATGTATTGTTTAATCATCCCCCGAGTTCTTAAAACACTACTATCACTTTTGAAACACGGGCATTGGTTATACACAACTCAACTAGGTACACATGGGTCACAATCTGTTTTAACCGTTGATTGACGTTGTAAATGTATTGTTTTGATTGGTTTTTGTCATTTTATCATCCCAAACCCGTAAATTCGTCGAGTTCGCATCTATTCATCAATATATGCGATCATGCGACCCTAATTTGGCATATATGCGACCAAGCGACCCATGCCATTATCAATATGCCATTAACAATATATTGAGTTGTATATGTCTAATTTAGAATCAATATAGATAATAATATAAATAATATCGACATTTGAAGAAAATGTTAAATGTATTGTTTAATCATCCCCCGAGTTCAGAAAAAAAGGAAAGAAAAAAAGGTCAAATTTGCCGAAGATTAATGACTCATCGGAGCCCTTCCCCGTAAGAAATGCTCCATTGACATTTCGGGCTTTGAGTCATGTATGGTGAGTTCCACGGTAGCAAATGACCTCCAACCGTGACCTTAGGTAGCGCGGATGTCTGAGTCCGCCGATTACGAAGACCTTATGTAGTGCAGATACATCACAAAGTCCTCCATCCATGTTGTAAGTACTTGTGTGTATCTGCATACAGACTGAGTCCGACGATTACCAAGACATTGAGTAACAAATAGACAGCACGATGCCTTGGGTCGACCATGTGACCTTAACGGTCACAAAGGTAATAAGGATTTTTCAGAGAATTTAGGGTTAGATGTTAGAAATCGCCCTTTTGAGAGAGTGAAAGACTCGAAACAAGAGATGATTTGGTGCTTGTTGTAGCTTTACGGTTTTTCCTCCTCTATTTATAACGAAAAATAAATGGACTCCTAAAATCCAGAAAGACAATAATTACAAAGAATGACCAAGGTGCATGTATTGACACATTAAAGAACCTTTAATATAGGTCTTCAATGTGGCATTGGTAAAATAAAAAGCATAGCTAGAACCTGGAAAAAGCAGTAATCTGACATTGAAAAGACTAGTCGAAAAGGTCGAAATGGTCGGAAGGGTCGCATAGGTCCAATATATTTTGATTTGAGCTGTATTTTCGAAATTTTATTCATATTATATGTAAATAATTTGTAAATAATAAATTAGTATCGCAGGGGTCCAAGGGTCGTAGAAGGACAAGGGTCGCAGGGGTCCAAGGGTCGCAGAGGAACAAGGGTCGTAGAGGGACAAGGGTCGCAGAGGAACAAGGGTCATAGAGGGACAAGGGTCGCAGGGGTCCAAGGGTCGCAGAGGGACAAGGTCGAAGAGGGACAAGAGTCGCAGGGGTCCAAGGGTCGCAGAGGAACAAGGGTCGCAGAGGGACAAAGGTCGCAGGGTCAAACTGGGTCGCTGGGTCGAACTGGGTCATAAGGTCGCAGGGGTATTTTGGGAATATCAACATTTATACGGTACTTTTGAAGTTAAAATTTTTTTCTTTTTCGAAAGGCTATTTTTGAAGTGTTTTAGTCCTATAAGGATATTTTTGAAGTTACCCTCGTCGTTATAATACTCGAATTTCAATCGAACACCTATTATTTTTTTATTTTAAAATTTTTTCTCTCAACCCTTAAAATAAAAATTACAATATTAAAAGAAAACATAAAAGAACGAAGAAAAAAATTAAATCCTCAAAATATAAAATACTAAAAATTTATAAATAATAATAAAATTATTAATATTTAAATGCATAATACTTACATTTTATTTACACGTTCAATTTCTACATACGATTCATTACTCATTTTGATTTTGATGAATCCAAAAAATCATTTCCAATTCAATATTATTATGATTATTATCATAATTGAATTATTTAAATAAAAAAATATAATTTCTCTTGTTCTTATTAAAATCATTAAAAATATAACTTTTTATAATTTTTGATATATAAATAACAAATCAATTTATTCCAAATCAGTTTTAAATTTAGATTTCTTTCAATATTAAAATACTATCATATTAAATAATAATTTTAAAAAAATCAAATTCACTTGTCGTTGGTACGATTAGCGGCTACTTTTACAACTCTCCAATATATACCATCAATACGAATTTACGATCTTGCCATAAGCTTAAAAGTGGCGGGACTATAGACAGAGCAGATGCCCCGAGACATATTTATAAAGACTCTTTATTACCTTACTTAAATTTTTATAATGTTATAGACAGAGCAGATGCCCCGAGACATATTTATAAAGACTCTTTATTACCTTACTTAAATTATTTATAATGTAATATCATTATTTATTAGTATTATTATTATTATTATTTTAGTAATTTACATTGAGACGCATAGCTACACTCATATATACACATACGTAATTTTCCGTCTTCTCTCTACTTATTCTCTCTCTTACGGCGGTGCTGACTCAGTTTTCCGGCATTGACTCGCCTGAGAATCCGAAGCTCACGCAGTATCAGATCGGTGACCTAAAGGTCCATTGTCCCTTTTCTCCTCCGTTTTCGTTTACCTTCCTATCTCATTTTTTTCTGTTGAAATAGGCTGTTACACCTCCTGATCGAGAGAAGATCTTCTCGATATTCAATTATCTATTCGTAATTCCTAATTCTGCATATAATCTGGCCACCTGAATTCAATTCTTCGTTATAAAACCACAGATTTGCCTTATCTTCCTTTTTTCCCAGAAACATTCTGATACTTTTCCCTCTTTTTCTCTTTTCTTTGTTTTTTTTCCTGTTTCACCATTTTGCATTCATTATGTTTCTCGTTTCATTGACGAGATGATATCTGGGAAAATCGTTTTTTCCATTTTATGGTACAGATTCTGCTCAGTTTTTAGTTAATTTTGCCCCCTACCTGAGATAAGTATAAAGGATAATTTATCTCTTTGGCATGTTAGGCTGATGTTTGGGATAGAGTCAGTGAGTTGGGGAATAAAGGGTACTCTGGAATTTATTACTTGGAAACAATTAGGTTACAGAATTTGGCGAGGTATTATGTATCAGTAGTGATAGGGTTGAAGAGGTGATTCATAGACTCTGCGTGGTATGAATTCAAGGGCTGATGCCCGAGATGGCAGGTTTCAAGCTCCTCCAGAGAAACAAGTTCAACAAGAGTTCCAATTCATGGGTTCTTGGATTCCGGTTACGCCCACGAAACCTGTACGGGTTAGCTCTAGTCTGATCACGGATGAGAGGGATGTGAATCAAGTTAAGAGAGTGGAATGCCTGGAGCCAAATGGATTCCTTGGCGGTGCTGGTAGATATACAGAGAGGGGATTCTTCAGGAATGGAGTTGTACAGGATCTAAACCAGTCTGAGGAATGGATGAATCGAAATGAGGGTTATTACCATGATGCTAATTCGGGCATGGCGAGGAGAAGTCGGCTGATTAATTGCATTGCAGGAACATATGCACAAACCAGTAATAGTAGTAAGATGGAAAATCCTTTAGATGGGGGTAATGTACCTTCTCCTATATCACCTGTTATTAGAAAACCCATTGAGAATGTGCACTCTATCAATGGAAACTCTACTCAAGATTCGGGTGTGCTTAACAGTTGTTTCACCCAGATTGTCAATTCTCAAGCTGGTTGTAGGGAGTTTGAGTTGGACGATTTATTGTTGTCTAATCAGATTCCTTGCTCATTTTCAAGCCTGCTGACTAATGGAGACTACTTATGCCAGGGACTGTGTGAGTAATCACACTGACTTCTTGACATTTTTATGTATTATGATATACCATTTCTGCAGTGCTCTGTGCAATGGAAAACTTAGATCTCATAGTGTTCTGTTGGTTCTGTTTGACTAAACTGCACTAATCTACTAAGCATGTGTCATACTGCATGTGCATATTAGATCTCATACTGTTCTGTTGGTTCTGTATAAATAAACTGCACTAATGTACTTAGCATGTGCCTTACTGCAAGTGCATATCATCACTAAGTTTGCATAGCCCATGTCATATCTTAAGAAAGCAAATCTTTCGTGCAGATGGAATTCCAGCATCTAATCGACCTCTTTACAATCTGAATTCACCACCCAGAGAAGAAGCTAATGCATCCTTCAGCGCGAACACGTTACAGTTGGTGCTGACAACTGCTAATCAAGCGAATAATAATGAGAATGGCTCTACAAATGGTTCAGAATTTTTTATGGATGACCACTCAGTTCAAGAGAATGGATTCTTGGAGAAAAGAGATCCAACCACTGAACAAGGAATCACACAGCAAAACACTGACTGTAATATTCAGAATGTTAACGACTTCTCTGTTGTTGATTCTACAACAGCTACAGAACAAAGAGATGGCAGCGGACAAAATGCCCCAGCGATTGATCTTAACGAGATACCTCAACTTAAGCCACCAAAAAGGAAAAAGTACATGCCAAAGGTGGTAAAGGAAAACAAACCCCAGAAGAAGACATGGAAACCTGCAACTCCAGCAAACGTTAAATCTAAAGAGACTGGAACCAGCAGAAGGAAGCAAGCTCGAAAGAAAAGCCTGAAAGAATCAGCAATTAAGGAACCTGATACTGTTAAAGAGACAATCTCTCCAAATCCTGCAATTCCACCCAAGAATTGCAGAAGGGCTTTGGATTTTGACTTGGAGAAAATTGAGGATGTGAGGGAAGGTGACTGTGAGATTCTCCAGAAGGTTGGTGGCTCAAACTCAGTTTCTGAGACAAGAGTTACAACTAGTGGGACTAACAGTTGTAGGGATACGGTGACACAGATAGACCAGAGTGTTCAACTACTGACTCCAAACCAATCTGTTGGATTATCGACAGAAAACCAACATGCTGGATCATCAAGGGGAGAGAAGTCGGCTAGGTTACCTACAAAAGAGAATCAACCTGATTCATTAAGTGGAAATCAGCCATCTCGATTAGTAGCAAGAGATGAACAACTCAAAATATTGATTGGAAATCAGCAACCTAGATTCCTGATTGGAAGGCAGCAATCTCAGTTTCCAGTGGCAATTCAGCAAACCCAGTTCCCAACTGATCACCAGAAACCTCATTTCCCGATGGGAAACCAACCCCTCGGCTTGCCAGTCGGGATGCAGCGACCTTTCTTGCCTATAGCAAACCAGCAACCTCGCTTGTTGGTGGAAAACCAGCAATCTTGCTTGCTGATTGGGAACCAGGAACCTGGTTATCTGATAGGAAACCAGCAATCTGGATATCTGGCAGGCAAAGGGCAGCTTAGATTTTTGAATCAGCAAAATCAGCAAGCTTGTTTGGCTCAACAATCTGGATTATCAATAGGTATGCAGCAGCAGGGCCTGCCAACAGGAGGACAGAAACCTGGATTTCTTTTAGAAAACCAGCAACCTGGAATACATATGAGAAACCAGCAACAGAACCCTGAATTACTGATAGGAAACCAGCAGCCTGGATCATCTACGAAAAATCAGCAACCTGGTTTACCTGTGATGAACCAGCAACCTGGCAATCTACGTGGTTTTACTTCTCACTTAAATAACATGGTAGCTGCCTATTTGTCGTCGCCTGGGGCTCAAGCACATGAGTCTTCGTCTCAAACATCTGCAACAAATTTCCATGCCAATATTCTTAAAACCATTTCCAGACAGTTGAGTGCACAGAGTGATGGTTCAAGGCAAAAAAGCAGCTGTAATGAATACGATTTCTTACAGCACAGTATCCATCAAGAAAGTGGCTACATGAAATTTCAAAAGAGATGCAACGGCGAACCTCTAGATGAATTTAGTATAGGGACATCTCAAAATACTCCTCCACCAACTCCATCAATTTTGTCTAAATTGTCTGAATCCAAGGGCGCCAAGAGAGAGTATGATCATACAATGGGTCAGAAAAACCATGATTGGAACAAAACAGGTCGTTGGTCCTTGCCCCAACAGATAGCTCAATCGCAAGATTTAGCGAGACACAACTGCCATGTAAGTGCAGAATTATTAGAATCTTCAAAGAAAATGAAGCTTCAGAAAGAATACCCTGCCAATATGCTTGCCATGCCTCGTGAGGTGATAGAAGTGAAGGATGATACGAACAATAGCTGCCCGAAAGATATAAATTATGTCAATATCAATGAAACCACATTGAAAGGAAAGCATTGTCCATTTCAAAATTCTGCCTATAACGAGAAATGCATGATCGTCCCACCTACACCCCCAAGAAAGGCCCCTGCAGTGGGAAATCAGTTAGTAGCTCGGATTGCTCATACGTCAGAGATCGAGACTTTAAAATCTTCTCAAGTCAAGACACCTTCAGCGCGAAGTAAGGCTAAAGAGAAAAAGAAGAAGTCCTTACAAGATTCAGGAAAAACAAGAGGTCACCTATGTTTTGACCCTTTTTTCGTTTAACATCATGTTTTGACTATCTTTAAGGGATGGAGTTTTACTTGTTGCTGTATGCAAACAAGCTTGTTACATTTTAACACTGGCTGATGTCTTGTGTAGGACCGTCGGGGGAACTTCTGTATCAAGATCCTGTTGAAGACATGATATACAGATTGCAGAATCTTAGTTTAGGTGGCAAAACCAGAGACCAAATGGAGCAAAATGCACTTGTCTTATACCGAGGAGATGGTGCAGTTATTCCATATGAGATCAAGAAGCGCAAGCCAAGGCCTAAAGTGGACCTTGATGAGGAAACAACTAGGATATGGAATCTATTGATGGGAAAAGGGGAAAACGAAGGTGAACAAGATATGGATAAGGACAAAGAAAAATGGTGGGAGGAAGAGAGGAGAGTTTTCCGAGGGAGGGCTGATTCGTTCATTGCCCGAATGCATCTTGTACAAGGTAGAGTAACCTAGCTCTCTCAGCCCTGTTGTTATTCTCCTTGAATGTTGAAAGTTCACTTTAATAAAACGATACCGCAGATATGAGGAAAACGTTCAAAATAATGTATGGAATAGTAGAACAATATCCAACTCTTTCCATCAACGTATTCATGATAATACCCAAAAACATACTGGTCATAAAAGTCTACAGTAAGGATTGACTATTTCATATTATAAACCATTTCATTTCTTACAAAAGAGACTCCCCTAATTCATCTGTTGAAGAACAAATATGCAGCTCTAGGGACAATTGAATGGTTTTCCACTATATATTGCTGCTACCGATTGACTAGTTGGGTCATTTACTGCTGCTTTACAGGAGATAGACGTTTTTCACCATGGAAAGGATCAGTGGTTGATTCAGTCATTGGAGTTTTCCTTACCCAAAATGTTACAGATCACCTGTCAAGGTAAATATGTTGTCTAAACATTTACTAAAATGTATATACAAAGCAGAGTTCTATAGTTCAGGAAACTTAATGGTATTTTTACCTTGCAGCTCTGCTTTCATGTCTCTAGTAGCCCGATTTCCTCCAAAATCAAACAGCAACAAAGCAGATGAAAGGAAGAATAGACCTATCGTGATTGTTGAAGATCCAGAAGGATGCATTCTAAACTTAAATGACATACCTGCATCGCAAGAAAATGTTATTAATCATCCACGTGGTATGCAAGCTTCTGAGGTTGACAATGGATCAAAAGAGGAGCGAGAGCACATTTCAAACTCTGGAGCAGAAAGATTTACTTTTCTAGGGAACTGTAGTCAAAATTTAGAAGAGGAAGCATTATCATCTCAAGATTCTTTTGATCCTGCAATATATCAGGCAAGTGGAGGAGTTCGATCCTGTTCAGGTTCCACTTCGGATTTGGAGTTTTCTACCACTAGGTGTGAATTACAATCTTTCGGTGGTTCAACAAAATCAGTTCAAATTGGGAAGCCAGCCTTTTTAAATGGTACTTATTGTCAAGGGAATGGAAGACAGTTCCTTTACGATGGATCTGATAATTTTCAGATAGAAACAGCAAATGTTGCTCAGCAGAAGCCAAGAATGGAAAAAATAAACAATTGGAAGGACTCTTTATTGTTCCATCAGCAAAGCAACCATGCCAATGGGCACGAACAGTCACCTGCCAATCCTTTCAGTAGCTATCAGCAGAACATGGTTCTGCGGCCGCAGGTGCTAGATATAGAGGATTTTGGAATGGATGGTGAAGGGAATGGTTATTCTTGGGTGTCCATTGCTCCTAGAATAGTAAAAGGAAAGAACCAAAATGAGCACCACAGTGGGGTGAGACAAGAAGGAAATGAGCACCAATACTTGGATAATCAACTATGTTACTCTCAACAAAATGAGATGAATAAAGCATCGCAGTCACAAAGCACATTCACAGATCTGCTTATCTCTTCTGAAAAATGTCTTGAAAGACAATCAAGTACCACGCAGGATATGATGGATGCCCTTTTGCCAATTGAGAGAACTGCTGAAGAGGTGGTTGGCCCACTCGGTAGGAAGGCTAGATTGGAGAACATATTGGTTGAATCAAGTTCCAGCAACCAAGATCATTCGACAATTGAATACAAGGAGACCAATTCCAGCACTGCACGAGAGAGAAAAGGGAAGCTTGAAGATGAGAAGAAGCCCACAGGCCACTGGGATATTCTCAGGAAAACTGTGGAGGCCAATGAAAAGACAAAAGAAAGGAGCAAAGACACCATAGACTCCCTAGATTATGAAGCAGTTAGACGTGCTAGTGTCAGCCAGATCTCTGAGGCTATCAAGGAAAGAGGGATGAATAACATGTTGGCAGTACG
This sequence comes from Gynandropsis gynandra, assembly GCA_036759665.1. Lineage (NCBI taxonomy): Eukaryota > Viridiplantae > Streptophyta > Magnoliopsida > Brassicales > Cleomaceae > Gynandropsis > Gynandropsis gynandra. The sequence continues at coordinate 33,914,132 of CM071873.1, read as the reverse complement.
GATTAAGGTACATCTGCAGAATATTGAGAGGCTGCGTTGCACTAACAAAGCTTTGAAATCAGTATTCTATTTTTAATCAAATCTGAAATGGCTGATTAAAATTGCAGGCATTCTTGGACAGACTTGTTAAGGATCATGGTAGCATTGACCTAGAATGGTTAAGAGATGTTCCTCCTGATAAAGCCAAGTAAGTAAAGCACTTTCGTGTTCTGCTCTTTATTGGCCATGCAGTACTAGTTCTACCCATGTCACCCAACATGTAAGATAACAAGAGGCATAAGGAAAATAAGCTGACTTCTTCCGAAATGAAACAATCATGCTCAGGGACTATCTCTTGAGCATACGAGGACTTGGTTTGAAAAGTGTGGAATGTGTGCGACTCTTAACACTTCACAATCTTGCTTTTCCGGTAATGCCTATATTTTAACTGTTGACAACTTAAAGCAAGTGAATGCTAACGAATCATAAGACTAAAAATTATCGTGACACCGTGAAGGTTGACACAAATGTTGGAAGGATTGCAGTTAGGCTCGGGTGGGTCCCTCTCCAGCCTCTGCCTGAGTCGCTTCAATTACACCTATTGGAACTGTAAGGTTTCTGCCTGTTGTCTAACTGAATAGAAATTTTTCGCTTTCAGAAACCATAACCATGTTTCTTTGCAGGTACCCAGTGCTTGAGTCCATCCAAAAATATCTTTGGCCAAGACTCTGCAAACTTGATCAGCGAACACTGTAGCCCCAACTACTCTGTAACACTATATTTTCTCCTCCACGATTAACAGTACTAATTAGCATATCCTTATTTCTACTAGGTATGAACTACACTACCAGTTGATTACTTTCGGAAAGGTACTTTTGTTATTGACTCTGGCTATAGATCATATGATAATTAAGGCATTGCAAGCACCTTACAATGAAAATAATATTAATCTATGCCTAAATCATATTATCTGTGCAGGTATTTTGCACAAAGAGTAGACCAAATTGTAATGCATGTCCAATGAGGGGAGAATGCAGACACTTTGCCAGTGCTTTTGCTAAGTAAGTAATCATGTCACTATAGCTAATAATCCAATGGCCAAACCAACTGTAATACCAAGTAAAAATACATAAAAGTATGTTTGGTTTTATTGATAGTTAAACAGAGTTATGTGATATTGCATGAATAAACAAATTCTTATCTAGCTCATGCTGCCATACCATTTAATTTAACATGAGGTGGGAAGAACTCGGTTCAACAAGCAGGCTAATGCTGAGTTCAGTTCTCTACGTCTTGCCTCTGGAAAAACAAACACTTGACTGGCAGCTACGTCTGGGAATCTAGTTTTCCTAGCATGCACGACATTACTTATGTGAATTGATGAAACTGAATGACCACGCTAATATTGCAGTGCCAGACTTACTCTGCCAGCGCCAGAGGAGAGGAGTTTAACCGGTGCAAGTAATCCAGTTGGTCCTCAGTCTGCACCTACCACGGTTATTCCTACCATGGCATTACTTCCTCCGGAGCTAAACCCATCAATGGAAGCTTCAAATGGCGGGAATTGCGAACCTATTATTGAAGAACCAGCGACGCCTGAGCAAGAATACACAGAAATAACAGAGAGTGACATTGAGGATGCTTACTATCAAGACCCAGACGAAATCCCTACCATAAAACTCAACATCAAAGAGTTCAGCGCAAATCTACAAGATTATATGGAAAAGAACATGGAACTCCAAGAAGGTGACATGTCTAGGGCTTTGGTTGCTTTGGATCCAGCAGCCGCGTCTATTCCATCTCAGAAACTGAAGAATATTAGTCGGTTGAGGACAGAGCACCAAGTGTAAGTAGATCTCTTCCTATAATTCCTCAGCCAAGCATCATCACCTAGGGAAATAGTAGTAGATCTAAAAAAATTATAACATTTGTTAAAACCGTTAGTCTAGGTAATGTAACTACTTCATTTATGAATTTCATAGGAATGAATCTGGGAGCTGACCCAACCCATTTCACTAAACTTTCCGGTTAGGTCGGAGTTTTACACTTGTTAAACTTGTGTGCCAAATTGGCCAATCCATTCTGACTCACAGATTATATGGCTTGACTCACGCAGGTTATGCGGGTCAGTCTGTTTGTTGATCAACTAAATGAAAGAAAAAACCTATGTACCGACTTTAGTTTACGATGTTATGATAATAAAGGAATAAAAGAATGTCAATCCTCTATGAATTTGCATTACTAGGGAAGGGAACCCAAAGATATTATTCTCTTCCGAACTTTCAAATGTGCTGTGTAGCAAATGGGTTGTCCCATTTGACCCCACAAATAAGTCTGGTTATGAGAGCGTAGTTTACTGTGGCTCAGGCTGGGTTGGCCATACTCAACTCGCTAAGTCCAGGAAAGCAAGGGAGACAGAAAGATAAACTTTTGGGACCATCAGAAATGATTTCAGATGATGATAATGATGTTTGCAAAGTTTGTGCCAGAAATATGATACAAAGAAATGATAAATGTGTTGTGAAACTTATTTGATGCAGGTATGAACTCCCAGATTCACATCCTCTCCTGGACGGTGTAAGTTATAATTCTTTTTTTTTTTCTTTTCTTTTCCGTATACCATATAGTGATATTCTTTTATAGCATGCTTAGAAGTTATTTCGTCATGTACAAACAGATGGAAAAAAGAGAACCAGATGATCCTAGTCCATATCTCCTAGCTATTTGGACACCAGGTGAGGATAAAGACACTTTGATAGTTTATCCACTGTGTATGACACGACATGAAACAAACAAATCTAGAGTGTAAATTTATGCATTTGCAAACATATATGGACCAGTTGAGTCATCTGGAGGCATGAAAAGAGCGAGTAATAGTTGCGAAACTATAAAATGAAAGCTGAAACCAATGATTGATTGACGATGCGTGTATTAGTTGTGAGATTCCAATATATAATATTTGGTTTGCCAGGTGAAACTGCGGATTCTATTCAGCCACCTGAGAGGAAGTGCAAATGGCAAGAGCCGGGAAAGTTGTGTGGTGACGAGACTTGTTCTGCGTGCACTAGTGTGAGAGAAGTGAACTCGCAGAAAGTCAGAGGAACTCTTTTGGTGAGGCTTCTCGATCTTTGATATGATGACGAGAATGTAACCTAAACTGACACATAAGAATATGAGTTTGTCATTAATACATGTGTTGCCTCATCCACAGATACCTTGTAGAACAGCCATGAGAGGGAGCTTTCCTCTGAACGGGACGTACTTCCAAGTTAATGAGGTAAAATGCAACGAAATATAATGCCGTTACTCCAAAGGGAAAAAGGTCTAAAAATTTCTAAACAGTCATTTTTTCCAATAGAACTCCTTAACTGTTGTCATTGACAAAAGAAACTGTGATCTAGATTTTATTGCCCATAAGTTCTTCAACTTTCAAATTATGCCTGATACCCCCACTGATGTCCATTAGCAATCGAAGACATCGTTAAATATTTTGTTAGCCTAACATTGCATTAGCGCCTTTTTGGGAAATTTTTGAAAGTAGAAATTTCCTTAGAAATAAAATTTAGATTTATGTAACAGCACGAGTGCAGGGTTTTTTCGGCAAGAAAATGGTAGTTCAGAAATTTTTAGATCTTTTCCTTTCTTTATGTCCGTCGGGCTGCTGATAATTGCACGTTATTATCTTGCAGGTCTTTGCAGACCACGAGTCTAGCCTCAACCCCATTGATGTCCCTAGAGATTGGATATGGAACCTACGTAGACGAATAGTATACTTCGGAACTTCTGTAACCTCAATTTTCAAAGGTAAGTATATCGTCAGCTGTCAAATATGGGCTTGGACCTAACTAGTTCAACAGTTTAGGGTTGCCCAACATTATATATATATATATATATATCAGACAAATTAGGACGAATCTGGCTCTGATAATTTCAAAATAACATGTCAAATATGACCTTGAGCCTAACTAATTTCAAAAGCTAGTTCAAGTGTTTAGATTGCCCAACACCATATATATATATGAGCCCAAGGTTCATGTATTTAACCGATGTGGGACAATACATCACAACACCAACCCTCAATATCATACTCGCCTTTTCTTCCTATTAGCATTTAATCTGTCATTCATGTTTCCATTTAACTCGTTGAGAATTTTTCAATTTGCTTCCACAATCTTGAACGGATTTACTCACAAAATGGCATGGACTTTATGCAGGTCTTTCAACGGAAGAAATACAGTACTGCTTTTGGAAAGGTATAAAATGTATCATCGGATTTGAACAGCCTAGGACCAACATTGTTTTCTATGACAAAGCATTGTCCTGTCTCTAGGACGAGGTTTTTACTCAGCAAAATATCTTACAATGCTGCTGCAGGATTCGTATGTGTTCGAGGTTTTGACCAAAATTCACGCGCGCCGCGACCCCTAATGGCAAGACTGCATTTTACGGCAAGTAAACTGAAGGCCAAAACTGAAGGCATTAAGTAAAGCTCGTTTCTTCCCTCTCCTTGAAATAAAAGGTAGCAAATATTTCCATGGTATGACCAACAAAGGTCATTTCCAACAGAATTTAGAAGATACAAAATATTTTTTTCTCTGAATTTATAGAGAAATATTGAAAAAAATAATAAGAAACTAACAGAAGAAAGAAAATAATTATTAGTTACAATGTTAATAAAAATTTTCTCCGGTCACCGGAGGTCTTTTAGTCTCTCTCTTCTCCGGCACTTGTCCCAATGTCTCCGACGACCCGTGATTTTCGAATGGGCTCATCATGGGGCCTGGTCCTGGGTTGACCAAGTTACATCCATACCGAAGCTGCTTTCAAATAAGTACCCAATTAAATCAATTAATTAATGATAATAAAAAAATGACAGCATAATATATTAAATAAATGAAGGAAATAGGCTAATGGCATATATCAACATTAATATTGTGCAAAAAGTAAGAAAAAGGTAATGGTGGGTGGGTCTACCACCACAACATTAATATTGTGCAATAGAGAACAAATTTGCCAACGAGGATACATTTCCATTATTTTTTTTAAAGATAATATATATTTATGTTGAATATATATAGTCAAGTCTTAACTGAAAAATGTTCCAAGGATTGCAAAGGTTTAATAAGTTGTAAATTTATTATTAGTTTTCATTTTTAAACACTTTAGATAATTAGTCATAAGAGAATATCTTTCTCTCATAATATATTTCATACACTCACTCCATCCTTTTGTTTTTTCTTTTATGTCATAAATGGTACTCCACCAACAAATGAACTTTTGTTCATGCTTTTACGTAAAAGACTCAATATTCCATTTAAGACCATTGAATGAAATATATGACATATACATTAACTTTTTAAATTGAAATCTTCATCTTATATACATGTTTAGAAAAAAATAAATATTATAGATAAATAGCAAGACATACATATCCTCTATAAATATATTATTTTATATTATTCACCAATTAGTATATTGATTGTAAATATTATTTGAATATTAATATCTCAATTTTATCCGAACAAACTATAAATAATTCTTCCTTTGATTTTAAGAGAATCATTTAAGATTTCCTCAGGAATATTAAAAAATTACATAAAATTTTAAATATGCCTTTAATTATTATTTTAATGACGATTTTCTTATTATCTTTAATTTGGGATGAAAATGAAACTGTATTAAATTATGTTTTATTGAAAATCTAAATCGACTTTTTTTACATCAAAAACAATTCTGTAAAAGACCTCTGTTAAAATTCAGTGGAAGTAAATATCACTGGAATTATAATAAAACCTTTTATATAAATATATGAATTATATACATTATATTGTTATATGAAAATATAAACTGATAATATGTGTCAAAATAAAATATCGCTTTTTTCAAAATTTAAATAAAAGATTTCAGTAAAAAGTAGATTTTTTCAGTTATTATATATTAGCATTTGGTGAGGAATTAAATTTTGATACTTATATTTGAAATCATATGTATATTTTGATATAAAAATAATTTATATATTCATGTATTGGATATATTTAGTGTATACGTAATAGATACGAAAATAAACTATAATAAGTGTAATACAAAATAATGCTTAACTAAAATAATAGATTATGCAAGAATGAGGGAGTTAGATGGACTGGACTTAACAACAACTCCAAATTATTCATATTTAGCATGTGCCAAACACTAAGCCAAGTAAGTAGGTGAGCCTTCTGTACATCCTCTTTAGTTTATCTTCCAATGATTTTTCGCCACGTATCCAGTTTTACGATCTTAATGTATACTTGACTGCAGGAGATAGCAGCTTATATCACGCGCCAGAGGAATAAGAGCACCTTTACCATTTATTTTGTATGTACCCGGAATACGGACCCAGTTCATTATCCCAAATAAGCACAAGTCTGATTTTTCATTTCCGTTGAAGATCGTCATCGCACGCGCCTCACATTGCAAGGACTAACACGCGCTTGTTATTAGCCGTCCGATGCAATTCATCGACGGTAGATATAGAGTTTAAGGAGACGCGGTGTATTTCACGCGCTTGTTATTAACCGTCCACAATTCATCGGCGCACATTAGCTTTGACCCGAATGTGTCACATACACACACTCAACACAAGCTTTTTTTCGTCTTATCAGCATTTCACCACCAAAGCCACTCAGTCTCTCTCTCTCTCTCTCTCGGAGGCGATGACGACTTCGTTTCGAACTCCGGCGGGTGCTGCCACGGTGTTCCCGGATCAGAAGATCCGAGTCGGGCGGTTCGACTCTTTGAGGTCGTTGCACTCGGTTTTCATGGGAAGAGATGTACGCGGCGTCGTTTCCGTTCCTGCGTCGTCGTCTTCGTCGAGTTCTTCGCGTATCAAAGCCGTTTCCACGGTGAGAATGCCTCCGCTGTTTTTTCCTACTTTTTTCCATTGTTTTTGGAATTCTCTTTTATGATCGTGTGTCATTTCGCGGTTCTCGGCGTTGGAGCGAATCTAGGACGAAAGCCGTCGAAAATTTGCGTCCGGGGACGTTATTAGATTTTCTTTTATTCTCTGATTCTAATTATGATAGAACGATTACTAGTTGAAATACATTTTTGCAACGGTGACGAAAAAAAGTTCATGATACCGTAGGGAATCAGAGCTTAATTTAGTCATACTGATTTCTGGGGAAACGACCAAATGGTGTTGATTGATTTTTGTGCTATGATACATTGGTGAGGATCAAAGTAAGATTAAACGGGTTTAAGTCAACATTAGAATCAGCGACAATAATTATGTCATTCTAAAGCTGTGTATATCGTTCTTTCAGCCGGCAAAACCAGAGACTGCGAAAGAAACCAAGCGGAGTAAGGTTGAAATAATCAAGGAGAAGAGTAATTTTATAAGGTATCCTCTTAACGAGGAACTGGTGACAGATACTCCAAATATCAACGAGTCGGCTGTTCAGCTCATAAAGTTCCATGGAAGCTACCAACAGTATAATAGAGAAGAACGTGGTGGAAGATCATACTCTTTCATGCTTCGCACTAAGAATCCTTGTGGCAAGGTCCCTAATAGGCTCTACTTGACCATGGATGACTTAGCTGATGAGTTTGGAATTGGTACACTTCGTTTGACCACTAGGCAAACATTTCAGCTTCATGGTGTTTTGAAGAAGGATCTTAAAACTGTGATGAGCACCATTATAAGGAACATGGGTAGCACTCTTGGTGCCTGTGGTGATCTGAACAGAAATGTTCTTGCCCCAGCGGCACCATATGCAAAAAAAGACTATCTCTTCGCACAGCAAACAGCTGAGAATATCGCAGCTCTTCTTACACCTCAGTCAGGGTTTTATTATGACATTTGGGTTGATGGAGAAAAGTTTTTGTCAGCTGAGCCTCCTGAGGTAGTGAAGGCACGGAATGATAACTCCCATGGAACTAACTTTGTTGACTCTCCTGAGCCCATTTATGGAACCCAGTTCTTGCCAAGGAAGTTCAAGATTGCCGTAACTGTTCCAACAGACAACTCGGTCGACATTCTCACCAATGACATTGGTGTTGTCGTCGTCTCAGATAAAGATGGGGAACCTCTGGGTTTCAATATATATGTAAGTTAACATCCTTTTAGGTTAATTTAATACACTTCTAGAAGTCTTTGGGCTTTCTTTTGCTGTTCTTTCAAATTACTAATGATATTCTCAATAACTCTTACTTCAGGTTGGTGGAGGTATGGGAAGAACACACAGACAGGAGTCCACTTTTCCTCGTCTTGGAGAACCAATAGGTTATGTGCCTAAGGAGGATATTTTGTATGCTGTGAAGGCCATTGTTGTTACACAGAGAGAACATGGGAGAAGAGATGATCGTAAATATAGTAGGATGAAATATCTACTCAGCTCCTGGGGAATTGAAAAGTTTAGAAGTGTCGTTGAGCAATATTATGGTAAGAAGTTTGAGCCTTTCCGTGATATGCCAGAGTGGGAGTTCAAAAGTTATTTGGGATGGCATGAACAGGTTCGTTACAATCTAGCCCTGTGAAATGTTTTCTTTGATATATGACATCTTTTTTTTTCTGTTTTGGAACATCTCTCATGGCAATTGTCGGCTTACTGAAGTCAACTGCATAATTTTTTGTTATGTGCTAACCATTAAGATGAAATTGGCAGGGTGATGGTGCCTGGTTTTGTGGGCTTCACGTTGACAGTGGTCGCATTGGAGGCCAAATGAAGAAAACTCTCAGAGAAGTAATAGAGAAGTACAACTTGGACGTGCGGATCACCCCTAACCAAAATCTAATTTTGTGTGATATCCAGAGCGAATGGAAGCGTCCCCTCACTACTGAACTTGCTCAGGCTGGGCTGCTGGTAAGCAGTTTTTTTTCTTAATGATCAGCTTTGCATAAAAGGAATTGAAAATAATATCATGATTCGATAGATTGATGTTGTTATTTATTGCAGCAACCGGAGTTTGTTGACCCTCTCAACTTAACAGCGATGGCTTGTCCAGCATTTCCTCTGTGCCCTCTTGCAATAACTGAGGCTGAACGAGGGATTCCTGGCATTCTGAAGCGGGTGCGAGCAGTGTTTGAAAAGGTAAGATTGCACCGGTGAAAGCTAGCAAGATAAAACTTTATTTATTTTTGTGACACTGCAGCAGTTGACGTGTGAATGTGAACTTCCTTGTTTCAGGTTGGTCTCGAGTACGATGAATCCGTCGTTATAAGGGTAACTGGTTGCCCTAACGGCTGTGCTAGACCCTATATGGCTGAACTTGGTCTTGTTGGGGATGGCCCTAACAGCTATCAGGTACGTCTTGCAATCATGGCTCTGTTCCACGCTCATTTTTGCTTCCCTTCTTTACTCCCAGTGAGAGGCGGAAGATCATATTTTCGTATGCGGTGTTTCTGCAGATTTGGCTGGGGGGAACACCTGGCCAGACCCAGTTAGCTAGGGCATTCATGGACAAGGTCAAGATTCAGGACTTGGAAAAGGTCTTCGAACCGTTGTTTTATCATTGGAAACTCAAGAGGCAATCCAGAGAGTCATTCGGTGACTTCACGACCCGCATGGTAAGAATCTGACCGACTGAATTACCCTTTTCATCGCATAATAGTTGTGAATAAGAATAACCTTAAGTAACCAAATTAATCAGGGGTTCGAGAAACTGAAAGAGCTGATAAACACATGGGAAGGATTGCCCTCGACACCATTGCCTACAAATCACAACCTGACAGTTTCCGTTGATAAGGGAACCTACGAGGCTGTGGACGAACTTGCAAGACTCGATAACAAGAGTGCTCAAGAACTCGCTGCGGAAGTTCTCCGCGGTTTTGTTGCTTCACATCGTAACGGAAAGGCTGAGTGAGTGAATTGCAGTTCCTTTACAAGAGCAAAACTTCCAAAGGAAAGACAGTGATGTCTGTCGGAATGTTACTCTTCGGTAACATCTGATAGGGAAAAATATATATATTGATTGTAATTTTGGTGCCCTGTTCTGTATTTTCTTCAATAAGCCACAAGCCACGGTCGTTCTTCCACAAGCCACACCAAAATTGATTGTAATTTTGGTGCCCTATTCTAATCTTTTTACCCCTCTGCGAAAACGAGTCATCTTTTTGGTTTTTATATCTACGAAAAACCGTCAAAATTTATGCACTCATTTCATAATCTTTTATCTATGTGTTTAGCTTCCGAATATATTTTATATATATTACACGTAGTAATCATATCAGCGTGTTGTTGAATATATAAGATCCCTTGATCGAATAATATTGAAATTGACTATATTTGGAATGAAAGGTTTCAAAATTATATATTAATATATTGGGACAGCAATTATATCACCTAAGTAAATTTGCTTTAGTTTTAATTGGCGGAATATCAGAAATATCCTCATAGGGCTAAACCACTTCAAAAATACATTTCCCCAAAATAATTATTAAATCCGAAAAATAAAAACTGAAGAATAGACAAATTTACCCTTAATGTTCGAACGTGGAAAAATAGAAGAAAAACTGCCGAAAACGAGAAAGCCGAATAGTTTTTCGCTGTGAAACCTGTTTAAAAGTTGATAGCAAGAAAGAAATAAGTGATTTCGAACTTGAGAGGGAACGATTTGAAGTTGGTGAGAAGGAAAATGACTAGAATCAGCAGCATCACTGGCGAAGAGAGCACGAGTCAATCTTCAATGGCGTCAATAAGTGTAAGTAGTTCGATTTCTAGGGTTTTGCAAGCTTTCGAGTCACAAAATGGTTTATTGATTTGAAATGGGTCAGTGTCAGTGAGTCGGTTAGGTCGCAAGGGTCGCAGGAGTTGCATGAACATCTTCGACTCCGTGAGTCGGTTGAGTAGCAATGGTCGCAGTAGTTTCATGACCATCTTGGACTCAGTTTATTGATTTGAAACGGGTGAGTGTCAGTGTCAGTGAGTCGGTTAGGTCGCAATGGTTGTTTGAGGGGCGTGGGTCGGTTGAGTCGCGAAATGTCTGAGGGTCGTTTGAGTCGCATGGGTCGCACGCGTCGGTTGAGGGTCGCACGGGTCGGTTGCGTCACATGGGTCGGTTGCGTCGCATGAGTCGCTTAGGTCGGTAGAAGTATAATGTATTCGGAATTGGTCATTTTGCAGGTGATGCGTATCAGAGTTAAATATAACCTAATCTACCCGCAAGTGCACGGCACGTGTG
>CM071873.1:33865793-33889459 GCA_036759665.1 Gynandropsis gynandra | reverse complement strand
GCAGGGGTCCAAGGGTCGCAGAAGGACAAGGGTCGCAGGGGTCCAAGGATCGCAGAGGAACAAAGGTCGCAGAAGGACAAGGGTCGCAAGAGGAACAAGGGTCGAAGAGGGACAAGGGTCGCAGGGGTCCAAGGGTTGCAGAGGAACAAGGGTCGAAGAGGGACAAGGGTCGCAGGGGTCCAAGGGTTGCAGAGGAACAAGGGTCGAAGAGGGACAAGGGTCGCAGGGGTCCAAGGGTCAGAGAGGAACAAGGGTCGCAGAGGGACAAGGGTCGCAGGGTCAAACTGGGTCGCTGGGTCGAACTGGGTCGTAAGGTCGCAGGGGTATTTTGGGAATACCAACATTTATACGGGTATTTTTGAAGTGATTTAGCCCTACGAGGGTATTTTTGAAGTTACCCCGTTTTAATTTCTCATGGCGATTTTAGCATTTTTTTAGTTTTAATTTCTCATGGCGATTTTAGCTTTTTTTTAATTTTAATTCTACTAACATTTTAATTCTATTTATTCAGATTTATTTTTCTCACAAAAATTGGTCAAATAAGAAAATAAAATTTATTGTTGTAAAAGTAAAGGACGAACAAGAGAAATAGACAATTAAATAAAGAGAAGAGATGAAAGGGAGAGTAATTCTTATTCAAGAGTTAACTGTTGCGTGTACAATACAAAGAAAAATGCCTCTATTTATAGGCTTAGATAGGAAGATCAAATAACATGAATAAGAAGATAAGAATGTATTTGCCATTAATGCAATACATGAATGTAAATTTATTTGTTCAAAATACACATTCATGAAAGTAATATGCCTCTTATATAATATTCCTATAGTCGCGGGTTTAAGTGTAATTATTAAAAGGTTAATAATTATATAAGAAACGAAAACATGTTTTCGGTATCAGATTTCACAATCACAAAATCTATACCCTAAAACTAATAGCCGTCAAAAGAAAAACCGAAGAACGAGAAAACGTTTTTCGTTCTTCATCGGAGAATTCCGCACCAACGGTTGGAAAGCAGATCCGATCTCGATGTGGATACGCATAGAGGACTTGCCCTATCAAGTCAATTGCATCCGACAATCACACGTTCAATGTTAACAGGTATATTCGAAATCGTTTCTAAATCTGTTCGTCGTTGAAACACGAAAAACAATCTTTAAACATGACTAGATCTCATATTCGGGTTGATAAAACACGCTTACGCACCCAAAATCAACCCAATAATTCATTGTGTAATATTTATTTGGTCAAAATACACATTCATTGTGTAATACTCTCCATTGAATGTGTTTTTTTAGTAGAGATCATATGCAATAAAATACTGTCTCGTTAAAAACTTTTACCAATAAAACATAATAGGAAAAACTTGGTAAAAAAAAGAAGAGTGCAACGATATATTTTTCTCCCCCTGAGAAGATCATTGCTTGAGATCTTTCAAACGACGCATTCAAATCATATAAATCATCTTCTCAAATGCTCTTGTAGGAAGAGCTTTAGTGAATAAATCTGTCGTATTCTCACTTGATTTGATTTGTTGAACATTTATCTCGCCCTCCTTTTGAAGATCATGAGTAAAGAAAATTTGGGTGATATATGTTTTTCTTATCACCTTTGATGTAACCATCAGATAATTGGGTAATACATGCAGTATTATCTTCAAATAAAGTTGTGGGGATATGTTTATCAATTGGAGAACCACATGTTTGCTGAATATATTGAGATAAAGATCTTAACCAAAGACATTCACGACTTGCCTCATAAATTGCAAGTATCTCTGTGTGATTTGATGAAGCTGCTACCAAAGTTTGTTTCGTAGCACGCCATGAGATTACAGTTCCACCACAAGTGAAACCATATCCAGATTTAGATCGAGCTTTAAGTGGATCTGATAAATATTACGCATCGGCATAACCAACTAAATTTGCCTTTGACGAATTATTATAATATAAGCCCATGTCGACGGTACCTCGAAGATATCGAAATATATGTTTCACACCGTTCCAATGTCTTTGAGTTGGCGAGGAACTATATCTTGTCAATAAACTTGCTGCAAAAGATATATCCGGACGTGTATTATGAGCAAGATACATTAGTGCTCCAACAACACTAAGATATGGTACTTCAAGACCAAGTGTTTCCTCGCTTTCTTCACGTGGTCTAAATACATCTTTATGAATATCTAATGATCTCACAACCATTGGTGTACTTAAAGGGTGTGATTTATCCATATAAAACCTTTTAAAAATCTTTTCTGTATAAGAGGTCTGATGCGAAAATATCCCATCTTTAAGATGCTCAATTTGAATACCTAAACAAAATTTTGTTTTCCCGAGGTCTTTTATTTCAAATTCTTTCATTAAGCATTGCATAGCTGGTGATAACTCTTCCGGAGTTCCAATTATATTTAAGTCATCAACATAAACCGCAATTAGAACAAACTTTGAGTTTGAACCTTTTATGAAAACACATGGACATATAGGATCATTTTTATATCCTTCTTTTGTCAAATATTCATTCAATCCATTGTACCATATTCGTCCGGATTGTTTCAATCCGTACAAAGCTTTGTTGAGCTTAACAGAGTATATCTCGCGAGAATTATTATCATATGCTTCATGCATCTTAAATCCTTCAGGAATTTTCATATATATATATATATCATGGTCTAATGAACCATATAGATAAGTTGTTACCACATCCACGAGGCGCATTTCAAATCTTTTATTATTTGCCAGACAAATCAAATATCGAATTGTTATTGCATCCACCACGGGAGAATATGTTGAATCATAATCAATACTGGGAATTTGGGTAAAAACTTGAGCGAAAAATCTTGCTTTGTATCAAACAATTTCATCTTGTTCATTTCTCTTTCGTACAAAGACACGTTTATTACCCACAGGTTTAATTCCTTTCGATGTTTAGACTACTGGTCCGAAAACTCCTCGTTTTTCAAACGATTCTAATTCAGACTTGATTGCATCTCTCCATTTTGGTCAATCAGTTCTACTTCTACACTCTTCTAAAGAGGTAGGTTCATGATCTTCGATTTATTTTGTTATATCGTGTATTGTCTCGGCTCTAAAACTTTCTCGTATTGATATAATTAATCGAGATCTATTCATTCTCATTAGGTACCTATTTCTCTTCATCACTAATTATATCTACAGTCTCTTCAGGAGAGACATTCTTGTTTTGACCATCATGACAATTTGCTTCTTTTCCTTTTCGAGGATGTTTATCTTTGGAACCAAGTGGTCTACCACGTTTCAAGCGTATCTTAGATTCACTAGCAATTTTTGCTTTTCCTTCTGAGATTTCAATTCTTATCGGAGCATTTACAGCTGGAATATGAGATTTTGTAACTCTATCATGGTTAACAAATGCATCCAGCAATTGATTTTCTATACCTTGTAAATGTATTATCTTTTGAACTTCTAGTTCAATTTCTTTTGTTGGAGGATCTAAACCTTTTAATGATAATACATTCCATGATATTTCCTTTTCCAACTGTTTGTTTCCTCTCCCTAATGTTGGGAATAATGATTCATCAAAATGACAATATGCAAATCTTACAGTAAATATGTCTCCTGTCGTTGGTTCAATATATTTAATTATCGAAGGAGATTCATATCCAACATAGATTCTCATCCTCCTTTGAGGTCCCATTTTTGTTCGTTATGGTGGATTAATTGGGATATATAATGCGCATCCAAAAATACGCAAATGCAATATCGAACTTAGCTCTCCTTTTAATCCCATCACATTTGAACTTCATTTATTTAATATTCACAAAACAATTTCTACTCAAAATGTTATAATTCACTTCAATTTAGCTGACAATTACCGGAAAACACTTCCACAAACATTCCATTTTCTTCGTTTTTTCTTTTATTTTTAAACTTTGAAAAGCAAGTAAATTTTATACAACTGAAAAGAAATAGTGAACACAAATATACTTAACACATCCACCAAGTACACCTGAAGTATATTAAAACAAAATTTTGTACATGATTCAGAATAAACACGTTGGACTTCTAGATCGTCGAAATTGTCAAATTTCTCCACCACTTATACTCAAACTACCTTGCAGGTATACTCTTATGATCAAATCATAGCGAAATATATATTTTTTATCATTTTTTTTGTTTATTCTTGCATATATACACTTGAATATATTTTTTCTTTTATCCATTTTCCTCATTTTTATAAAATTAACCTTTTGCCTTTAAGATGTCGAAGTTGGATATCCGTCTCACCACTTAGATCCAAGCCAAATCCTTTGCGCTCTTATCAACCTTTGTAAATTTCAAGCATTTCATTGATAGCAGAGTGTAGAAATGTTGTTCCAATATGTGCACTAAAAGTTTTTTCCAATATACCAGGTGCACCTGAATATCAGCGTAAGCATACTTCTACGACTATATTTGTCAAACAATCAAATACATTCTTTACCTTTTTATAAAAAAAAATAAATGCTCGCAAACATCTAGGGATTTTTTTTTTTCAAATTTACAAAGCATTCATATCCAATGGTTTGGTAAAAATGTTAGCCAAATTGTGCAATTAATAATTATTTTTTTTCCAACAAGCTCTCTAAGGAAGTAATGTTTAATCTCAATGTGCTTAGTTCTACAATATTGTAAAGAATTTAAAAAATTTATGACACTTGTATTATTACAATGAACAATAAAATATTGAGATTCCATACCATAATTTGACAGCATTTATTCATCCAATTGAGTTGTGTGCTATAACTTCCTGATACAATATATTATACTTCTGTCATGAATAAGGATATAGAGTTTTCTTTCTTACCGTGCCATGAAATAAGATCATTTCCAAGAAAGAAACATCCTCCGTAAGTGTTTTTCCGATCATTGGCATTTCCACCCCAATGCATCACAATAACCAAATAACTCATAAATAATATCTTTAGTGTAGTAAATACCAAACTCAATAGCTCTCTTCATATATTTGATTATTCGTTTTATGGTTTGAATATGAGATCATTTCAGTTTGGCTTGATCTCGTGCACAAATTTTTGCACTTACTGCTAGATTAGGTCTACTTGTGGTTAAGTAAAAAAAGACTTTCTACCATACTTTGATAAACCTTTTATTCTACATCCTCTCCTTTAGAGTCTTTTTTCAATTTGATAATGGTAAACATAGACATGTGAGCAGTTTTTCTATGTCTATTTCAAATTTCTTTACTAAATCACGAGTATACTTGCTTTGCGATATGAAAATTTTGTCATCCAGTTGTTTCACCTGCAAAACAAGAAAGAATTTTAGTTCTCCGAACATACTCATATTATATCATTTGTCATTGTTTGAACAAACCAATCGACTTTGAATCGAAGACAATGTCATCAATATCAGATTTATGAATAAATAAAATCCGATCAACTCCACATACCCATTGCTTGTATCCTTTGTTGATTAGAAACATCACTAGTCTGTCATACCACACCCTTGGCGCTTGTTTCAATCCATATAACGACTTCTTAAGTCGATATACAAGGTCTGGATGTTTGTGATCCTCAAAATCATGAGGATTTTTAACATAAAATTCCTCTTAAATGATTCCATTCAGAAATGCACTCTTCACATCCATTTGATATAACCTGAAACCAAGAACACAAGAAACTCCATGTAGCATCAAAGTCTATCCCTTCAACCTATGTGTATCCTTGAGCTACAAGTAGTGCTTTGTTTCTTATAATCTGGCAATTTTCTTTAGTTTTGTTTTTAAAGATCCATTTGGTTTCGATTATATTGGTTTCAGTAGGTCAAAGAATTAGATGCCAAACATCATTACGTTCAAATTGTCTAATTTCTCATGCATGGCCTTAATCCAAAACTCACCATTTGATGCCTCTTTAACATTTTTTTGTTCATGTTGAGATGTAAAGCAAACGAATCTCACCAAATCATTGTAGTTGATATATGGTTTGTTCCCCATTCTTCTTATCTCATGAATATTTCCAATGACATCTGATATGGAATTATTTTTGTGTATCTAAACTGAGTTATTTCCTCCTTTTGTTCCATCATCACTTGTCGAGTTCTCTCTAGTAGGTTCTACTTCTAGATTGTCAGTTTCTTCAACAGGTGGACCTTCGGCTTCGATAGGTATGTTTGTCATCTCTGTTTGTATCTGAGGTACAAGTTTTTCTGTAATAACAAATGTTTCTGAATTTTGAATCTCTTCATCAAATAGAACGTTAGTAGACTCAATAACCGTCTTGGTACGAAAGTTATAAACTCGAAAAGATATTGAATTTATACAATAACCCAGAAACATTCCCTCATCACTCTTTGAATAAAACTTATCAAGATATTCACGATCATTGAGTATGTAACACTTACACCCAAACATATGGAAATAATTGATGTTTGGTTTCTTTCATTTACATGTTTCGTAAGGTGTTTTTTCAGTATCTATTCGGACATAAACTCTGTTGATGATGTGGTAAGTAGTGTTTATGACTTCTACCCAAAATCAAGGTGCAACTTCCTTACCGTGCAACATAGCCCTAGCCATTCCCTATAAATTTCGATGTTTTCTTTCCATAACTCCATTTTGTTGTAGGGTTTTTGGAACATAAAATTCATATAAAATACCAAATTTGTTAAATAAATTTTCAAATGACTCCTTCTCAAATTCACGACCATGATCACTCCTAATACTTTTTATGCTTCCTTTTGTATTTATCAAGTGTAAGCAAAAAAATGGAAAACATCAAAAGTTTTTCCTTTTTATCAGAAAAAATCTAACCCATGTATATCTTGAAAAATCATCAACACATACGAAAACATACATTTTCCCATTTAGGCTTTCAGTTTGTATAGGTCCCATCAAATCCATGTGAAGCAATTCAAGTATCTCGGTGGTCTTGATTTGCGGAATCTTCTTGTGATTAATCCGAACTTGTTTACCTTGTTGACACAGTTTGCAGACAACATCCTTTGTTTTTTACATTTTGGGCATACCTCGAATCTACTCAGAATTTGATAATTTAACAATAGTTCGATAATTAACATGTCATAATCATTGATTCCAAAGATGAATAGGATCTTGTGTAATATGGTAGCACTTTACTTCTCTTGAGCCAATGTAGCAGTTGTTAGAAGCTCTTTTTCCTACAAGAACATTCTTACTATCTTCATTAGTGACAACACGTTTCTCATATGAGAAAGAGACATGCAAACCTTGATCACATAAATGACTAATACTTATCAAATTGGCTTGAAGTCCTTGTACAAAATGTACATTAGTGAACTCTGGGTGTCTAACACGTTTTTCTTGTATTTTTTCATTACGTCCATCTTCGTAAGTCACACTTCCACCTTTGGTACTTTTGTTAAAATAATATAACAAGTTAAATTACTTGTCATGTGTCCTGAATAACCACTATCAAAGTACCACATAAAATCTTGTTTATCTTGTAAAAGTGAATGCAACATTACAATTAAAATCTGATTTCTTCACCCAAATCTTTTTAATTATAGATTTCCTTAATGTCGTATATCTTTCAGCCTTTATAACCCATATTTGTCGAACTTTAGGTGTAGACCAGAAAGAAGATTTACCTTGATGTCGTCGTAACTGATCTTGATGTTGTCATGGTTGATATTGACTCCATCCTCTCATTGATGTCGTTTTGTTAAATACCCTTCGTGGTATCCAACCATAATAATTTATTTGGGTTTGTCTTTGATAACAATTGATTTGAATGTGATCATTTTTCCTACAGTAGTAACATTTTCTCTGCTCTCTTAGTTGATATTTAGGTCTCATATCCACATGCATTCGAGGTGTTCTTTATGGTTTCTGAGGTGTTTTTATCTTTGGTAGTAGGATGGACAATTCGGGTTACTTGGACCGATCCGAATGACCCAAACCAAAAGTCATTTCGGTTTTCCACAAAACCCATGTGGGTTTAAAATATAGAACCCATTCGGATTCAGGTCGCAATTCGGGTTCAAGAGAATCCGAATAACCCGAACAACCCAAAACTTAAAAAAATTATAAAAAACCTAAATTTTTGTTTTTCAATCACTTGAATTACCCAAAAAATGCCAAAGAACCCAAAAAACTTGTGGAACCCGGATCAAACCCAAATTACATGTAACTAAACAACACAAATTACCCAACACAAATTACATGTAACTAAACAACACAAATTACCCATTACCAAACAACCCAAATTATCCGAAAAATTCGGATTACCCGAAATATCCAAATACCCAAATATAATTCGGGTTATTTTGAGTTCGATATTCCAAAACCCAAACAACCCAAACCCGAATCAAAATCCGAAGAATCCTAAAAACCCGAACACGAATTGCCCATCCCTATTTTTAGTTCTTCACTTTTAAATAATTTCCCTTGATTACTTTAGCTTTGTCCTTTATAACTAGGTCCAAAATTGTTTGAGTCCCTTTTTCCTAATGTTATAAGATAGTCCAGCTTCTTCGTTCCGTTTAATAACATCTTCAAGTTCTTATTTGTTTCATCAAGTTGATTTGAAATTTGTTTTACTTCATCTTCTTTTTCCTTGAGTTTTTTCGTAACAACTTTTAATTGTGACTCCGTGGCATCCTTCTCTTTTAGAATCTTAATGTTGAGTTGACTCATTTTAACACATTTCTCATATAATTCTCTCATGGTCAGCTCATCGTCACTTTCTTCATTTTGGTTGTTCATCATCACTTGAAATGACACCAAAAGAATGTTACATAGCTAGTCATGTCCTCATCTTCACTTTCTTCCTCTGATTCAGTCGAATCTTCTGGAGTAAGAAAAGACTTGTTTGTCTTTTCCACATCAAACTCATTCTTTGTATGTCCAAAACCTTGACAATTATTGCATTCAAAGTTTTTCAGGGTAGTTTCTCGTTTTTTAACACTTGTACAATCACTTTTTATGTGACCATATCCCTTACACTCATGAAATTGAATTATTTATTTCCTTTGTTTCTCTGGTATGCCTTGTGTGTCTTGGGGTATCCTCCTGGTCCTTTTTTCAAAAATCTGTTAAACTTCTTTGCTAACAAAGATATATTTTCTACAATTTTGTCAATCTCCGTTGTGTTTTCTTCTGCTTTAAGTGTTATTCCTTAAGACAGTTCTTTGCTAGTTGATCCTTATTCCAGCTGCAACTCCATTTCATAGGCGGACAATATCCTACGATTTCTTCGAAGTTCGTTGTGTTGGTGTTTAGTGACATGTTCATATATGCTTTTTGTGCCGAGAACTTCTTAGGTAAACATCAATTTTTTTTACAAGGTTCTTGTCTTCATAAGGTTAACCAAGAACATGTGCTTTGTTGGCCAATGCATTCAATCTTTCACTAAACTATTTCACTTTTTCATTTTATCCCATTTGAATTTTTTCAATTTGATGTTTGAGGATTTCCAACTTTGTTCTCTTCACGCTTGGAGTTCCTTCATGAATTGTTTCAAGCGTGTCTCAAGCGTCTTTTACAGATTCATAACCTTGTATTTGTTTGAATTCGTCTATGTCCACGGAAGCGAAAATTGCTACTAACGCTTTTGCATATGTTGACGATTTCTTCTCGGTTGGTGTCCATTGAACGAGCGCTTTCTCCTTTTTTGTTTCCTTTGTCATCGATCGCCATTGGAGGATTCTATCCATACTTCACGCTCTCCTCAAGCATCTCCGTCTATGTCGCGAATGTTGGTTTTCGTCTTAACCTTCCAATGTCCATAATTGGAGGAGTTAAACATAACGAGTTTGCAATAAGAGTATAAGTCTCGTAAACTTTTCATCTCTCTTAACTGGATCTCGAACATATATGTAAGATTAACTTCTTCGATCTGTTTCCAGCTCTGATATGGAATGAAAAAACTAAAGAGTAGATGGACAAGACGTTTTGTGAAGTTCTCAGAACTCCGAAAGACTTCCTATTTAATTTAATCAGTTTTACATGTATACATGAATATAGACTTAGAGTCAGACTCACTCTGAGACTCTATCCCTCTTAAACTTAAAGTCCAAATATCTAAACACATCATCTAAGATTTGTGTAAAAAACACTCTTACAAATTAATTGAAACACTTTTGTTTTCGGATTAAATATATATTTCTCTCTTGAATATTTTTGCTCAATATTTACTGATGGAGAAATTCATTCTCGTCTATAGTATCCGCCCTCTTTATATAGAGGTCTTCTTATGTTTATTGAGAGATATTATTCATATTTGTAGATTCGGTTGATATCATTAATCTTGTTCAAACGTATTCAACATAAGACTCTATGAACAAACTTAATAGGACTCAGTCATGGGATCAAAATAATACCTTAACAGTTTCTATTCGACTCAAGAGGTGAGATTGGTCCGGCTTTTACTCCCGGTCTACGAAAGAGTTCTGATTACCGGTTTCATTCGGTTCTGTTGAGCCGATGTTAAGCGAATCTCTTTTTTCGAAAATACATAAAGCAGAACAGAGCTTGGAGGAACAGAAACAAATGGTCAGACCTAGCAAGGGAGACCATGGCGCTCGATGTCACCATCTTCGAAAAGATCTCCCCTTCTCGATTCCTCTCCTTCACCATCCCCAACCCTACTTTTCCTCCATCTCTCCGCCTCCTCCGTATCGCCGTCCTCGACTCACCATGTCATCCCACCGAGTCGCAGCCCCGAGTCGCAGCCATGATGGTCCCCAAGCACCGAGAGACCGACTGGATCTTCTCCACAGAGTCTGGTCATCTCCAGCTCCTCCTCAACCTCCCCGATTTCTCACGGCTCATATTGATCGGCGATGAGCCCGTCGATGGTTCCGCTTCCGTCGTGATGTATCACCGCGACACCGATGAGGACGACGGAGATCGGGAGAGACTCGAACAGAGTCTGAAACCTCTTGTGTTGGCTCTATCCCCTAAGAACCAACTTGGGAACGGAATTCCGGACATACCCTTTTTGAGTTACGAGGATCATCTGGTTTGCAGTGTGAAGATTGAGAAATCAATCGGAAAATACGTTGGTGAAATGCTTGTGGAGGACGTAGAGATAGAGATTGATAATGTTAGAGAGTTCAGGAGGAGATTAAGATTCAAGAGAATGCCGAATTTGGTCCAAACAGACATCAGAATCATACCCATAACGCCGAATTCTGTTTCAATTTCAAGATCTACGCCATTACAGGGAACAAAATTTAGGCCTGATCTCACTGTTCTTGTGCACCCCTACTTGGCACCAATGGTAGCAAGTCTTTCTTTAATCGGTTCCCAAATTGATGAACTCACTCGAAATGCTTCTTCTAGGCCTAAAGCATTGTGCATTGGCATTGGCGGCGGGGCATTGCTTAGCTTCTTACGACTTCGATTAGATTTCGATGTCACAGGCGTGGAAATAGACGAAGAGGTTTTGAGTGTAGCTAGGCGTTTCTTTGGATTCAAAGAAGACATTGCAAATGTTCATGTCGAGGACGGTATCGAGTTTCTGGAGAATGTTTACAGCGGCAAATCTCTCGCCCGTGGTAAATTTGACGTTGTGATGGTGGATCTTGACTCCACTGATCCAATGCATGGTGTAACCGCTCCTCCGTTGGAATTTGTGAGTGAAGAGGTTCTTCTAGCTGCAAGAACTGTTCTCGTCCCCTCGGGGATTCTGGTCATCAATGTCATTCCTCCAAATCAGATATTCTACGACAGATTGAAAGATAAGTTCCGACGAGTTTTTGCAGAGCTGTATGAGATCAATGTAGACAATGGGGAGAACTATGTTCTCATAGCCACCATTATTCCTCTCACTTTCTCTGTTACTGATACCCAGTCTGATTTTACTAAGAAACTAACACAGGTCGTACCAAGAAAGTTTCTAAACACTATAGAGAGAATCTGAGATATTCATTTAAGTAGGTAAAGAAAAGCAATTTAAGTGTATGTTTTGGATCTTGTCAAAGTACAACATAGGCTTCTATTATCTCTTCTAAAGATTGGCCTAAGCCAGTACTTTTGGGATCAATGTAAGTGCATTGTCATTTACTCTTCATCAAACCTGATCTTCTTTGGAGCTGGTTGGACACTCCCCACCTGAAAGCCAAACGGGCGATATTGTTATTGTTCGTGCGTTTGAGATGTAACATAGACTAGAAATATATAATGGAAACTTACAATTTCTGGGCATTCATAGTCTATTCCTGCAGCCTCGATTCTCTTTCTACGCTTTTGATCTCGTTTCAATATCTTTTCCACCATTTTCCTATGTTCTTCCAGTGTTCGTTCCTGAATAACGAACAAGAATCGAGGTTAACATGTTATGCCAGAGGATGTAAACTCGTGCACAAGTTTCACTTTACTGTTCATAATTGAAAAGAGAGATACTAAGATCTCATTCCCGAACCAAGTATGTACCTTGTTGTGATTTTTTCTTTCGATCTGCACCCCATCAACTGGTTTAAATCGATAATTAAATCCTCTCCACCTACATTCAACACACAAGAGCATATGATCAGCAACTGCTAAGCTGATCCAGTTCTAACCATGTGCTTATCTTAAAGGACAGTGCTCATAAACCCAAGTCTACACTAAGGATAACATGATCAGCTTTCTGATAAGTTCTATATAATGTATAAAAAGGCAAGTAAAGCACAGAAAAAATGTAACAGAATGGTTGAGTGTATATCCTATAAATAGCTGTAGTAAGGAAAAAATGGGATATGGAATATCATTTGTTTAAGAAAGGGTTTGGGAGAAAAGTGTTCAGCACTTGGTAAAAGGCTCTAGGGTTTGTAATTCTGGGTTTTTTATGAATATAAGCTACTAATTCCTTATCACTTTCAGTCATCTAAATCATCACAGTAAAAGAAAAGCGGACCCTATGTTCCCATCACCTGTTCCTAGTTTGAATCACAGAGATAAATTCAGCATGAGCAATAAAATAAAGTTCACAAATCCCATCGTTATAATACATTCATAACACAAAAAACGACTAAAAAATCATCACTTTTGCTTTGTATCTCGATATCTTCGACAGAAACAAGTCCGGACCATCTAACAAAAAAGTGCGAAATAGCTATAAAGAAAACAATCATACACACTCAAGCATCTATCTCTTAAGGCAGTAACTACTTATATCACTAAATATGCCGATTCAGTGAATGCGTTTCTGAAGATGGAAAATAGATGAATCACAATCATCAGATGTCGTAGTCAGAGTATAACACTCACAAATTAGGCTTAACATGTTCAGGTGGAATCACATGGACTTGCAGAAGGTGCTCAAGCAACAAATAGTTATGCATGCAATCTGCTACAACCTCTGCCACCTGAAGAGAATCAAATCCAAAGTTAGAATGAATCTCAAAACAAAACAGCACAAGTATAACAATTACTTCTCCGGATCATGTATCACCTCAGAATCTTCAAACTCTATGAATCCAAAATGCTTTGATTTCCCAGTCTGTTAAACGGAAAAACTTTCACATCATCCGAAGGATCAAAGAAAGAAGGGGTCAATAGAACTAAACCCCAAACTGCACAAACGTCTAACCTTTTTGTTCCGCGCAATTCTGAGTCTCTTAATTGCTCCAAATTGTTTAAAAAAAGCTGTAGACCAAAAAAACAGAACAACAAAACTATTGAACAAAACTAGGACAAAGCAGGTGTGTTCCAATTAACTGATGATACAAAGAAGAAAGAAGTCACCTTCCATCTCCTTCTCATAAAACCCATGAGGGATCCGACCGATGTATAAAACCGTGGCTTTGGTTGCTAGTGGCTTGGTTTCGGGAGCTTTGCGAGCAGCACCGCCTTCCAATGGCTACAACAAATCGAACCACAACAAGTCGAACCACAAGGAACAGAAAAGCAGAGTGAATCAAACTTATGAAATAGGATAAACCGAATCAAAAAAAAGATGAACAGGTAGAAAGCATCAAAGAGATTACCAGAAAATCGGACGATTCTTTCTGTTTCCGGATAACATCCTTGGCACCCATGTTGCTATCAAAGGGAGAGACAGTGAGCGAGCGAGCGAGAGAGAGAGATATTAGGTTTAGGGTTTTTCCGAAATAGAGCGAACAAGTGTTTGGTGTCTTAGAGATTTTAATTTTCAAATTCAACCCCTCTATTCTATATTTATTACATTGTTTGTTTAAAACTTCATTATTAGTCTATTCGACCGTCTATTCTGTTAAAAGGGCTTGACGACAAAATATTCTTTGACAAGAACATGAAACTAGTTTAACTTTCGGAGCTAAAATTTAAATTTCATCAAATTGATTAAAAAATGCAGTTTCAATAATTCTTCAAAATTCTAATTTGACTTACATATTAAAAATATTTAAAGAACGGTAAATAAATTACTAATATTAAAAAAAAAGAGAACATTGTCATAGTTTTAAAAATAAATATGCAAAATAGAGGGTGAAGAAATAAATAAATAAAATATGAGAAAACCAAAAAGACGACCACAGTGGGAGTCGAACCCACGACCTTTTGATCCGAAGTCAAACGCGCTAATCCACTGCGCTATGCGGTCATACATTGATTGTTATCGTTATAAAATTAATATAATATTGAGAATTTGTATCTTCTCAATTCCAAATTAGATGTCACAATAAAAATTACGAAATCAATTATTATTACATGAATGGAAAAAAAAAAACAGATACATATACCAACACATCTTTTTTTTTTCCTTTCATAACAAAAGAGGAACTTGCGGTACATCAGAGGTCAGGTGAGGTCATATGAACAAAAGATATAACCTAAACTAAGATCTAAACCACAATGTACAATCCCTATACAAAAGTTTCAGCCTTTTTTTACCAATACTAACATCAAGGCTCGAAAATTTTTCATAACGAACCACTATTAGGTTCGATCTTTGTATTTATTTTCACTTAACAATCTCAATTCAAGAAAAAGATATCCGTGGCTTCGCTTGATTCAGCGACCCCAATGGCTTCTGCTATTCTGAGAGCCATCATGGCTTTGTATACAGCCAGGTCTGCATTCTCTGTGAGAACTTGTGCTCTTTGCCGCTTTGTAATGGCATTCACCATGGAAGCATCTGCTGAGGCTTTCGCTTCCTCAACTTGGACAAGGGTGTCTTGTTCCTCTGAAACATCTTGTTCCCTCAATTCTGCTGCAATCATCCACATTAAACAAAGCACAAACCATTGGAGAAAATCAGAAATCTCGCAAAAACCCATGATAAACTTTATCAAACCAGTAAACATCCCCTTTTGTCAGTGGTCTTGGGGTCAAAATTATCAAAAAAGGCTCATATTTTGATGTATCCTTATCGATAAAAACACATGGAAAGTATTTTTGTCAAAATGGTTCTTGTTGGGCCCCTGAGGGTAATGCAAAAGATAGTGAATGCATTAATGCTGCCTTTTTGCAGTACATAACAGAAGAATTTCAAAATCTTGACTCTCCAGATCAAGCTAACGGGGGAATAATTTCAAAATCAAACAACAAACAATTTATCGATTCTATATTTTGCAAAATACAAGTCGGGTTCCTAAGGGAACGTACCTTGCAAAGGACGAAGTTGTTTGGCTTTTAAATGGAGTTGGCTTCCCTGCCTTTTGAAAGATCTTCTCTTACGAAAGACGGGTTTGGACAGTAGCTGAGCTTTCTTCACTTGTTGACCCTGTTTACACACAAGCATTTTACATCTAAACACAAAATACAAACAAAGGAACGATCACCCGCTGATGCAATATATCATATTTAACCAATTTACCTGAAAAACCCTAAGGAGTGGTGTTTTTCTTTGCTTTCTTTTTCTTGTCCAGTAACTGTATACCATCTCCAACACTTCTTGCTTACCCAAATAAGAAAGACTATCAGTTGTTGCTTTCTCATTCAATTGATCATCACCAGGGATGCGGAAACATGCCTTTTCAAATCCATCAATCATCGTTTCAAAAGTATCCAATTGAAGTTGTTGAGAGTGTTTATCTTCATCAAGCATTTCCCTGTTATACTTCTTCACCCATTCTTCATCTTCAGAATCCATGTCATAGATAGCACTACTTCTAGCCAGGGCCCTTGATACCTCGTCTTCATTCATTGAAATGTATGAATCCGGCCTAGAAAAGGAGCGATGACCATTGTTACCCTCTGTGAACCCTGTGACATCTCGTACCCCAGGTATAGGAATGGCTTTGACGTTTGGTTCCAAGATGTTCCGTTCATAGCACTCCTTATATATATCTTTGAAAGCAAGCCAATCTTGCCTATCACAAAACTCAAGCTTCCAATTATCATCCCCTATCCATATTATAGAGTGTGTAAATCGGTTGCTCGAACAAGGTCTCATCATTTTTTGTGCCTTGTGACTGTATCTAATCGACCCGTCTTTCTTAATAATGATATACCACTCCCTCGATGATGTGAACTCCAACAAGACATCAAATCCTCCTTCCCTCATGCATCTGTCTGAATCAATGACCAATAAATTTGCAGAACAACAAAGAGAATCCAATTCCTGTTTCATTCTTGCCTTCGAAGAACTAATCACATTTGATTGTGGAGCTGACTTGTTCAGCATCGAGCTTCTAAGACTCTTTGGAAACATAGTGGACGAAAGGGCAGACCTATTTTTTCTAGTTCCTGCTAAATCCAAAACAGAAATCCCATTGTGTAACTTGCGTGACCCGTGTGAAAGATTTCTTTCTCTTTTCCTCCTGAGAGAGCTTTGTCTCTTCTGGAAACTACGAGAACTTAAGCTACTTCTATTTTGAGAATTTCCTCCAGTTAATTTGGAGGCTCTCGTTGATGGGTGTAAACCTAAAACACTCTCATCCCTTAAATTAAACGGTTGAATTATAAATTCTTCAGCATCAACATCGGATTCTTCCATTAATTGGCTTTCACCATTTTCAATAAAATATAATGATTTCTTTACGAAGATAAAGGAACGATGAACCACTCTGACAAGCAGGGTGACGAGCATATCCATGAAACATGGAGGAACAGCAGCAAAATCAACCGATAAAGACGGTAGAGAATCTATGGCCCCAAAAAACTTGCAAATCCCATTGGAGTTCTTGGGAGGCTCCTGAAAAGATTAACCTTACCGTTAAAAAAATAGATTCAACAGATTAACCTCACCATTAAAAAACAGATTCAAGGTTCCGTGAACCATAGCTACTACAAATCAGCCATTATGAGCATGTAAAGAGATTATTACCAGCAGGCATTGGATGCCATGATCATATCTTTCACTATTAACATTCTTTCCGCAAATTTGCGACCTAATGATATTTGCAATATGCAAGTTCTTGCCAGAATGCCATGATCAGCATAGACACTGCTGATGGGCTGAGACAAGAAGAAATCACAAAGAGCAGACAAGCTTAGTTTCTCTCTCCTCATGTACCTCATTACCAACCCAAAAACACTTGAAAACCAGCATTTCCCACATGACCAATCTACCACAAGAGTAAGAAGAGGATGACAACCCGAAACACGTTCCGACACTCTTCTTTGCCTGCAATAAAACTTCAGGCGACGCAATGTCTCATCTGTTTTGTCGGGCGAATTACTTGTTTGGCCACAAAGTCTCTTCCGTTTCCTACTGTATACAATCCCAAACATCTTATCCACAGTTTTCTCACCGTCTGCAGCCTCAGTTTTCGCTTTCCTTCGTCTTTTGACCCGAAAGTTGACTTCTTTACCGTCTTTTTCACCGGAATTCGCTTTTGGGGTATAGGGCTTGTTCCCGGTGCCGTTACTTCCGGAGGTTTTGTTAGACTTGCTCTTACCATGATCTTTTAGGAGAGAAGCCCAATCCTGTTCGTCCACATCATGAGCCCGCTTGACCTTTGGTTCGCCATAGTTAGGCCAGAGACGGCGACCGGACCGGAGGACCCGAGCTCCGTCAGCGGCTTTAACCACCCCGAAGATCCTAGTCGTTCGTCTCATTCCCACCGACGGCATCGAGTCCTTGCTTTTACGCGGTGATCAAATGACTCGATACTCACCAACAGAGACACCACTAAAGGGCTGAAGCGC
The DNA here is from genome assembly GCA_036759665.1 of Gynandropsis gynandra. NCBI lineage: Eukaryota > Viridiplantae > Streptophyta > Magnoliopsida > Brassicales > Cleomaceae > Gynandropsis > Gynandropsis gynandra. The sequence goes on along the minus strand of CM071873.1, from coordinate 33,871,455 downwards.
TCCGTCTTCACTGGGAAATGCCTCTGTCCAAATAACACTCCCGATCTAATCACGAACCTACTTTAATTACCCCCAGCATGTTTGGGATTCTGTCAGAAAATGTGTCTGATTCCAACAAGATTGAGAACAAGAACCTCTTTAACTTCCGGGCAAACGGAATGAATCGAAGATTACAAGCACACCGATGGGGGCAAATTTCACCCGATTCGGTCGCAGATCAAACTATTAACAAAACCCAGAAGAAAATAAACAACAAAAATCAGCAAGATTTCATGAGATCGGAGGAAAAACGAGATCTATTCATGGGTTCATCTTCAGAAGTAGGTATTCACAGAGAAAATGAAGAAGAATGGCGGGTGAAAGTGGTTTCACGAAGTTCTCGTTTTGACACGAAGATAGAGGAAAGAAGAGGGCTAGGGTTTATGATTGACACAACGGAAGGGAGAGGATATGGAATCAGACGGTTCAGATTGATTTCTGGTTAGGATGGCTCCAGGCGGGGAATCGGATTGGGCCAAAACATATTTCTATAAAGGCATACGAAATGACGCGAATGACTTCCGATAATCACGGCATTGGCAGTCTGGTGAGGGGCAATTTGGTAATGTGTGGGATTTCTTCTTTACATCAGGAAAATATGGAAAAAATAAAGAAAATTATCATATTTTTATAATCATTAGACCTAAACATCTATCAAACAAATGATTAAATATAATAAAATTTTAATTCCCAAACGTATTTTTTTATATCATTCGGTTAAGATTTAATGTTTCATATTTACATGAGATACATTGTATCAGAATTTATCCTAACATTTATACAGCATTTTAAAAGTAAATACGCCCAATTTTTATTTGGTTTTTAAATTTTTGTGCTGCTTTTGATGAGGTTTCAATTAGGGTTGGATAAAATAAATATTCGAAGTATTCATATCCGAATCATATTCGATTCGTATTCAAACTGAAATTTCGAATATCCACTAATATAAATATATATATAAAAATATTAGATATCATATATTCGATAAATACAATTGTGCAATTTGAATTTTAGTTTTAGATTTGAATTTTAATTTTAGATTGTATTTGATGATTATTGATTTTTTTATTAAAAATCATTTATATATATTTTTTACATTAAACAAATTATGTTCGTATACAGATACCCGTATATTCGACGGATATCCATATATTCGACAAATATTCGTATTTACAAATATTGGAATTTACAAATATAAATATAAATGATAAAATCTGGATATTCGCCGAATACAAATAGTCGGATATTCGCAAATATTCGTTATTTGTCCAGTCCTAGTTTAAACTTGAAAGAACAATAGATAGCTGCAACCAAAGGGATTGAAGATACACATTTCTTACATTGACTGTTTCAGACTTAAGTTCTGTTTTTCTTTCAAACAAAGGGATTTAGATGATTCTGTCTTTCTCTGTTAAAACATAGTTATAAGATGCTCCTTAGGGCATTGCTTCTCCCTAGCTTTCCCATAAAGTTGTTTTCTTTCCCGTCTTCGATACCGTCTGCAGGACGGCCTCTAGCTGTACATTTCCTTTCACTGTTACCTTCTGCTCCTTCACATCGATATCAAATGAGTCCACACCTCAAAATTTCACTTGCATTATTAACTGTTTATGCATTTGACTGTTAATGGCGTTAATACTATCACAACACGAGATCACTTGACACAACAAATTAATCACATGCCTCTGTCCCAATCTTCCAAGGGAATATCGAACAAATCCTACAACAACTCTCCGATCTGTTTCTATCGTGACATTTTTAGTGGCATCATATTAGACTACTCTAGGAAAAGATTCATGAAGATTTGGACCTTTGAAGGTTGGTGATAAGGTACAATCTTAGTAAAAAAAAAGTGTCTTGGGGTAAAAGATTAAAAACACCATCATGAAGAACCATAAATTAGCAGGAAAAGGGAAAAAAAGTTCTTCTCTTGGAAACAATCCATTATGTTAGCATTCTCATACCCGCTTATGAGATGAGACAACAGTAATGATATCAAATATGGGGTTGATCCTAACTAATCTCAAAAGCTAGTTTAAAAGTTTATGATTGCCCAATACCATATATATGACTCCAAAGTTCATGTCTTAACCGATTTGGGATAACTTATCATAACACCAACAAGCTTATGACAAAGTATGAATGCATTTGAGACAGAACATAAAGGCCAATATAGCTTCCTCCATCAACTACACCTTCTTGTAGGAGATAAAAAGACACATTAGCAATCACTGGAAAGAATCGAGAGCTAAACATTCATACTGAACGATTCATATGTTAGACAATGGATGAAGCAGTTCAGCTGAACATAGTACATTAAATAGGTGATGACCACAACATGTAACTAGATTCACTATGAACGAGGCTAAAAGCAAGGTACAAAACTCAACATGTAACTAGATTCACTATGAACAAGGCTAAAGCATGGTACAAAACTAACCTTCCATTTTTTCGAGAACTCGTTTCACTGCCCTGAACTGAAAACATCCAGATTTAAATTTTTTAAAACCAGAGGAACCTGAACCCGAACTGAAACGCGATGAATCAGAACTGAAACACATATTACACCCTTAAGTATACCAAAATCCGTCAATAAAATTTTATCCCTAAATTTAGTATCAAGATTAAAATCCATACTCAAATTATGAGTCATATAAATAATTTGTTCTTGAAGTTTTGTCACCAAATTTATGAACTAACAAAAATTTTATCGTTAAAATTTTGTCCCTAAATTTAGGAAGATTGAACTTTTTTTTATCTGAATTTAGGGAAAAACCAATCGTCCATAGATATAAAGATGAACCAAAATCGATATCTAAAAGTTTGTCTTTAAATTCATGAAAATAACAAAATTTTGTCCTATTAGGGTTTGGATATCTAATTTTTTCGATTATATGATCCATGTTAAATTTTAATTTTTAAATATAAAATGATCTAGTATATATATATATATATATATATATATATATAATCTACATTACTCATATAACCTGTTTATTCCAAATAAACCTAAACACGAATATATACAACTAAATGAGTTGGGTTCAACCCGACCAATTAATGAATATAACCCATTTAATTTTGGATGGATTGGATCTAACTCAACTCATTGACATCTCTTATACTTGTCCCCTCAAAGACACATTTATATATATATATACATGATTATATATACTTGGACCAACTTTCTTCTTCTCGAAGATAGACATGGACGACATTATCAACAACCAATGCTCTTTGGACTTCCCCAATCATGTTGCCAATTCCTAATCTTCCAATGTCGCAAGAATTGTCACACCATGATGTTAGTAGGAGTGCTTCCGACATCAAACTTTCGCCTTTTCTCGATGGTAAAATACTCTTTCCACTCTATGTATTACTTGAGAGTAAAATGGAAATTGATTTCGTGTGGAGAGGTTGTAGGTCTTAAAAATTAAAACAGTCTTATTTTTTTATTATTTTTAATGAGTATTCAGATGTTTAAAAGGTATCTAAATTCAACATATGACTTATGAATTTGGATGCACCGAGATTCGAGAGTATATTTTGTGATGATTCAAGTTTTAAAGAATTTGGAAATATGTCGAGAAAATTTATTTGTTTAGTAACAAGATGACATTTTAACTGTACTGATTTTAAAGTTTCAGATTTTGTTCATTTCACTTTTATTTCTTGATTCACAAATTCTAAAAATCTATTATGAGCCTAATATACATATATGAGTTTTAAAGTAGAAATAAGAGATCCAATTTGTAATAAAAACACATGTAGTATAAATATATTTTTTTAATCAAACACTTTTATCATCTTAAATTAATAAAGAATGTGACGAGTGAATACTACAAATATGAGAAAAACACTTGTAGTGTCAATATATTCTTTTAATCAAAACACTTTTTATCATATTTCACCAATAGGGAAGGTAACGAATGAATACTACAAATATAGACCTCTATGTCGAGCAATAAGCCAAGGTAGCTTGAAAGCAGTGAAAGACTTCCTCCTAAAATCACAATCCAGACGCCGCAACTACGTTGATAATTCCTTTTTCTGATACGCCATAACTGCGTTGATAAGTCCCTTTTCTGTAACGCCCGCTCAAAGCATGTAGTCACGGACAAGTTGCGATTGTGGAAGAGCTATTGGGAAGGATGAAACCTAAAGAAGCCCTAACTACGAGAGGAAACACACCTCTATGTGTCGCGACTACGATTGAGAACATGGAGATTACCAAGGCCTTGATCGCTAAAAACAATAATTTGCTTGAGATTGATGGAAAAATACCAATCATCAGTGCTATACGAAGTGGACGCAAGGAGATGTCTAGGTTTCTTTATCAAAAGACTCCTCGTCATGTTTTGCTAGACAACGAAGGCTGCCATGGTTGCTTCCTCCTTACGTTTTCCATATTATATGGCATGCTCGGTAAGTTTTCTTGGGTCCCAAGCAAAGATTAGGTATCTTTAACACTCAAAATTTAGATATATAATGTTTTAAGGTGAAGCTGCTAATGTGGCTTTGTCACTGTTCAAGTTATAAAAGTAATAATCGTTATATATAATACTGATAACATAAAGTTCATTACTCTTTTGATGATGAATCATATTCAATCCTAATTTAACTTATTTTATATAATATCACATGCAGTATCATTAACTATTAACATTTTTTCCCGCAAATTTGCAACCTAATGATATTTGCAACATGCAAATTCTTGCAAGATTTTCGCCAATTAGCAGCCGCAATTTCGATCACAATTCCTTATACTTATGTTTTCGTTTGCAACAACGACATACCAAAGAAATGTTTTGTATTTATTATTTATGTTCTTTTGATTATTATTATTTATGTTTCGTTATTGTAGTAGTTTCATATATATTTTGAAAGTGATAACAAATAAAGCTCCACAATATCTCATATGTATGTGTAAGGGAACATCAGATATTGCTTTGGACGTCTTCGAGACTTATCCTCGTCTTGCTGTGACTAACTATCCATCTCTACCCTCGGCTCCACTTTGATATTCGGTTGAAATGTCGGTTATTTCGAGCTGCCTCTCATCTTGGACTTTGGCAAATCCTCATCTACTCTCGTATGTACTTCTATATATATATATATATGTATACATACATGTGTATGTGTACATTTCACGCCACTTCTACAAACAGGTATAGAAGTGAAGCCGACCAACTTTTGAGGAAACTTCAAGTTCTAACATATATGGGGGTAACATATATGTTATGAATGAACTCTCACTACTAGAAAATTCAAGACTATGGATGGAATTTGGGACCGAAACTTTCGTCCCTAAATTTAGGGACGAATTATACACGGATTAGGGACGGAAAATGAAATCCGTCCCCAAATTTGGGTACAGAAGAGTCGTCCCTAATCCGTCCCTAATTGCGGACCAATTAGGGACGGATGACTTGTCTGTCCCTAAATTGGGGACGGAAGTTACTGTCGTCCCTAAATTGGGGACGGATTTTTTGTCGCCCCTAAATTTGGGGACGGAATTACCTGTCTTCCCCAAATTTAGGGACGAGCAGGTCATCCGTCCCTAAATTTAGGGACGACAGAAACTTCCGTCCCCAAATTTGGAGACGGATTTGGGACCGTCCCT
>CM071873.1:33831357-33849526 GCA_036759665.1 Gynandropsis gynandra | reverse complement strand
TAATGATCCGGTTTTTTCTCTGAGTCGTTACGACTACGATCTTTTGTTTGCAGCTGAGGCAAAGCGGCAGCTTTTGGCTGCTGGGTTCGATCTCCTTAGCGAAAATGAGGAGTGGAAGCTGAGGCCCGGTGGTCGCTACTTCTTCACCAGAAACATGTCATGTTTGGTTGCTTTTGCTGTCGGAGAAAAGTGAGTTCGTATCTTAGGCCCCGTTAAGGATCTTAACTTGTACACGAAGAGTTCTTGACAGTATCCTCTCCTTAATGTGTGCTACATTTGCTCTGAGTGTTAATCTTACTTTGTTTGGGTGATATACGTAAGTTTCGATTTGCAGGTATGCTGTGGGTAATGGTTTCAATGTCATAGCCGCTCACACTGACAGCCCTTGTCTTAAAATTAAACCAAAATCAGCTTCATCCAAGTCTGGTTATCTGATGGTTAACGTGCAGACTTATGGAGGTGGTTTATGGCACACCTGGTTTGATAGAGACTTGAGTGTTGCAGGGAGGGCAATCGTGAAGGCTAGTGATGGCTCGTTCATGCACAAGCTTGTCAAAGTAAAAAGACCATTGTTACGTGTGCCCACTTTAGCCATTCATCTTGATCGGTAACTTCTTTCACAAGTTTCTCTGTTTATCACGCAATCGTACTGTAGATTTTGGGTTTAGACTAATGCATATCTTGCCAAAATTTAACATAGAAGTATGTAGTAGAACGAGTCTGGAAATTCCCTCATGCCATTTTCTTCTTCTTGTGTTGTTTAGCACAGTGAACAGTGATGGATTCAAACCAAATCTGGAGACCCATCTTACCCCGCTACTAGCAACAAAGCCAGATGAAGTTTCGGCAGAATCGAAGGATAAAAATATTCCTTCGTCCTCTAAAGATCCTCATCATCCATTACTCATGCAGGTAACCACTAAAAAGTGAGGACTATGGATAATTTTTTGATATGGGTTATTACTAAGACTTGGGTCTCTTAGTCTTTTGTGAATGTTGTGTCAAGTGTCTGCCATTATACAGTTTGAGGATGCAGCGTTGTTGCTGAGAAATCTTGTCAGATGACACCATTTTGGTTCCTACACACTCCTTAATGTATAGTGTTGATTGATTCGGAAACTGTAAAGCCCACGATAATCTGGAAATTTACTTGTTGTCTTGCAGATTTTGTCAGATAAACTGGATTGTAAGATCGAGGATATTGTGAGTCTTGAGTTAAATATCTGTGATACCCAACCTAGCTGTCTTGGAGGAGCGAACAATGAGTTTATATTTTCTGGAAGGCTAGATAATCTTGCATCAAGTTTCTGCGCTTTGAGAGCTCTTATTGATTCAAGTGCATCACCGGACAGCTTATCAAATGAACATACTATACGGATGGTAGCTTTGTTTGACAATGAGGAGGTACCATTTTTGTCAAAGCTTTCTCCATTTGCTTCCAAATTCATTGCTACTAAATACTTACCTGAAAAATCTGAACAAAGAAAAAAAAACGAGAGTTACCATGTTATGCTCGATGCATCTTGCTGAACATTTTTTTTGTTTTGTAGGTAGGGTCAGATTCTTGTCAAGGTGCTGGGGCACCCACGATGTTTCAAGCTATGAGACGGATTGTGAGTTCATTAGGCAGAGAACAGGTCACCGAATGTACTTTCAACCGTGCTATTCAGAAATCTTTTCTTGGTACACTTCAACCATTTTGGTATTGGTTGTGCTTACATTTCTGCAACTTTCATAAAGCTAAACTGGCCGGGACTTTTAGATGTTCTTATCTTACTTCTGAAACTTCTGGTTGCAGTATCTGCAGACATGGCTCACGGGGTTCACCCAAATTTTTCTGAAAAGCATGAAGAGCACCACCGTCCTCAGATGCACAAGGGTCTGGTTATCAAGCATAACGCAAATCAACGCTATGCTACCAGCGGCATCACATCTTTTCTTTTCAAAGAAATAGCTAAACTACATAATCTTCCAACTCAGGTAAGCAATTCTTTTCATTATTGTTCAGAACATATTGTTCTTACTCCAAAAGCAAACCAGGTTACAGCATAAATGGTGTAGCTGGATGGGATCTTTTGTTTCAGAAGCAGAAGTGGTTTCTGCGCGAATCATGGGATTTACACGTCTCAGATTTTCTCGATGTTCTTCACTAATCTCGTCTGAGTGAGAATGGCCAAAGATGTTAAATTTCACTTCTTTTGCAGGAGTTTGTCGTGAGAAATGATATGGGATGTGGCTCAACCATTGGCCCTATCTTAGCTTCAGGAGTCGGGATAAGAACAGTTGATTGTGGAATCGCCCAACTGTCCATGCATAGGTACTTGGTTACCGTCAAACGATCTTGCCATTATACAAGTTTTTTTATTCGATATTTGGTAACACGTTTCCATTTCTGAGACGCAGTGTGAGAGAAGTATGTGGGGTGGATGATATAGACATCGCATACAAACATTTCAAGGCGTTTTACGAATCGTTCTCAAGCGTAGACAGGAAACTCACAGTGGATTATTAAACTTTGGTTTTAACCTTTCAACATGTCAGAGACCTTACAGTCAAGCTCCATGGAGTTTTCTTTCATGGCACTGCACATGCTTAAGAGGCTCAGGTTCCTTTGTTCCAGGTACTGATCATAGACAGTCATCGGAATGTTCGGGTATCCGACACATGTCCACCACTAATGCAAAGAACAAGACCTCGTTATAATATAGGACTTGATCAAATATTTGAACTAATAAGATGCACTATGAACAGAAGAGAGAGTTATGCAATAATCTTAGAGTGCAATAAAATAAGGAAGTTGCCGGAAGAGTATCTTGAGGTGAGGATGTCGAGGAATATGAGTAACATAATGTCGATGATGATGAACACCATGAATCAAACTTCTTTGAGATGTAAGGATTTTCCGGAGACTTCATTTGTGCCTCCGAGAACAATGAAGATGGATTGAAAAGTGACTATCACTACGACAACGGCCACAAGATTGCTCGATGAGAAAGAATCTTTCATCCATTCATCGATTTCTTTATGTAGTGGCTCGTGAGCATCATCGAATACATCATGTGGCTTGAGGCCTCATATGCTATCGTCAAATATAGGTTCGAACCCAAAATAATTACATAAGTTATAGTTCAAGGTTTTCGCTCGATGTGGAACAACACACATAACATTCTTCCTCACGTTAGGTTCGGTTCTGAAACATGGATATCGTAATCGAGGAGTTAACTTCAACACATTCAACCAGGACAAACCATATTCTAGTTCCATGTTAAATATGGAATTCGATCTAACTAATCTAAAAAGCTAGTTCAAAATTTTAAGATTATACAATATTATATATAAAAGTTCATATTTTATGTCCTAATCAATATCGGACAACACAATATAATAGTTATGCATCATTTTCTTTACTTTTTTTGTCCTATTATAAGGTTTCTGAGCGTTTCCTTGACCTTGCCAGGTCGTTTTATAGAACGTGTTTCAATCTCTGCTCAAGTGGTTTGGTACGTCGGAGGACTAGCTAATTTTTATTTGTTTAGGATGTCTGAATTATAATGTTACTTATGTAAATGTCAAAATCGATCGACTATATGCACTAAAAGAATCATATTTGAAAGCACTTCAGCTTGTACAAGGAAAGTCTGAAAAAATTTCAGCCATTGAACAAGAAGATCGTTCCCGTGACCTATTCGACAAAACCTTCTATGCTGTGAAAAATAGATACAAGGGGTTCCTATTTGAGATGATAAAATGAAATCTAAATTTCTCATGGTATCTTAAAATAGTTTGGAAAGTCACATTATTCTTTTGGCCATCGAATTTCTTCGTGAAGAGATCTTCATTTCGTCAGTCGTCTTTTCCTTTTAGACAAACTCTCTAAGGTTGTTGGTGCAACCCTCTAGATGCAATGAGAACTTCAATGGTTCAAGGTTCTTGTTCTTTTCTCTCACCATTGAATCTCCTTAGAAAATTGAGAATACTTTGTTTCAGTAACTATGCTTGTTTCTTGTTGCTATTTATAATTAATGATGATATACACTTGAAGAAAACTAAATATTATTGTTACTTTGTTGTGTTGTCTCACCTCGGCTAAAACTTAAATTATGGACTTATATATATGTTATTGGATAACGCTAAACTCATGAACTAACTTTTGGGATTATATTAGACCCAAACTCATATTTGACATGGTATCTGAACCTTGTCTATCTTTATTTATATTCCGATATTAAACCCTCAATTGTTATGTCAACTCTAAATCTAAAAGTTTGGACATGAAGGGAGTGGTCTATTGTATTATTCCACATTGTATAGGATATAAATTATGAACTTCTATATATTGTATTAAGCAACTCTAAACTCTTAAAGTGATTTTTTGGAGTAGTTAGACCTAAAGCCATAATTGATAAATATGTCGTAGTCTGATTATAAAGAAACATAATCTCCTTGTTTACTTTGATATTGGTTTGAACTTGAAATGTTTGAACCAATTTACGAATTTCACATCTATGCCTAAGAAATTGGAAGATTCATAAGTGTGAGATATAAGCAATCACATATACATAGATATTCATGTGTGCTTCGATGAACACAAAGATTTCTAACAAAAGTAGATCAAATGTTTCCAGAATCTAAGACTACTACTAAACAAGTGTCTAGATGGAATCATATAAGAGGATGTTTAGCCATTGCTAGGCATAGGCCCGGTTCGAAGATGTCCAACGTAATATTTTGACAATACGATCCAAATAAAAACGAAATAGTGGTTTAACATGACGATACAAGGGTTCAAGATTTCGCCAAGAAACATTCACCAAACATTCCAAAGAAAATAATGTTTCCAAGGAGTAAACTCCCTTGGTATAGGTCATGAGCGAGCAAAACATGAATAGGGGTTCGAGTTATAAGCTTTGGATCGGTTAGAATTCCTCGAGTTTTGGAAAAACTGAATCCATATTGGATCCAAATGGTTTTTAGTTAGGATTCCTCGGAATTTGGTTCAGAGTCTAGAATATTTGAACCGAAATAACCCGAATTAGTTCGGATTGTTTAGATAATTCAGATAGTTTGGACTATTCAGGTGTTGTTATTTTGATAATTCGAATTATTTGGGTTATTAGGTCGGGTTATTTGGGTAATTGAGGTATTTCAAATTATTAGTTTTTGTTCAATTAGATTTAGTTTTGAGGATTTTTAGATTTTTTTTTAAGTTTGGGTTTTTGGGTTTATTCGGATTTTTTCAACCCGAACCGAACCTACTAAACGAGTTCTTTGGATAACCCATATTCAATATGGATTGGACTCTTAGACCAGTCCGGGTTGGTTGGTCGGATAATCCGAATTGGACAATCTATGTATGTATAAAGTGCATGCCTCCATAAAAAATATATTTTTTTTATTAAATATAAATGTGAGACAAAAAAAATGAATAGAAAAAAGAAAAATGAAGTCAGCAGATACATATATATCGTCATCAAACTAACACTGAGATTATATGTATATCGTCGACGAAAAGGATATAACACAACAAGGAATCTTGTTTTATTGTTTTGGTCAACCCAAGGTTTGAGGTTGATACGAATTGAAGGGAGGATTTAGGTTTGGAATATGATTCATTTCTTTGTCTTACAGCAATACATCAACGAAACTTATATACAAGAATAAGATTGAGAAAAAAAGGAAACTAGTGGTGGATGAGAATCTGGAAAGGGGTCCAGAAAATATGGTTCGGTGGAGGAAAGTCTGGAGGCAATATAGAGAAATCTCTGATACTGAAAGCGTCTGTGACCGTCAAATTTGTTTAAAATTTTAGAGGTCAAAATCGATTTGATCTACACCCGTATGACTAGTGATATTTCTTTTGGAGCCATCAGATCATGTATCTTGTTTTCTCTCCAATCTAAAAAAACTTCAACAAAGAACAAATATGAAGAGTTCTTGAAATTCTTATTCGCTTCTTTCTTTTACATGCTTTCTATTGACATTCAGAATAGTAAGATGTAACATGAGCTAATCCGGTTCAGTTCAGATTGGATTAACTCGTTAAAGAATGAGTTAGCTCAACTCAATTCTTTTTTAAAATGAATTGGAAAATTTCAACTCATCTCAACTCGTCTAAAAACGAATTGGTTTGTGAACTAAACTCTTTGATTTAAAGGAAATATAATATACTAATATTATATATTTTTATTTTTAAATAAAATAAAATATATAAAATGTAAAAATATGAATTCGAATACAAAATTATTAATATACAAATACTAATTAGAAAATAAATGTATCGAATATAAAATAAAATAATGAACACATAAATACATTTATAATATTTTTTATTTGTTAATAAAAATATATTAATTTGGCGGAAATAAGAAAATAATAATAATATAATATATGAATAATATATTATCTTTTCTTAAATAATATTTAATAAATTAAATGAATATGTATATTATGTAAACATTGGAAAATATGTGATTTGCATGTGATTTTATATTCGGTTCGCGAGCCAATTTGTCAATTCTACTTCGTTTTCGGCTCAGTTCGTTAGTTCGTTTTTTAAACGAGCTAAAAAATATTCATCTTTGCTCAAATATTATCTGAACTAGAGTTGATTCGCAAGCTGAAAAACTCATTTTACATCCCTAGACAATAGTGAACGAAGAAGATGTATAAGGGCGAGAAGACAAGGAAGCCGAGGAGGAGGATAGAATACGAGAGAAAGAGTCATCATCGACTAGATGAAATCATCAAGGTTGAATCAGGAGATATTAGATTATGAATTGTTAATATCTTAAATTCAACGGCTATATCAATCTCACGACTTTAGCTTCAATCGATTGGGACAGAAATCCACCCGATAAATTCGACTCGGTCGCAAACCACCCGATAAGTTATTGTTGTGTATAGACTTGTACAACGAGCACTACAAAAAAACACACAATTTGTAAACGGACGGAGCAACGGATCCGTCCGTTGATGAAAAATACCAATGGATTGCAATAGATACCCGATAACGTCCAACGGGCCGCCATCCGTTGCAATCTGTTGCAACTATCAACGGTCGTTCAATGGATTTCTTCCATTGCTACCGTTCATTGGAACGCCGTTAGAAAACCATAAAAAACGGCCAACGGACATCCGTTGCCCACTGTAACGGATGTCCGTTGGTATTGGAAATGGATACCCATTGAAATTGTTAATTTCGAGGATTGCTGGTGGAATAATTTCATGTGAATTTGCAACAGGCATCCGTTGAGGTTTCCAACAGATGTCCGTTGGAAATAACATATTTAATGATCAATATCAAGGTTTTAGCATCAAACCATCTACAACAAATATATTTTCAACAAAATATCGTCTTCTTCAAAGAGAAATATATATAGATCGAGAGAGTGGAGTGGATGTATAGAAAAAAAGATCATATAACCGAAGATATTATGCAAGAATTCTTACATGGATTGGAGCAATTCATGAGTTTTGCATCGATACAACCTTTGTGTCAAGAATGTGGGACAATGTTATGTCCATGCAAAAGTTGTAAAAACATGAAGTATGGAAGTCAATAAAATGTTTACAAACATCTTTACAAGGTGGATTTCGTTGAGAGTTACGAAATTTGGTTATTTCACGGTGAAAATTGTGGTGTTAATATTATGCAACGAATGATCATGCAAACTATCTGTATCAATATAATCTGCAGTTTGACACAATTCATTAGATGTTTACATCGATTGGACCTACAAGAGGTAAATCCGAAAGGTACAAAACAATGAAAATCAATCTTTTAAATATATATGTATATATATACAATATTAACGTATTTTTATTACAGGATGTTTGATGAAGAAGTACTAGTACAAATCCTCATCTAAACGCAGATGAGCTCACAGGAATGAAAGTTCAACATTATGGCTCGTGGTTGAGAGATTACATAAGTACTCGTGTACCATCTTATATATGTATATTCAAATTAATTGCGTTTATTATAAAGTATTCATTTTTTATGTTATATAGGTGAAATGTTCTCATGAAAGCCTTCCAAAGTGGTTAAAAGATTTGGCTAATAGTCTTGCACGAAATGTTATATGTTGGCCAATTTTGTTTACTCGCGGCAACACGTTCCACACGTACGAACACGAAAAACATAGAAGCACATATAATTATGGCATTTGCGTTAATAAGGAAATAGAGGGTGATAACTTCTACAGAATTTTGCACCAAATCCTACAAGTGAAATATCTCGGTCTCGTTGGGTTGAAGCTAATGCTTTTTAAATGTCAGTGGTTCGACCCGACATAGGAGGTGGAATACGAAAAAATCGATGGGGAGGAATTGACATCAATCCGTCACGATAATATGGTAAGTATGATCCATTCATTACAATAGATCAAGCAGATCAAGTATGTTATGTGTAATATCCAACACCATTGAAACATCAAAGAGAGGAGTGGTGGGTCGTAGTAAAGATCCGTTGAAAAAGCTCAGATGAAAAAGAAGATCCGTTGAAAACCGATCAAGCGTAGCCGTTTCGTTTAATTGATACAGACAATCGCGAGGAGATTCTCGCAAAAACTGACATAGACAGAATTTATACACGATTATGAAGACGTTGAACTGGAAGATGCAGAAGATGAAAACGACGATGAATTCAATGAACAATCGAAGAATCTACTGAAGAAGAAATGTAAATACAATAATGTAATATATAAATAATGTGTAAACTTTTTTTAAACTTCATATGATCTACTTTTAACGGGCATCCATTGATATTGCTAATAGATGCTCGTTGAAACACTAAATCGCCTTCGACACTTAGAAAAAATTTCTAAGTTTTTCATAATATCAACGAGCATCCGTTAGTAATTTGTAACGGATGCGTGTTATAGGGTTTCTAACAAGCATCTGTTACAAATTACTAACGGATGCCTGTTACAGATTTTGTAACGGGCATCCGTTACAATTTACAACGGATGCCCGTTGAAAAGTGTCATCATGGATACCTAGGCTACGATTTTTTCCAACGGGCATCCGTTGCAAATTGTAATGGATTCCCGTTGCCCTGGGAGACGAATGGTCGTTTTGGCGTCGGTTGCCTCGGGAACACGCATTTCCAATGGGCATCCGTTGGAAATTGTAATGGATGCCCGTTGGAGAAACTAAACATTGTGTCACTTAATTGTGTCCGTTGAGTTGTCGTTTGGGTTCCATACTAAAAAAGTTTTTTAAATTTATTATTCCTATGATAAATGATAATTCTATTTTGTTATAGTATTTTCGTTTATTTTTATAGTTATTTTCATCATTCATTTAGATTTTTTCAAACATTAAGCATCATTTATTCCTCTTTCATCATTTTATCGTGTTTGGCAGTGAATGGAGATACCGAGACACAAACACGAGTGAATGCCGTAAAACATGACGGTTCTACGTCAAAGGAGAAGCAACCCGTGCGGGGTGGATCCCTTAGCCCGTGCGGGCTTCATGTCCAGTAATTTTAGCACGACTCGGGCTCACCCTCAGCCTTTGCGGATCACCATTCACCACCCAACCCGCGCGGGGTGTCTACCTTAGCCCGTGTGGGCTCCTTGTTCCAGAAAACTTAACACGACTCAAGCTCACCCTTAGCCCGAGCAGAGAGCCATCCTCATGCTCAGCCCGCGCGGGGTACTCACCAGCCCACACAGGTCGAGTCCGCCACCTGCAGAAACCAGAAAAGGAAAGTCATAAAAACAAGAAAACAAAAGTTTAAACAAAAGGGAATATGGTTAGAGAAGAGGAATAGGATCTACATGGCTGGAGAATAAAGAGGAAACGTTGAAAATCACACAAGAATGGAAAAGCAATGGATGGAAACACTCGAAAAAGGAAAATTGCATTTGTTGTAAGAAAGAGAAAATTCCAGCCGCTGGAGAGGAAAGAAAGGGGACAGTCAAAGAGGAAAGAAGAGAGGAAAGGAAAGAGGAAGAAAGGGGGAAAAGGGGAGAGCTTCAGTGGCACAATGGGGACAGAAAGTTAGGAGAAAACAGAGCGTACGTAGAGGGAGAGTCGAGATAGAGCACAACATACACGATGCCGGATCGCGAAGGAGCTGTTGAAGACATCGGTACTAGAATAAGGAGTCATCTCATTCTTTATCCATGTTGAAGATAGTTTTCTTTTGCGTTCCATTTTCTGAGTTCATGTCCGAGTAGGTCCATAGCCATAGGTTAGAGAGCTTTGCCGATATGTAACGAAATCTTGTTCTTAATGTTTGGTGGTTCTTAATGCTTCAATCTTGTACTCCACTTGAATGAATGATTTTGGTATTTGATCATTTTCAGAATGATTGGTTGTTTTTAATGTTTTCGTTCTTATAAGTCACTCGAATGAATGATTATAGAAGTCTAATGAATCCACACCAGGGGACTAGAATTTGGAACTTAGCCATGATTTAGAATTTAATCGGTTTAGAATCTACGTCAGGTCGATCGATTGAATTTAGGAATTAGGATAGCAGTCTTAATGCGTGTAATGGGTGAGATTGCGTAATCGAAAGATTGGTAGTACGCACGCTAGGTAGTGGACAAGTCTACGTCAATCAGCTCCTATATTATAGCTTGAATTCTCTGAACTCGTGATAATATCTAAGACCAATCATCACAAAAAAACATGCATTTTCAACGAACATATCCGGTGGAAAATGCCTAAAATCCGTTGGAAAGGGCTCTTTCCAACGGATGGAATCGGATTTCCGTCCGTTGGGAATCGGTCGTTGGAAATTCAGATCCGTTGCAATTCGCAATAGTCTTCCAATGGATATTATCCGTTGCAAAATTTTAACGGACATTTCAACGGAAATCTCCGTTGGAAAATTAGTATTGATGGCCCGTTGAAATTTTTTGTAACGGATGCCCGTTGCAAATTTGCAACAGATAGCCGTTGAAAAAGGGCAACGGGTGTCCGTTACAATTTTGCAACGGACGTTTGTTGCCATTTACGTGGGGAAAATGAGGGGGAATTTAACTTTCCAACGGGCATCCGTTAGAAAGTGGCGGGAAAGAGCAACAGACGTTCGTTGCAAAGTGGCGGGAAAGGGCAACAGACGTCCGTTACCATTTGGCGGGAAATAGCGTCCAACGGATGCCCGTTGGCCGTTACAAATCTTGAAAAAAAATAAAAAAATAAAATTTTTAAAACTTAAAAATATTTTTAAAATAAAAAGTTTTTAATTAAAACATTAAACTGTTCACAAAAAAACTAAAACTAAAACTAAAACTACGTTAATCTATCCTATTAGATTTCGTTTAAATCGGCGGGATCGATGTCGTCTCTATGATCGCCATCACCTTTAGATGGCATTGCATCTGAATCGGGACGTTGTTGCGTGAAACTCTCTTGCACTACGGGAGGTACCGTCGTGGCGTCCTCGACGATATCCTTTTGAAGCCAACCGAGACTGTATAGACGTCCCATATACGGTCTCACCGACTACAAGACAAATAAAAGTAACGTTAGATTTTTACAAATTATTTTATTAATAACCGAGCAATAAAATAATGAACTTTTATCTCTAGATAAATTTAATCCTTTTGTAAAGGACTGAGTTCGTCGGGGCTTGAACCGCAAGCTTGAGATTGCTGTGTGATCTTCTCCGTCACAGCTCCCACGGTTCGCGTTGCTCGAGGATCGACGAGTTCGGGTTCGTCGGCCTCTTCCCCGACAACTGGCTTCTTGACATGGGTTTCTAATACCAGCTCAAGAAGAGTCGACTCTTCCTATCCATTGCATCTACAATATAAAATAAAGGTAGTTAGATAAATATTTAAATAAACAAAAAATTTAAATGAAGAAAATTTTACAATTCTTTTCTTCGTTTCGGGAAGGATTTTGATCCCGAAGTATGGCGATGCGGACCATCTCCGGGAACCTTCTCACCGTAGCGATATTGTTTGGCCTTCTCGCTCTTGGCCTTGAATTTTGCGGACTCCCAATGCTGAATCATTTCTGAAGACAGCTTCCGTTGCCCATCTCAGTTTGCGATTGTTGGAGTAGTAGTTGTGTTTCACACCGTTCATCATCAGGCGCATCCGCGCCTGCATGTCGCGCATCCATGCTATGTAGATGCGCAACGTATCCTTTCGCCTCCATCTGTATGAGCGCTGCAAACAAAGTTATAAAATTTTTAGTTTTATAATATATATATATATATATATAACTAAAAGTTGAATTTAATTAAAAAAACTTACAATAAAAGTGCGCCATCATCGCTAGCGCACAACTTCTGGCGTAACTTGCCAGGAAAAGTATAATTCGTCCTGCAAGAACCCTTGGATAATGAGGTTATTGGTGTGTTTCAGTACATCATCAACATCAATCCTGCAAATCAACAATATAAAGTTAGATAATATTTATAACATATAATAATACAAATCAAAATAGTAATTTTTTTACCATAACGTCCCATGAGAATGTTTTGGATCGATGATCGGAAGGGTTGGACGCCTATCGAAATCATCGATCAACGAATCGATATCTATCATATCGTCCTCGTCATCAAATATCAGTGGTGCCGGTTCTGGTGAAGGAGGACGATATGGTGGTGGTGGCGGCGGGGGAAGAGCTCCAGCGGAACCAGCCAATAAACCCCCGATCCTATAAAACGTCTCATTCTCATTGTAGATTTTGAAGTGTTTGTGGGTGAAATGTGAATTTGAGATGAGGTTTTTGTTTGTGATTTGTGTTGAAATAAGAACTGTTCAACGGGTTTATATATATCGAAATTTCCAACGGGCATCCGTTGGAATTTCCAACGGATGCCCGTTGGAAACCACGTCATCTCAATGGACGGAGTAAATTGACGTGACGTACTGTATTCCCGAGGCAACGGACGGCTAAATGGCGGCTCGTCTCCCGTCGCAACGGGCATCCGTTGAATTTCCAACGGATGACCGTTGGACAAATCTGCAGACTAGGGTAGGCATCATTACCTAGCCCAACGGGCATCCGTTGCAAATTACCAACGGAGGCCCGTTGGAATATTGCTAACGGTCATCCGTTACAATTTACCAATGGAAGCCCGTTGGAATTTTGCTAACGGGCATCCGTTACAAATTACCAACGGATGCCCGTTGGAATATTGCTAACGGGCATCCGTTACAAATTACCAACGGATGCCCGTTGGAAATGCGGAAAACTTAGAAAATTTTTCTAAGTGTCAGGGGCGAATTCGTGTATCAACGGGCATCCGTTACCAATTTTCAACGGATGCCCGTTGGTATTAGATAATTCTAAGTTTTAATACATCTAACATCGTTTACATAACCTATTCGATTGTATTAACATTTCGATTGTTTGATTACACATCATATACGTTACTACACATCATGAACGTTACAATTCATTTACATTACACATCATCTACATTTATTACACATAATAGACATTATTGTATTTAAATTTCTTCTTCAGTAGATTCATCGAAGGGCGAGTCTTCCTTTGCTTGTTCATTGATTTCATCGTCGTTTTCATCTTCAGCATCTTCTGGTTCAACATCTTCTTAATCGCGTATGAGTTCTCCATCTATGTCATTTCTCCCAAGAATCTCCTCGCGATCTGTATCAATTAAACGAATTGGATGCGGATGATCGGGTTGCAACGCATCTTCTTTATTATCAGAGCTTATGATCCCTCGTGGCTTGATCTTTGCTACGGCCCACCACTCCTCTCTTTGACGTTTCAATGTTGTTGGATATTGCACGTAACATACTTGATCTACTTGATCTATTGTTGGATATCGAAATTAACAATTTCAACGGGCATCCGTTGCAAATTGTAACGGTCATCCGTTGCAAATTCCAACGATTGCCCGTTGAAATCTTTGCTTACAAATCCGTTATTTTTTTCATATTACAATAGTTAGATCTTATGAATTACGATTTTGTAATTATAATCATTTAATTTTGATGTCTAGTAGTGAACAAAAACCGAAATCAGCATCATTACATCTATTATCGAATCTAAAAACAACCCTCATAAACTGTATCATCGTCGGGAATCCTTTTCCCGATCCCGACGGTGAGACAGTTTATGAAAGTTGTTTTAGATATTAAGATACTTGTTATTGATGATTTGAAGTAACTCTAGGTTCTTATGTAAATAGTAAATATTCCAACGGACATCCGACATCTTTACATCTATTATCGAATTCAAAACAACCTTTATGAACTATAACATCGTCGGGAATCCTTTTACCGATCCCGACGGTGAAACAATTCATCAAAGTTGTTTTGGATTCAATAATAGATAATTAGATGGTTTTATTGATGCTTTGGGGGTAACCCTAGGTTTCGATATATATAGTAAATATTCCAATGTACATTCGTTGGAAATTGAAACCTGTTGCTCCTTCGCGGTAATTTAATTCGACAGTGAACCTCGAAATCTACAATATCGACGGGCATCCGTTGCAATTTCTAATGGGCATCCGTTACAATTTGCAACGGATGCCCGTTGGAAACCTTTTCTCGGTTTCTAACGGATGTTCCAACGGAAAAGGCCAACAGACATAATCTGTTACACTCCGTTAAAAATCGCGACGGCTTTCAACGGATAAAGCAACGTAAAATATCCGTTACAAGTCCGTTGAAAATATCAACAAATCCGTTACAATCCGTTGGTAAATGTTTCCAACGGACGGATTCGTTGCCCCATCCGTTGGAAACTGCGAGTTTTTTTGTAGTGAATTATCATGTTGGAATTTCGTTGCATCATCGTGCATCTCTCGAAACCTGTAGTGTTTAGTTAATTTAATTTAAATTGTTAATTAGTTAGTTTAGTTTTATTTGCATTCCAAACACTCATTGATTTTTACCGTCCTATTCATTAGTCACTAATTTTAGAGTTGCATCGATTCATCATGTTCGGTACTGGTACAACACAATCCGTATTCTTACAGAAGCGTTAGTCTAGATATTTTACTATTTGAGATTAACCACCTCAATAAAGAAAAATAAATGATTCTAAGAAATGATAATTATAATGATTTTTCAAATATTTGTTTGTCTTCTATTGTATTGAATTAGGATAGTTTTTAGCTTTAAAATAAAATTGATTCATTTTTTAATGATTTTACGACAGTCTTGTTCTTTTGATCCATCGTTCTTTTCTAACTAATAATATAGATTCAAACTTTTCTGAATATTAAATAAGAAATAGAAAAGACAATGTCACAATAGCGAAACATTGTTTCATTAAAAAACAAAAGCTAAAATAATAAACAAACATAACAAGTCATGCTAATCTAAATCCTATATTTGATAAATATAGCTACGAAATTTTAATTCCTTTTGTTGTATTTTCCTATAAACGATAATTATGATTGTCGCCTTTAGAAAACAAAAGGTAGTTAATTAAACTTTTATAGATTATAGAGTCTAAGGACAGAGGTGTAAATATATAATAATTAGCACTTAAATATATATACATATATATAGACAACGAAGATATCACGAATGTAGGGCTCTTTTCTCCTATTCTTAGTTACGATGTCTAAATCTCGCATGTTAAAAAAAGATTTGCTTGGTTGTGATATTCTTGTTTTTTATGGTTTTTTCTAGTGTGCCGTTTAAAACTTATTTTTATTACAAGTTTAAAAAAAATATCAAATCATATTAACCTTAACGGACAGATATTATTATAAATAACCCTTTTCTTTTTTTTTTTATAAATATATAAAAATAACAATTCTACATTGCTACGAGAAAAGAAAAAGGGTCACAAAAAAATGAAGAAGTTTACCAAGAAGTTATCGACGAAGTACGTGAAGCTCCACAAGTGCCGTCTCCGGCAAGACACGACCATGACATCGGAGGAGGATGCCGGAGAAATTTTCCGGGAAAGCGATTTGCCGGAAAACGGAAAGGCTATAGACACGGTGAATCATAAGACCCCGAAGGTTACGAAGATAATGGAGTCCATGCACCGTAAATTCAGGTCCAAAGACAAGGTACGTCAAGAACCGTTCGATATTGGTGTCCACGTGGATGTTCATGATCAACCACGACGGTACGGTGGCTCGACTCGGAGAGGTCGCCAAGATCTCAATGACCGTCTCGAAGGGTCAATAAGGAACGGCATGGATCGTCCACGTGATGACATAGCTCAAAAAGATTTTGATCGGATTGATAGAAAAACCAAAGGTTTAAACAGGAGTCGATCAGATTTTGGTTCAAGAAAAGAGTATCTTGATTGGATTGAATACGTCGAAGGATCTAGTCACCATTGTTTTGATCGATCTGAAGATTCTATAAGAGTTCAAGAACTCGAAGATTATAGAAAGCATAGTAATTTCGAAGAACATTATAAAGACAATGAAATAAATGATATCGAACATGATCAAATCAATATCCTTCAATCCGAAGGATATGTGGACAGTAATAACGACAAAACTCGATTGCTAAAGAGCACCAATAATAAAAACAATGAAGTTGAAGCTTCTAATGGTTATCATAAGAAGGGTAAAAGCAACAAGTTTGGTAAAGAAAAACAATTTGACTCTTCGATAACGATCGACAATGCATAGATTCAATCATTATGAACAATGAAAATTACGAAATTTGGTTCTCCTCGTATATCGTAGACGACTTAGATAGTATTTGTGTAGTTATTTCAAATTTTTATTTATTTTCTCTTTGTACGTTTTTATTCTCTAAATTATACTTTTGGAGATGTTATGTATATCAATGGAAATCTAAAACTTAACAAATAGCATTTTCAGCTCAAGTTAAGTTCGAGATTCATATAAATAAACTAGTATCAGTACGAAATGAATATTAAGTACCATGTCTTCCTTTTTGTGTTCTTTATGAATATGTTCTTTTTCTCAAATTCAACAAGTATACGGTGATTGTGTAGAATTTGATTTAGTTTGGGATTTCACCTCGTTAAAACTTTAAAACTCAAACCGGACCTCGAAGTCAGGAAACTCGAACCCGATTGGGAGAACTTGACTCCATCTATTCGTATTTTACGCCTCACTCTCTCGACTCGTCTATCAAAATCGACTTGAATATGGTGTAAAGTGTATAAGGTAACTTACGAAAGGGCATATATATATCAGAGAAATTAAATGGGTTTAAATCTAATTTAATCCAAAAATTAGTTCAACAAGGATTTATTAAGATCGTATATGGAATAAAATGTTTGTGACAACCATTGATTTCATTAGTTTAGATTGCAATATTTATAAGGGAATATAGCATAAAAAATATCCAACTATTTTATTTTAGCCTATAAAATATAAATTATTATTTTCAACCTAAAAACCCAAATTTATATTTTTTTTGCTTTAAAAACACTATCTTTAGGATATGATTAATTTGATAAATTTATGTTTTTTAGACAACACATAAAAATTCAAAGAGTTAAAATATGATTTGGTGTTTTTGTTTGTGTATGGATATGATTAATTTGATAAGTTTGTGTTTTTAGACAAAATTTTAAAATTCAAAAATTTTAGGTTCACTACTAGAAAATTGGAAATTAGGGACGGAATTTAGGAACCGACATTTCCGTCCCTAAATTTAGAAACGGATTAGACACGGATTAGGGACGAATGATGAAATCCGTCACTAATCCGTCCCCAAATTTGGGTACCGAGGAGTCGTGTCTAATCCGTTTCTAAATGGGAACCGATTAGACACGGCAAACCATCCGTCTCCAAAATTGGAAACGGATGACATGTCCGTCTCCAAATTTGGAGACGACAGACCATCCGTCTCCAAATTTGGAGACGGGCAGGTCGTCCGTCTCCAAATTTGGAGACGGATTTGAAACCGTCCCTAAATTTAGGACTTCAAAAACAGATTTAGGGACGGTTTAGGGACGATTTTTCGGAAAATTAATCTCTTAGTCCCTAATCCGTTCCTAAATAATCTATTTAACCCCTCAACCATTGATCCGTTTTTCATAAGCTACTCTCATATTTTTCACCCCATAACTTCTATAGTGTTTGCGATATAATGGCATCTTCATCAAGATCGAACATTTTCGATTCTAGACAATGGATGTACAGAAGAATTGATCCAGAATCTCAAAGCGTATCGAAAGAGTTTATAGAAGGCGTCACACAGTTTATGACAATGGCGACGAATCAACAAGTTTACAAAGAAACGAGTACGTTGGTTTGTCCATGTGT
>CM071873.1:33794834-33826141 GCA_036759665.1 Gynandropsis gynandra | reverse complement strand
ATTATGGTACGTATACTCAATTTCAAATCTCAACTATAAATAATTAACTAAATGTTAATTTATCTGTAATTGTGATTTGTAGGTTTGGCGTTAAGCAACTTAATCGGCAAATAACACTTACGATAAAAGCTGATTTTGATCGGTTCTGTTACAATTGGACACATACCGATCCAGAAATTAAGGAACGATGGTGGAAATCATTTGTGGTAAGTTTTAAACAATTTTAAATTTTATCAAGTAATTTAAATTACAATTTAAATTTAATAACCTTATTATTATTTCAGCAAAAATATTATTGGAATCCCGCCATTACCGGACTAGTAAAGTCCGAATTTGAAAAAAAATGCGGCATTGCGTCTCAAGTCTATCGTGGGGAAATTGCACGCAAAACGATGTGTAAAAGGAGACACCGCAAAACCCCTATGGATGTCGGAAGATATTTGGAATCAGATGTGCGCACTTTGGGATTCCCCGGAATTTAAGGCAAAGAGCGAGCGAGCAAGTCAATCCCGACGTTCTCATAGAGCGGGATACGGGATGAGCGTGGACACGGCAGGATCTCGTTCTTTTGCGGAAGTATACGAAGATCTGGTAAGTTTTATTCAACTTTATGCATTTATATAAAATTTACATTTTATTAAACTATGTCTTTATATTTTTTTCAGGCGAAAGAGAAGGGATACAAACCATCATATATAGAATTGCTGGAACATACACACGTTAGGAAGTCAGATGGTTCGTGGGTGGATCCAAAGGCGAAAACCATTCACGATGAAATTCAAAACATGGCATCGGAGCGAGTATCGCAAATTCCACCGAGAGAAGACGGCTCACAAACTACTCTTAGTCAGGAAGAGTACAACGAGTTGTATCTCGAGGTAATAATTACATTCTACTATGATCTAATGTCATTATTTAGAAATGTTATTAATTCTCGGTATTTGTTTTACAGCAAGTTACGCCCTACAAAGGTCGTATCTTCGGACTTGGAGCAATGTCCTCAAAACATTCAACTTCATCCAAAGGTAAACAAAAAGTGGATTACGAGCTCCGACAACAAATGGATAGGCGTATGGATAAGCTTCTGTGCATGATGAAAGCGCAAATGCCTAACATCGATTGGGATGCAATTCAGAGCAGTGATTCCGACGAGGAGTAATCGACGGTTTAGGATTATATGTAATCGGAATGTAATGTAATCGAACTTTTAAATTTATGTAATACTAATATTTATCTTTTAATGTAATTGATTAAATTTAAAAATTTTAATTTTTTTTATTAAATAAAAACATTGGAAACGAATGTTTGCCGTTTCCAAATTTGGAGACGGTTTGTTGTCCGTTTCCAGGGACCGATTATTTGGAGACGGTTTGTTGTCCGTTTCCAAATCCTGGGACCGATTGGGGACTACTTTTCCGGTCCCTAATTAGGGACGGATTGGGGACTAAAATTTCCGTCCCTAATTAGTAACGGATTGGAGACTGAAAAAAATTAGAGTCGCGCGATTGGATACTACCACTGGTCGTCTCTAATCCGTCTCTAAACTGGTTTAGGAACGGATTGGGAACTGATTTTTCGGTTCCTAAAACCTGTTTTTCTTGTAGTGGTTCAAAGTAATAATTTGTGTTTTATAGACAAAAATTAAAAAGTTTGGTATTTTCTACACTATATTCCTAAAGTTAGAGTTTTTAAGACAAAGAAAATAAGTTTGAGTTTTTTTAGGTTAAAGATAATAATTAATGTTTTATAGGCTAAAAAAATAGTTTAATATTTTTAGCTATATTCCCTATTTATAAATATGAAAAGTCCTAAATTTATGAAAACTAAATGCAACAATCATGAAAAGAAACTCAAACTTAGGAAAATTGAAAGCAATAATCATGGAGAGTATAATTACAAATCAATTATAAAATATTATATTTCCCAACTATCATGCCCCCAAAAGATATGTGTCGGAAGAGACACCAATCTTGACCCGCAAGAGATCAAAATGTGTGCGAGGAAGAGACTTGGTGAATGCATTCGCAAGTTGATCCGCCAAGGATACGTGAGCAATACGAAGTTATGTGATTGTAAGAGTCTTCGAATGAGATGATAATTAGTGGCTGCATATTTCATTAGAGAGTAGGGACATACCAATTTTCGAGATCAGAGACATGAACCATTGGACTTCCAAAGTTGTCGATGAAACAAACTTATATTCTGCTTTTGTGGATGATTTTGCTGCAAACCTTTATTTTTGGGAGGACCATGAGATAAGATGACGATCAAGTTAAACAATGTGAGAACCAGTAGAACTGAAACCATCACGATCGCCTTTTGATTCACATCTAAGAAAACATGGAGCGAGAATGTTTTCTCTCAAAAATAAAATACGCCAAAGGAACATGTACCACCAATATCGTCCACATACACGAGCAATATCGTCCACATACATGCGCAAGAAGAGAGTGACATCTTGCTCTCCATAGATGAAAATGGATGAGTTGGGAATTTTGAAACCCGATCTAAAGTAAGAAAGTGCGTAATTTGTGGTACCAAACACGTATGTCTTGTTTGAGACCGCATAAAGCCTTTCGGTATTTGCCTACATAGGATGGTCGGTCGTGATAAATGAACCCTGGTGGTTCTACCATATAGACGTCTTCATTGAGTGTGCATTGGAGAAAGGTATTGTTTACATCAAGTTATCCAAGATCTCATCCCGAGGTGGTTGCAAGACCTAAAAGTGGATGAATAGTACTTGACTTAATAATGAGGCTCAATGTGTCATGATAATCAACCCCTCGTCGTTGATAAAATTCCTTAGTAACAAACCAAGATTTGTACCTGTCGGTAGAGCGATCATAAAGGCGTTTAGTACGGAAACTTATTTGCAGCCAACAATGTCTTACAATGGAATCTAAGGCACTAAGGTCCAAGTGCCATTGAGAAGAAAGACATCAAATTCCTTAGTCGTTGTTTGGGGCCATGGGGTTGTTTGAGTTCTTGAGGCATACACGTCGGCTCTATGTCGAATTTAGTTGGTAAGGAGACGGTAAGGGATAGTTTGGTGTTAGATTTGGTGATGTTATTACTCTAAAAACTAGTTCGTGTCAAGGAATGAGAGGTAAACAAAGGTCGAAGGATACAACAAGTTTTTTGCATTATAACCATGAGTCTGCAAAGTTGGCACTTCCCCAGTAATCTCTTGTTTTAGGGTGCGAGATCCAGTGTTACGAGTGTCACGAAGTGATTTGTGTTCTAGATGCCATTGATTATGAGATCTTTGTTAGATATTGTTAGTAGATATTGGAGCTAACGAGGGAAAAGGCTGAGTATGAAGCTGATCAACTTATGATTAAGTAAATGCACATCTAATTGAACAAATGAAATCAAAATATCCTTGGTATTGACGATTTGATTGGTTTATATTCATCACTAAGCCAAACAATGATGACTTCGAGTATATTTTCATGATCCAATGGTTTTCCCAATAGGGAAAGTTCATCGGTCTTGATTGTGAAGAAATTCATATAGTCATCAATTAATTGGGAGCCTTTGGAGTGTTTTCAGATATTATCTTTAATCTATTTTAGGTGCCCACAACTCGAGCGACCATAGGTGGAGGCAAGAGTAACCCAAGCTATAGCAAAGGTAGTAGCAGAAGCGATGGAGGCTTGACACGAGACACATATAAAGCCTAGTAATGCTACAAAGAGAAGTCAAACTTTTCGAAACCAAGGAGCATACTCCAAATTAGGAATCATAGCATTATTAACACTGATTATCACCGGTGAGACAGACGTTGGCTCGAGAAAATCTTCGAGGTTGTAGCCTTGAGGGATCATGCGAATCCGAATGTTCCAGGTGAGATCGTTGGTTGCTGTAAGTTTGGTAACATTGGAGACATTAATATGAAAATCAATGTTGACAAGAGATTGGCCAGATCAAAAGGTGTGATAGTGTTAGTGGGAGTCAACGAGTTTGAAGAGTTTCTGTCGATAACAATGATGAAATAGAACACCATAAAAATATATATAAAAAAAGTTAGATGCTAGACAAAATTGTTGTTCTGACACCAAAGAAGAGTTTTGACTACCATTGATTTCATTAATTTAGGATATACGATTTATAAATACAACGAGTCCTAAAGCTAAGGAAACTAAATGCAATAATCATGGAGAAAATAACCTAGATTTAGGTAAACTAAATGCAAAAACCGTGGAGAATAAATCAGTTACAAAATATATAAAATATTAACTCCCCTTCTATTATAAAAATTCATTTTCCATAACTTAATCAACATGGGATAATACAATATAATACTCCATTCACATCTAAACTCGGTCTTATAACATACACAACACAATCGATTATCCAACATCGAAATATTTAAATTAGGACAAACCATCCGTACTCTACTTCAAATCACATGATAGTTAAGAATTTATCTAATATCGTATATAAGAGTTCATTATTAATATCTTAATCGATAATCGATATGACATAATACAACAAGTAATTTTCGGTGAATATATGTTTGTGTTCCAGTGAGAGATGCATATATGATCTTTCGTGTTCTATGTCTGTTGTCCGCAGTGTCCGGCCATAGACCGCACATGAGAAATATACATCTTTGACTTGTCTTTGGTACTTTCTCATATGTTATCTTCAAACCTTGTTCTGTCCTATCTATGACCTCACAATTTAAGATTTAAATCCACTGTGCATTCAGTTCATTCCAAAATGGGTATAAAAACATGTAATATATAACTAAATTTCAATGTTTGTATACAACTAAAAATTAGACCGTCCAAACAACAAAAACTGACTATGAAATATACCAATCCTGTTCCTGTTGTTCCGTATTTACAGAAACTGAGTGACCTAACTACGAGCTTCTCTTGCTCTTTCTTCAGCTATGGAAACCTGAAGTTATCACTCGGAAACTGTCCCTGGCACTGGAAATCGCTTGGAGACAGATGGGTATGTCCCTGGCCCGAGATAAATGGCTGCGGCTGCATCTGCATCTGCATCTGCGTCAGGGACTGAACAGATGATTCTAACTCGGGCTGGTCCATCCAGCTCCACTCGGGTCTGGCCAGAGTCACCATGTTGTTGTCGACTGTGGTTATGTCATGAATGCTCGACCGTTTCCTCTCCTTCTTTATCGAAGATTGTCTGAGGAAATACTTCTGTGCGTGGCTTGCGACCTGCGTAGGTGTTCTCGTGACCACTATGTTCCTTGAAATGCTCCTCCAGTCTCCTTTCCCGTATTTCTTTAGCCCAATCAGAAACAACCTGTTCCAAATTTGCCAACGTTATGAACCATTACGAGCCATAACGAAAGATGATATGAGACACAACACATACAGCATAACCAATCATCTGTTCCGGCCGAGTTTGAAACTGAGAATGCAATTCGTAACCTATGTTTATGCAAATACTATTCAGTTCCTCAAGAATTCCGTAGCTATGTCCTTTGGCAAACGCAGGATCGTTTAATTTCCCAAATCTATGGTTCCAACGAATAACAATTCTCTCATCTCAGATACATACATAGACATATATATATATATATGTGTACCTGTGCTCGTTTTCAGTCCAAGGAGTCCCCTTCTTCCTCTCGGTATCACCATGCCTGGCCCCAAACGAGATCTGAGCCGCGGCTGAGTCCCAACTCGCCGCCGAGTCATCAACGTAAGCTGGAACGTCGACTCGGCCGGAGTCAATCTCTGATACATCACGAACCAACGCCTCGTAATGCTCTCGCACCTCCAAAGGAGATTTCCGAAGCTTCTCAGCGATTCTCTCCCACCGATCCGGTAACACCTCAGGGAAGATAACCAGAGCTTCCTCGAAGACTTTGTCCTCGGTCCTCGTCCACAAATTGGTCGTCATATCCACAAAAACCGTAGAAATCGATGAGATCGAAGAAGAAAACAAAGGTAGAAAAGGTAAGGAAGATTACTAGGGTTTCTTCTGGAAACAACGTAGGATTTAGACTTATCCTCTGAAGATAATATATAGAGAATTTTCGTAAGAAATTGACAGAGAGGCTTTAGAAGAAATAGGGAGGAGTCCAAGTCTAACACGCTTTCTCACTATTTGGGTCTTTTTTTTCTTATTTTGAATTTTTATTTTATTTTCGTTTTTTAGAAGTTACAGTGATTCTGCTCACCTGACAAAAGGCTGATTTGGCTCGGTTTTTTCCTCTGTATTTTCTATATTTATATCCATTGCCATTTCATTATCCAAATATATATATATACACAAACACACACATTTAAAAATATAATACCATCCAACAATTTTTATCTTGAGTTATTTGTTGAGATAGATCAAAACTGTAGTACGGCTTTTAACTTTACATGTATATATATAGTATCCTGATTTTTTTTTTTCATAAATAAAATTTTACATAATAAAATATAAAATTTGTTAACATAACACATAATAACACCACAATTTTATGTGAATATTTTACGATTATCTTACGTTCATTCATATAATGCAAATATGTGCATATGTTATATTTTATAAGAGATGCATTTAATAATAATACCATATATATTTCTCACGAGTATCAAATTAACTGTTTCGTCGGCTTGTATTAGTTTGACTAATTTAAAGTAATGTGCACCAGAAACATTGACCAATTTATTTGCTACACTATAAAATATCAGTCAAATTATTTTAGTGCTATTATTGTTTTTATGTTTGGATTGATCTAATATTATGTTATATATATTGTTTATCATGTATTGTATCTATTATTTTTATCTAAGAGAAAGACTCATTGTAATTCTCCAATTTGTCATATTTAAAAAATACATAAGCTTTTTTACATCTAAATTTCTAATTTTTTTTTATATACATCATAATGAATTTATTAAAGTTTCATATAAATATTTCAATACAAATGTCGTGAAACGATTAACTTGACATTTTACGTAAATTTAGAAGTCAAACTAAAAAATAGGTTTAAAAAAAATCCATAAAATTAAAAAGTATATAAACTAAAAAATAAAATCTCATTCGATACTTGAAATAAAAACAACAATTTTATTGGGATTTTTTTATTAAATTATAAATATCTATTTAAATTCAATTTTTTAATAGAAAAAATAAATAAAAAATAAATGAGGTTATATTGAGAAATATAGGAAAATGAAATGAAAAAGAAGAATTAAGAGAATGAAAGATAATATGTGTTATTCAATCATATCTTTTGTATATGAGTACAATTAGTATTTATAGAACTTATGTACATCAAGATTATAAATTAAAGATCTTGAAAACAGAAAACTCTATTGATCTTTGAAAACTGATCTTAAAATAGAATATGTTATACATCTATTTTAGTGATCCGCCAAGATTGTTGTTGATTCTCTTTAAGTGCACTTGCTGAATACGTTGTTAAATGTGGCTAAAATTGTTGCTGATCGTCTTTAAGTACACTTGTTGAATGTGTTGGTGAGTTTGCTTTTCCAAAACCTTCGGAATACATTGGTGACTTGATCTTTGTTTGTTTGCCTTCATGAATATGAAGATCTTCTGAAATGTTTGGACTGATACTCCCCTTCAAACTGATGTCCGGCGGAAAGTCGATATTCAGTTTACAACGAAGATGAGCAAAATGATCACGTGAAAAAGATTTTGTAAAAATATCTCCAATCTGCAAAGTGTTAAAAATATGTTTGATAATAACTGCTCAAAGAGCTACTTTCTCACGCACAAAATGATAATCAATTTCAATATGTTTTGAACGGTTATGAAATTTAGGATTAGCAGTAAGGAAGGTTGCTGACAAATTATCACAATGTAGAACTGAGGCACTTGGTTATGAAACACCAAGATCCCTAAGAATGAACTTTAACCAAGTAAGCTCGGTTGTAGTCGAAGCTAAGGCTCTATATTCAGCCTCAGTTGATGATCTTGAAACCGTATGTTGTCTTTTAGCAGACCAAGAGATTAAATTTGAACCAAGAAAGGTACAAAAACCAGTTGTAGAACGTCTAGTGGATGAACATCCTGCCGAGTCACTAACACTGAATGCAACTAAATCAAGATTGCTATTTGTGTGAATGTGTAAACCAAGAGACATAGAACCTTTAACATAACGAAGAACTCTTTTAAGTAATGCAAGTAAGATACTGTAATGCAACAGCTAACTGACGAAAATAAATTGCATCAGGGAACTTATCAGAGTTAGAGTCAGATGTAGTTAACTTTAAAGGTAAAGGGGTAGATATTGGCTTGCAGTTTTGCATACCTGCCTTTGCAAGGAGATCTAAAGCATATTTTTTTCTTGGTGAAGAAACAAACCTGAAGAATGAATATAGTTTGAACACCAAAAAAGTAATGTAATTGACCAAGATCTTTCATAGCAAACCTGAGAGTCAAAGCTGATGTTAGGTGTTCCAACAGTTTCTTAGAATTTTCGGTCAGAATCATATCATCAACATAAAGTAGAAGATAAATCTTATCCAAACCTTATTGATAGACAAACAGGGAATGATCTGACATACTGCAATTGAATATGAATTCAAACCTTCTGTTACCTCATGAGAACCTGCAAACACATTATCTGAACCTTCTGAATTTTGTAAAGAAGCATCTGATGCGGTAGGTACACTTGCTGAACCTTCTGAATTTTGTAAAGAAACATCTGATGCAATAGGTACACTTGCTGAACCTTCTGAACCTTGTTCTATTTCAGAATTATGTTCTGAAATAGAAGAAGTATTTTGATACCTTGGTATAGATGACTGATTTTGTACAGATTTAGACTGTGTTGAGAATCTCAATTGTCATGCTTTTGTTATTGATGTGTCTGCTTGTGGAGCTAGATGCTGATAACAATCCTGGAAAGGAAAATTATGTTCATCAAATATAGCATGCCTAGTGATGAATACCTTACGTGTTAGAGGAAAAAGACATCGGTATCCTTTGTATTTCTCACTGTAATCCAAAAAAACACACTTTAAAGATCTGGGTTCAAACTTATTCTGTGTGTATAGACGAAGGCATGGATAACACAACATCCAAAGACTTTGAGAGATGAGTAATCCACTGGTCTTTTGAATAAGGCTGTGTATGGTATGTTTTTGGATAGTGAAGAAACTGGTAGTAAATTACTGATGTAATTTGCTGTATAAAATGCTTTTACCCAGTATTTGAGGGGTATTTTAGCTTGAAACATCATGGCTAAGCCTAACTCAGTAAGATGACGATGCTTTCTTTCAACCAATCCATTTTGTTCAGGTGTATGAGGACAAGACACAAGATGTATAATTCCATGATGTTGAAGATGATTCTGGAATAAAAGACTACTAAACTCACCTCCTCCATCACTTTGAAACAACTTGATTTTGCAAGAAAATTGATTCTCCACCATCTTTTGAAAGGACACAAAACATTGTAAAAATCTGATTTATGTATCAAGGGATAGAACTATGTGAATCTAGAAAAATTTATCAATGAAAATAACATAAAACATGAAACCTTGTACTGAAGTTGTAGATGCAGGACCCCATAAGTCACAATGAATTCTTTCTAAGGGTTCGTGAGTATGATAATCAGAATAAAAAAAATGGTAATCTAGTACTCTTAGCAAGTTGACAAAGTTCACAGAGACTGGAAGATGATTTACTAATTTTGATGAAATTGTTTTTACTGAGTTATTGCATAATATTGTAGTTTGCATGCCCTAAACGACGATGCCATATATCATGTGTTGTTATACACTGTTTGGTAGAATAAAAGGTCTTGAAATTAAAAGACTGCAGCATGTCGATTCCTTCATGTTCAATTCATTTGGCCAGAACCTTCTGTAACATTAGATCCTTAACATAAACACCGTTAGCATTGAATATAGCCTCACAAGGATAATCTTGAATACGTTTAGATATTGATAATAAGGATTTGGTAATAGAATGTACTACTAAAACATGGTTAATTGGTAAGGTACCTTCAGTTGCTAATACTGTAGTGGACCCAACGTGTGAGATTGGAAGAAATGAACCATCACCAATCATTACACTTTCTGGTCCAACATAAGGAGTTGAGTTCTGTAAATGGTGGGTAGAATTTGTAATATGGACAGATGCTCTAGAATCTGAGAACCAATATGTCTAAGATTGTTGCTGAAAAGCAGTGAGAGCCTGAGGTATATCTCTGCTTTGGAAAGCATTATCAAAACGATGCCAACAACGTAATGCACCATGTCCCATCTTACCACAAATCTGACATAGTAATCTTATAGCAAAATGTTGTGGATTGTTGTTATCAGACGGATTATCATTTGAATTTGGGGAAACAACCTATTCCCCCATTGAAAATGTTACTTTAGTCCTATTCTCCCCTCAATTTTGACCCTCATCCTATTTCCCCCTCGATTTTGAGTTCTCATCCTATCCCCCAAATCACCTATTTTCAGCCTAAAATCCCCTATGTTAAGTCACTGTTAAAAAAACCGTTAAATTGAAAAAACCCTAAAAATCCAATCTGATAAATTGACAAGAAATTTGATTAAATTGGTTTAAATTAGAAAATTTAGTCGGTTTAACCAAACCAACCGGTTCAATAAACCGGAACTTAAAATAAAAAACCCTAATATTTTATTCTATTTTCTTACTCCCAGTAAAAAAAGCACAGTAAAAACAGAAAAAAAAAAACCTAAGCTGTTTGTTTCCGTCGACCGCTCGTCTATCGCAGCCGTCACCGCCCGTCGCTCGTCCGCCCGTTGCCGCTCTGCCCGTCGCCGCCCTTCGCTGCTGCTCTGTCCATCTTGCTTTCCGTCGCTCTGTCTGTCGCCCTGCTGTCCATCCTGCTCTGTCCCTCGTTCTGCACGTCGCCGCCCGTCGTCGCCGCCCATCTCCGCCCTTCGCTCAGCCCTCTGTCCGTCGCCGCCATCGCTCAGCCCTCTGTCCGTCACCACTGCTCAGTCCTCGTCCGTCCTGCTGTCTTGCTGTCCGTCGCCATCTGCCCGTCGCCATCTGTCCGTCGCCATCTGCCCGTCGCTGCTCAGCCCTCTGCCATAATCACAGTCACAGACACACAATGAACTCTCCATCACGGTAATATTCTTATGTTTTGGTTTGCAAATATGGAATCATATTATTATATCATGTGTTGTTTTGGATTGAAATTGTGATTTGTTAAAAAAAAAATTCAGAGACAATGGCGGTGTTGATTCCGAATATGTCGACACTTGTGAATCTCGGATTGAATTAGGTATTTTTAATGATGAAATTTATTTGGATAGTGATGAAGAACCGAGGGTTGATTCGGATGAGAATGATGAGGAAGTTGCATTGGAAGATAATGAAGTTGCAATGGAAGAGAGTAGTAGATGTAGTAAAGGGACTTTAATCGAATACAAGGAATTATTTTTAGGTCAATCTTTTATATCACCTGAGGAACAAGGATGCTGTGATTGAAATGGTGTTGAATGCGGGGAAGAACGTAGGATTCAATCGATGGGATAATGATGTTGTTAGTGCTATATGCTTTGAGGTAGATTGTAAATGGTGGGTTTATTATTATGTGGAACACGATATTTGGACAATAAAATCATACATTATGGAACATACTTGTGAGCCGAAAGGAGAGTGCAAGTTACTGAAAATACCTTTGATAGCGAAGAAGTTACCAGATGATTTAAGAGTAGATCCGAATATAAAGCCATCAAAGATGCAACAGATTATAAAGGAGAAATATAAATTGATTGCATCTCTTAACCAATGTCAAAAAGCGAAGAAACAAGCATTGGACCTTATTCAAGTTGAAAAGGATGCACAGTTTGGTAGGCTTAGGGATTATGAACTTGAAATTCTAAGTTAAATCCTGATTTTATGCTAATTGTGAGAAGTTTAAGAAGTTTGATAAATTGGCCTTTGATGATTTGATGAAGACTAGTCCACAACATTGGTGTCGGGCATTCTTTAGACGTGATTGTTGTTGCAGTGATTTGCACAACAATATGACTGAATCATTTAATAATAGTATTATCATTGCTAGAACTAGGCCAATGGTTGAAATGTTGGAGATTATTAGAAGACAAGCCATGATTAGGATTGATAAGAGGTTTATAATTATTGAGAAACACATAGGTGTACATACTCCGAAGGTTATTCGATCACTAAAAAAAGCTAAGTTGAAGACGGGAGGGTGTGTTTCATATCCTAGATCGTATGAAAGATTTGAAGTTGATGATGGTGGAACCTCGTATGTAGTTAACATGCAACAACGTATGTGTACGTGTCGAAGATGAGATATGACTGGAATTCCGTGCCAACATGCATATTGCGTGATGATGGAAAGGCAAAAAAATGTTGAATGCTATATTAGTGACTACTATTTATCGTCTACATGGATAGAGACCTATAAGAGAAATATTTCTCCTCTTTGTGGTGCTAAATTTTGGAAGAAATCGGGTAAAGATTTAATCATTCCTCCAACGGTTATGAAGATGCCGGGAAGACCGAAAAAATATCATAGAAAAAAGGATTCAAACGAGTCTCCAAAGAAAAGAACCAACATTACTAGAGTTGGAATCAAACATCATTGTGGTCGATGTGGTTCATATGGTCATAACATTCGATCATGCAAAAAGTCTAATGAAGATAACACATGCTCTCACCCGAATCTCAGATTATTCCATTTTCTGAATCTCAAGATATTTAGGTAATCGCTTATGAAAATTATATTTTTATTTGTACTTTTATTTTGTATTTGTAATTGAGACAAATATCTAATTATGATTTTTATTTTGCAAGGTTGGCGGCAAGGGACTTTTTTTGTAAGGTTGAAGTCTATGTATTGAATTATGTTTTTCAATTTACATTAATGTTTTATTTTATATGTTGAACTTTATCTAAATGTTTGAATTATGTTTTGCAATTTATATTAATGTTTTATTTTATATATTGAACTTTATCTAAATGTTTAATTAATTACGTTTTGCAATTTTATATTAATGTTTAATTTTATGTATTGAATTACCTTTTGAAATTTGTTATATATTTATGTTTGGATGTTATATATATATATGTTTAAATAATTGATACAATTTAAATGTATACAAATTAAAATTTTATAAACAAAGTTAATATACTATATAAATCAATCAAATGTTTTTAATTGTTATGGTTATGATTTTTGTGTTGAACACTATTTTTTTTAAGGATTTAAAACTTATTTTTTAGGATTTTAATAATATTTAACGGGTTTTTAACATGGACTTAACGGAGGAGGTTTTAGGCTGAAAATAGATAATTCGGGGGAGAATAGGATGAGAACTCAAAATCAAGGGGGGATAGGATGAGGGTCAAAATTGAGGGGGGAATAGGACTAAAGTAATATTTTCAAGGAAGGAATAAACTGTTTTTCCTTTGAATTTTGTAGTTTCAGTAAATAAGGAGTATAGACCTGTTGTGAAAAACCTCTTTCTTTGGTGGAGTAATTTCTATTACCTCTGAATGTTGATTTGCCTCCTCTATTATTGAAATATCTTCTTCCATAACCTTGATTCTGTGTATTAAAACCAGTTTGTGTATGGTTGATAAAGGCCATATGGTGAGAGACATTAGTAGACTGAGGTGATGCACTACCAAGAATCAGGCTATTGAGCTGAGAGACTACATCCTCATATGTTGGTATAGGAGGTTTGTGAATTAACGTTTGAATTACTGTTGCAAAAGCCTCATATTCTTTGCATATCCCTAGACCATGCAGTAGTCGAAGGTTTTCATAGGTTCTTGAATTGGTTTTCCAATAGATTCCATGGATTTGAATTGACTTAGATATTCAGCCAAGGTTTTCCCTTCTTTGGTTAGCAATTGAAGAGAAGCCAACAAATCAAATTCCTTGCAACTAATCTTTGAATGTAGTGATTTTTTAGACATGACCATACCTCCATTGTTGAATTTTTGCCAACTACATGGCTGAACACATCTTCTGATAAAGTGCCTATACTCCATGACATGATTAGTTGATCCATTTGTAACCAAGAATCATGAGTTGGATTCTGTATTTCTGTTGTGACATCATCTTTAATTTCTTGAATTGTTTGTGATGGTTCTTGTATTAATCCGTCAATAAAGCCAAGTAGTTTTTTACTCTAGAGAAGAGACTCGAACTGAGCTTTCCATAAGAGATAGTTTGAATCAGTAAGTTTTATGGTCACAAAGCTTGTTATGTTGATATGAACTGGAAAAGAAAATTGTGCTCGGACCAAGCATTTGGTTGTTCCACACCTTTTTTTTTACAAATTGAAGCCAACTTTGATAGTTTTAGGCAAATCACTCAATCGAGTTGAAATACACATGAGTCAAATGTTTCCTCTATTTTAGTCTGTAATTCTTGCTTTGTGTTGAAAGTTGGTTATGTTACTCCATAATGTGCTCTTAGTCTCTATTACATATATAATATCACAACATAACCAAAAAACGTAAAAAGAACTAAAGAGATTAAAAAAAATTCAAAACATAATAGAAACATGCAACTAATTGTAAAGTGAAAATAGTGTAATCAGATGCGAATATGGAAAATGAATGCATAACTTCTTGAACAATAAATGAATGAACTTCCATAAAACGAGGACTAAGACGATCACCATCTCGAGAAGCATAAACGTAAACTCCTAAATATGTGGCCCCATAAACAGTTCAATCATCTTTCCTCCCACACGCCGTAGGAGTTAATGATTATCACATGTTGCACGTAGAATTGTTTTTCATTCTCCGTTCACACCATAACCACCCCATGATATTTCCTTCCACCCATAAACATATCGTGCATTCATTTATAACATATTTTTAGCATCAAATTAAAAAATGACTCATGTGATGAGGGCAAATAATATACAAAGATTAACATGTCAAAGTTTATGTCGTTGAAGAACCAATACTCCTTGCTTTCTTGGATGTTTCTTGCATCATCAACTAGCATTACCAAGCATCATATGTACCACATGATCTTGGTCTATCCATAGATTCAACACAATGAGATTAATCGAATGACTCGAAATGGGAATGTGATTTTTCAGAAAAAGCGATTGTTCTACATGTACTAGAGCCAAGTTTTTCAGGAGCTTTTTTGACCTAAATTTGACCTTCTCATCGAACACTTGGTCTTTATTCTCACGATCAGTTGTTTCCTTTGGATCAATCATGAATGGACATAACTCGCCTAGTTCAACCCTCAGATCCTTTAAATCTCCAAGGTGGTGATTTAAAGGCTTGTTATCTTGCTGTAGATTGCTCAAGGCCTTATTGAGATAAAAAAAACTCTTGCAAGATTGGACATGTTACCATAAACTTGCTTCAACTCATCCCAAAGAGTTTGATCATTCTCCTTAGACACAAAGAATATGGGGAGCGAGTGAATTCTGAAAAAGCACTAGGGCATTTAAGGCTTCTTGTTGTGCTTGATCCGAGGATTGCTCAACGTCGATTGCTCCATTGGTGCTTTGAATATATTTCCATAGCCCTTGCTACTAAGATTGTCTTTGGCTAGATGAAACTATATCATATAATTGTCTCCATTGAAGACGATTGGAATACCCCTTGATATTGTGCGACCATGGAAAAGCATAATAATGTTTGAAAGATTGAGAATGATCAGAGAAGAAGAGAAACATAAAAAATGATGCAGAAGATTATCTCCTAAAATGGCTTCAGAGCAATATGTAATCAATGCACAATCTTCTTTTCTTAATTAGAAGATTGCACACGCTCCATATCTCCTATTGGTAGCTCATCAGATAGCTTATCATATAATTTATCCACTATTTTTAACATTGAGCACGAAATTAAGCATGTCTTTGTATCATATAATTTATCCACTATTTTTAATATTGAGCATGAAATTAAGCATGTCTTTGTGAATTAATTTGTACTCAAAATATAAGTTTTATGGATGAATCAAACCATGGATGAGAATGTTGATGGATTCCAAGATGGTTACAAACTTGGCGAATTTAAAGATTGACATCTCAAAATATGATCAGTATTGTTTTTTCTTAATGCACTATAAAAAGTGGACAACTCAAATATACATTGAAATATAGTAAAAAAGAAACAATTGCTCTTGATGATGTAATTCAACTAGATACTGAAATATGCTACAAAGATGAAGAAAGAAAATGCACTATAAAGGTTAACAATCAAGGTTGGACAAACTAGAAAGAAGTCCACATCTAAATCAAGAAGTAAGAATTAAAAGTGGCATTGGTTTTGTAAAAAGGAAAACATTACAAGAGAGAATGCATAAACCAAAAGTAGCACGTAGAGGAAAAGTCTAAAGAGACAGGTGAAGCTATTGCAATTCCAAAATATGATTTGTAAATATCTATTTGAGTATGTTAGAGTAAGATCCTAGAAAATAATGAATTCTTAACTTTGGCTATACATTTCACGTGACACCTCATAAAAATTAGTTTAAACTACAAAACAACATAAAGGTGTTGATTGAAAACAAGCAATATCAAGGTCCTGATTGGAAACAATATGACATGTGATGTTAAAGCATTGAAATTGTCAATATCAATAGACATGATGGAATGATCAGAATTTTGGAGTAAGGTTCATCCTTGACCTAAAGAAAAATTTAATTTCATTAGAATCACCTCATTGAAAGGAACACAATTTTAAATCAAATGGAAGAACACTCAAGGTGATAAAAGGATAACTCGTAAAATGGTAGGAAAATTGGAGAAATGTCTTTAGGTTTTGCAAGAAAAAACAGTGACATGTGAAACCCAAGCTAACTCACGAGATAAAGATAAATATACTTATGACATACGAGGCTCAGACATATGTTTCTCAATGGCCTGAAAGTCTTATCTAGAAAAGAATACTTGAGATGTAGCAAACTGATGAGTTCACTTGAATTTTGTGAGGATTGTATAATATAAAATGCTAATAGATTGAGTTTCATTAGTGATAAACATACAACCAAATATATATTTTATTATGGTCATAATGACTTGTAAGATTTAAGTTCTATCATTCATCTCTGCTAAAAGTTTAATACTATTGATTATTGATTATTATTTAAGAAAGATTTAGGTGAATTTTATGAAAACTATAGATATGGACTATTGTAGTTTTGTGTAATAGGAAATTCTTGTTAAAAATCAATCAAATAAGGACGTAAAATATTTTAGAATTGATAAGATCTTGAGTTAGCTCACAGTTTGATAAAAAGTGTATATACTATGAAAGTGAAAAACACGTAAATTGTTCATACACACTACAATAAAATTGTGTGACTAAAGAATGACCAAAATAATGAATCGAACCATCATAATAAGATAAATTGTTTGTTGAATAAACATCAATGGAATAATTGTTTTTGAAAAAAAACTGCATCAACAACCGTGCACCCAATAAACAAATCATCATCCGACTTCTTCTATTAGTAAAAATATGAACTATTTAGGTTATGGTCAAGTTTTCACTTTTATAAAATTTGGAAAATATAAATTTTTATCATTTGCTAAATTTTGCATAGAATGTAAAAACAGATTTTAATTTTAAAAATCATTCCATTATTTCTCTTTCATAAAATAAAATGTGATTAAGCTAATAAATACTTTTGTTAGATATTATAAGAATTGTGTTTAAATTTGTAGTTACATACATAAATTTCAAAATTATAATAATATTTCTTTTAAGTCAATAGTCTAATATAGTTTTGAAATTGTTATTTTATTTGGTATGTATTATGCATTTATAATGCAATATTAAATTATAATAAATTCATTCATTTATTTTTAAA
The DNA here is from genome assembly GCA_036759665.1 of Gynandropsis gynandra. Taxonomy (NCBI): domain Eukaryota; kingdom Viridiplantae; phylum Streptophyta; class Magnoliopsida; order Brassicales; family Cleomaceae; genus Gynandropsis; species Gynandropsis gynandra. The sequence goes on along the minus strand of CM071873.1, from coordinate 33,808,372 downwards.
AAATATAATTTGTGTTTCTAATAGAGTACAAATTTGCAATAAGAAAAAAATATTTTTCCTTTTTCTTTTCCAAATTTTTAAGCCTTACTAATGTAACTCACATTAGATATTTTGTCTCTAACCCAAATGTTCAACAATGAAGTCCATTTCTTATAAATTATTTATCTACTATGCTAAAAATGACCTAGAAATAGATTTCCATTTACGCAAATTCGATTTTATATTCTTTGAAATTTATTTTCAGTGGGTATATAGAGAGAGATATCGTAATAGTACTAATATATAAAATACTTTTTAATTGTTCACCAGGCATTTAATTTAAAATACATCAAGTTTTACACTAACAGGCCCATAATGTTGCAAGTGGGAAGTGGGGCCCATTGTGTCCTCTAAAAACCCAGCCCACCATCCATCACCATTATAATCTCACTGTACTCTTGAACATTCTGTTATGACCGCCTAATCTTCACCGTCAGATCATAAGAATGTGACGTTGCCCTCTTTCGATGGTTTGATTGTACGGTTATAAATCGCCTGTCGTGGTTTCACCACGTGACGGTCGCTCTCAATGCTTTGTATGTTGTGAAATACGAATATACCCTTCCTAAGGTGCTTCGCTTTACGCTCCTCTCGTTTTTTTTGATACCCTAAGTTTGTTTCCCATCTGTTTCCGTGCGAGCAAATTGAAATAAAAACCCTAATTCCCCAAATTTCCCGATTTTTCTCTTTTCTGGACTAGGTTTTTCGATTTTTCCTTCTTCCTGAAGGTTTGTGAAAACCCTAGATTTTGGTATCCACTTCGCATACTCAATGGCTACTCCAGCGCGGGCAGAGAACATCAACAATCCCTACGACGGCGGATTGGGAACCGGGGGGAAGTTCAGGAAGCGGCCGTTTCGAAGGCCTCAGACGACGCCGTATGATCGGCCACCGACTTCGGTGAGGAACCCTGGTCTCGGCGGCGGAGAAGGCAGGGTAAATGGAAACGGTGGCGGATGGATATCGAAATTGGTGGATCCGGCGCAGAAGCTTATCACTTATAGCGCTCATAGGCTTTTCGCTTCAGTTTTTCGGAAACGCCTCCCTCAAACCGAACCTCCTTTGCAGCAGCCGCAGCAGGTGCCGGAAAATGGTATGAGATTTGTTGTTCTTGTCAAAGGAAAGGCTGTTCTTTTGGTCTATTCATTAGCTTCCTTTTACTCGGTTTGTGGTCCTTTAGCTCTTAGGGTTGTCATTTGTTCGTTAAGTATTGTAGGAGGTTAGAAGTTTGGAATGTTGGCTCGCTTTATTTTTTTATTTTGAATGCTTAAAGTTTACTTTGGCTAGTGTCTAGCACCCTTTAGCGTATTGTTAAAAGGGTGCTTTCGAATTTTTGTTGTTGCCGATATGATTGAAGTTGTAGCGGAGTTGATCATTGAGTTAGTGGTTTTAGTAGTGTTTCTTGCGTTTTGGTATTGGAATCTTTTACCTTACCTGCATGAATGTTAGTAAGCTATCTCGTTTCTGTTTTGAATGGACCAGAAGTGAATCAGGAAACAGAGGGAGGTGACTCAAAGGGCGTCCATTCTGTAAGTACATGAGCTGCGTTTGTCCATATAAGGTTTTTGTTTTCTGTAGGTGAATTTTTTGTATATATAAGATCTAAAATTTATGTGTTTATGTGGCCAATGAGAAGTTGTCCATGAAGAATGACATGATGAAAGTGGAAGATACCAGTGCATGTATTGAGCGAAGCAATATGACTATCAAGGATGGGTTTACAGATCTTGAGAAAATCCTAAAGCAGAAGACTTTCACAAGGTACAGTTTTTTCAGTGTTGTAATTCTTAAACTAAGTAGATTACGTAACCTTTTCTCCTAAAGGGTACAAAATTTCCATTTTTTATGCATGTAAGCTCATAAAAGTGGAACTACAGATACCAAGACCCAAATTATTTGTGCTGTGCCTTCCTTTTGGTGTTGTCATCTTATTCCTTGCAATATCTTGTCTCTATATATTATTTTGAGATTATACTTTCACACATTTTGTCACTTTGATGATTCCACAGATCTGAAATTGACCAATTAACTACGTTGTTGCGTTCAAAAGCCGTCGATTCATCCACCGAAAAACAGGAACGGAGAGCTGAGGATATTAATGTTGAATCATTGCTATCACAAGACAGGGACCAGGGACATACACATAATACGCCATTAACTAATGGGATCCAGAACAGATTTGTTTCAACACCTCTTGGCAGTTCGAGGGTAAGAAAGTGGCTATTTTTTTAATGTTCAGCAGCTTCTTTTAGAAATTCATCTGAATTCCTTTGATGCATGATATAGTATCATGTCTGGAGCTGATTTTTCGTTCCTTGTTTTGTTTGTAAACAAATTTCCATCATTAAACTTCTCAGGTCGTTGATGAATGCATGGCGTCACCAGCAGAGCTTGCAAAAGCCTACATGGGTAGCAGACCTTCTGAAGTATCACCTTCAATGTTAGGATTGCGTGGTCAAGTGGTTAGAGAAGATTCTGTTTTCCTGAGTAAAACCCCATTTCCTTCAAAGTCATCCACGATGTCCCTTGTGCCAAGGTCGTCTGGGAAAAATGTTCTTCCTGATAATGGTTTTGTTACCCCAAGATCTCGGGGCAGATCTGCAGTTTATTGTATGGCCAGGACACCATATTCTAGGCCTCAGTCCTCTGCTAAGGTCTTTACGTTGATCCATATTTAGTTTTATTGATGGGTTTCAACTTGTTTTCAGTTTCATGATGGTATGTGTTTTCAGGTTGGCTCTCTTTTGCCGGCATCTCAGAGTACACAGGAAGACCGCATACCATCTGGAAACAGACAAGGGGTTCAAACAGTAATATTTTTTGGACTAAGCACCAAAACGGTATCATGGTTAGACATGCCTTTAAAACAAACTATTCATGCAATCTTTTTATTTTTTATTTTTGTAGAGTCTCAAACGGAGGAACTCAGTCTTAGACAATGATATGGGAACTGTGGGCCCTGTCAGAAGGATCCGACAGAAATCTAACCTTTTGTCTAGGAGCTTGGCTTCTCCTGCTTCAGGTTCTCAATATGGTTCTTCATCATACCAACAAATTGGGACTAATTTTATGCATACATCTAAAGAAAGCGCAGATGATAGTCCAGGTTCAAGTTACAATCCTGTTCCTTCCAAGTCCAGTGAAATGGCTTCAAAAATATTGCAGCAACTTGATAAATTGATTTCTACAAGGGAGAAATCACCAACCAAGTTATCACCATCCATGCTTCATGGACCGGCTCTTAAAAGCCTCCAGAATGTGGAGGCTCCGAAATTCTTGGAGAACCTTGAAGAGAATTTGGGAGGTTCGCCAGGTTCTAGTTACCAAAAGGAGGACAAACATAAAGAGAGTGGCTCCCAAGAGGTTTTGGCTCTGCCTGCGAAACCTGTTAACGCTGTCAATACCATGGCTAAAACAGCTTCGAAAAAAGATCAGGATGCTGGTGTTAAAGGTACTTATTTGCCGGCCATGAATTCTATGAAAGAGCACCCTCCAAAGAAGAGAGCATTTCGGATGAGTGCTCATGAGGTAGCTATTTATTGTTGAGTTCTTATGTGTATAGCTTTTTTTGGATTGTTTACATGGATTCTTCTCTTTTCACGTTGCCTAATTTGGTTATGAAGTAATGCAGTGTTTCAGTCCTTAATTCAGTCGTGACCTAGCCATGAGTTGCTTTGCCTTTAAAGAGTTGCATCTCGCATAAACATATGTGGACTTTTAATTAAGGTCATTTGATTTCCAGTGTCGTTTATCCTTCTCATGGTAGGTCATCATATGAGCGGTACTTTTGGAGGATTGTGTTTCCCGCTTGTGAACATGGTCTAACATGTGGATGTATTTTATATTTTATTCAGTTCACTTTATTTCCAGTGTCTTATCCATCTCATAGTAGGTCATATGAGCGGTACTTTTGAAAGATGTCCTCCCCTGTGGATGTATTCTGTATTTTGGAGCATTTTCGCCAATTTTGCATGCATGATTGAACTTTATATTTATATAATGCAGGATCTTGTGGAGTTGGATGATGATTGTGATGCTGCTTCTACTCCTCAAGTTGAAGTGAGAGAAAAAATGAATTCCTCAAAAGTGGAGAATGACACTGGTATCAACAAGGCCAGACTAGGGGAGAAATCACTTGCTTCTTCTGAAGTCAAGCCCTTGGCAACATATGTTTCTAACGGTAATTCTTCTTATGGTACCCCTAATGGTACTATGGAAACTGGAAAAAGCACTGAGATTAAGTTTGCTGCTACTGGAGCTGTTCAGCAAGGTAAAATGGGCACTGATTCAATTTCGGAGATTATTAAAGGGGCTGCACCAGAGCAGTCAAACACTTCTCCTGCTATATTAAGCTCAGTGGAGAAGATTGACTCTCTGAAAGAGCCTAGCAAAGATCCTCCCTTTAAGTCCAGTGTCTTCTCTTCATCATTTGTGTCCAACCCATTGGATCAAAAGTCTGGTGCAGCTTCAGATATCATGTCTGTAAAGGCAAACAGGTTGGTACCATAGTTTTGATTCCCGTTATCTTTGTAGGAACAATAATTTTCATGGCTCCACCAATGAGCCTCTTGATCATGTATTTCTGCAGATTTTAGTCTATAACATCTCTCTTACTTGCAATTGCAGCTTTAGTTTTGGAACATCAGAGCCTTTGACAAAGGTACCCGAGTCTTTGAAAATTGCCAGTAATAGTGCCTCGGGAGCTGGATCCACAACCTCAGGTGCATCATCGCTTAATGGTAGCATATTTTCATTTGGAGCTGCTGCCGCTAAACCAACTCCAAATAATGTCTCTCCTGCTTCAAGTCATTCAGATCCATCTTCTACAAGTTTCATCACTCAGTCGACTAGCTCTGTACAATCAATTGCTGTTACCCCCTCTATGACTGGTGTATTCGGAAGCTTGCCTGCTAATACCCACAAAGACAGCAACTCTGCAAGCTTGTCAGTATCGACTTCTGCTCCTAGTTTTTCTACTGCATCACCTTTCAAATTTGGGGAATCTGCAGCTTCGGTTGCAGCATCAACGGTTTCTCTATCCACTGATCAGGTTTCCAAGGAAACCAGTGTCAAAGATTCAAATGTTGGAAAATTAACCAGCTTTACATCTGGTAATATGGCTTCAACAGTTCCAAGCACCGGGAATAGCACTGTTGCTAACCAGTCCTCTGCTATCAAAAGCACGCCAAGTCTGATTTTTGGCAGCCCTTCTCCTGCTGTTGCTGATGCAGGTAGTAATATCTTTGGTGGGTCGTCTACCGCATTTGGTGGAAGCACTTCAAATACTTCTATCTCTGCATCACTTGGTGCTGGCAGCGGAGGAACTAGCATATTTGGCGTGACATCTTCCCAAACCTCAGCGATTGGATCCAGCATGTTCGCCGGCAGTTCTGCAGCAACCGCTACAAGTAGTATTTTTGGTACCACTCCTGCATTCTCGAGTTCGGGAAGCAGCCTTTTTGGAGGCACAACCACGAGTACTGGAAGTAGCATTTTTGGGTTCAGCGCTGGAGCAGCAGCTTCTGGTGCTAGCTCTCAATCTCAGACCTCAAATCTTTTTGGTGCAGCGAATGCTCAGATGAGTATCCCAGTGAGTGGAACTACGAGCTCAACTCTAAGCTCCCCATTTCAGTTTGGTTCATCTGCATCGACCCCTGCATTTGGTTCATCTGCATCAACGCCTGCCTTTGGTTCATCTGCGTCAACGCCTGCGTTTGGTTCATCTGCATCAACGCCTGCGTTTGGTTCATCTGCATCAACGCCTGCGTTTGGTTCATCTGGTAACACATCTACTGCATCTAGCAGTTCTCCTTTCGGGACTTCAGCCTCGGGACCTCTGCTATTCGGCACGGGTTCAGCCTCACAGCTTGGTTCGTCGCCCTCACTGGCGAACTCTGCCAGTTCAAGTAGTACCACAACGACTACCGTATTTGGTTCAAATTGGCAGTCCAACTCTACTCCTACATTTGGTTCCTCGACCAACTCATCTTCAGCGCCCACTTTCTCGTTTGGAGCATCATCCTCTACTTCAGCCACTGGTTCAAGCACCACAACTCCAATTTTCGGTTCATCTACCAGTGCACCATCATCTTCATCTTTTTTTGCTTTCAACTCAACCCCTGCAGCCACTCCATCGCCGCCAATGTTTGGGACCTCTACTCCTGGAGCCACTCCATCACAACCGGTTTTTGGTGGCTCAACCACGGGGTTCGCGTTTGGTGCCACTCCACCACCTACTACAAACGGTAGCAACAATGACCAAATGAGCATGGAAGACAGTATGGCTGAGGACACAGACCAGACAAAAACTTCTTCGGTTCCAATGTTTGGGCAGCCAGTAGTCGCACCACAGCAACAAAGCTTTGGGTTTGGCGCAGCAGCCACTCCGCAATCTGGGGCGAGCCCATTCCAATTCGGAAGCCAACAGAACGTAGCAGCCGCACAGAACCCATCACCATTTCAGGCCTCAAGCAGCTTGGAGTTCAACGGAGGAGGGAGTTTCTCACTTGGAAGCACAGGAGGAGGAGACAAGTCGGGCAGGAAATTCATCAGAGTGAACAAGAACAGGCGACAAAAGAAATAGGTACCATTTTTTTTATAAACCAAAACAAAGAAGTGATTTGTGTAAGCATGAGCTCTTTCTCTCTATTTCAATATAAAGTAGTTGTGTCTGTCTGTGTGGTAATGTTGGTGTTGTTGTTCTTTTGTAGTTCAGCTCATTCTGTACTACGAATGTCGATTATTATTTGGGATTTTTGCTTTTTTTTTGCATCTTCAGTATTATAAGTTTGTAGGAAAAGTTTTGTATTTGTCCAAACTCAATCAGAAGTCTGTAACACTATTTCTCTTTTTTTCCATTTCATTTATTCTCGCCCTCTCTTTTTGTCATAATTTTTGTTTGTGTTTTTTTGTATCAACAATCGATAGAGTTTACTCGGAAAATAATCCACAAATCTATAATTTCATATGAATTTGATTAGTTTAACTATTTTTAGTGTTTTATTCTATATAAATATATATTTCAATATATTCAAAATCGATTGAAAATTACAATTAAATACATCAATTTCTGTTTAAATTGTATGAATAATTTAGGATACAGAATTATAAATTTGTATAATTATTTAGATTTGTATATAAAGGGAATAATTTAAAATCTCCTCTAAATTCATTTATTTTAGGGTTAAATTCCTATTGTCACCCTAAATTTAGTTATTTTGTCTATTTCCATAATATATTGAAATCTTATTCCTCCTTTATATTACCCCTAATCCTCTTCCCTCTTCACGTTATGTAATTCAGTCTATTCCCTCGCTACTTAAATTTATGTTAAATAAAAAATTTTTTTACCTCAAACACTAAAAAACCATCAATTTTAACCCGATTTCATATTCAATTTTGGCCCGACCCGATCCAAATTAAAATTCGATTTAATCCGGTTTAACCAATTGTTGACTCGGTCCGGTTTATTGAATTTTGACCAGTTTACCGAATTTTGACCAACTCAATTTATTATATTTTTGACCCGGTTTGTTGAAATTTTGACCCGGTTTTGTTGAAAAATTGATTCAATTTTGATTGAAATTTTGACTTCGATTTGCTGGAATTTTTATATGGTTTACTGGAATTGATCCGAATTTACTAAAAATTTTGACCCGGTTTTAATTAAATCTTTTTTTGAATCGGTATGCTAAAATTTTTAACTTATCCGATTTTAATGTGAATTTCACCCAAAATTAATTCCACTATAAGAAAAACCAATTGTAAGATGTAAGAACAAGTCATACTAATCTATTCAACAAAATATCTTCAAATTAAAATAAGTACTAACATATTTAACAAGAAAAGAACATAAACAAATATCTTCAAATTGAGTCTCCCAACACTGTTATGATTCTGCAAAATATATGTTAAAAACATGTTAGAAAAAAATAAAAAAATATAATGCATGATCGGTGAAATACATATTACCTAAACGTATGGGGAAAACGAAGATGTAACTTGAGACTCATGCGGGTGAGAGGATTCTACATCATAGTCATGCTGAAAACAATGAAACAATAAAAATGATAATTTTGCTCTAAATATAATATGAAATTTAAAAAAATAAAAATTACATGGGATTCATGTGGTTGTTTACATGATCTGACATTATGTCCGGATGCACCACATCGGCTGCAATGACCTCTGGTACCATGTTTGCTTATCCGAGGTCCTTTCTTCCGTAGAGACTCGTTCACATCTTTTTTTTATGGCATTTCTTAGGTCTACCAGGCATCTTTTCGTAATGTGGGCGGCTTGATAATAAGATCACTACATTTCTTCCAAAATTTTTCACCACAAAGCAGAGAAATATTTCTCTTATATGTTTCTTGCCATTTAGAAACCAAATAATAGTTACTAATATAAGGCTCAATATCTATTTTTCTATCCATCGTCACACAATATGCATGTTGGCAAATAATCCCAGTCACATCCAATCGTCTGCATGTACACGTGTATTGCTGCAATTTAACCACATAAGAAGTTTCGACTTCATCAACTTCAAATTTCTCATTGTAACTAGGATCTGTCACATAACTCCCACTCATCATCTTAGCCTTTTCTAACGACTGAATCACTTTTGGAGTGTGTATACCCGTGTATTTCCCTGCAATTGAAGCTCTTTTATCTATCCTAATCATAGCTTGTCTCCTAATAATTTTCAGCATCTCTACCATAGGTCTAGATCTAGCGAGCGCAATACTGTTGTTGAATGATTCAGCCATATTGTTATGCACATCACTACAACAACATCCACATTTGAAGAATGCCCGACACCAATGACGTGGGTTCGTTTTCATCAGATCATCAAATGCAGATTTATTGAACTTTTCTAATTTTTCACATTGTGAAGAAAAATCTACCTCGTTGTAACTTGTAGCAATATTCCTAATAAAATGCTTCAATCCCTTTGCCTCATGGTTCTTCTTGAGGTTAGTGATGATATGTCGCAAGCACATGCGATGCTCCACTTAGGGATGTCAATGGGTTGGGTTGTGCCCAACCCATTAAACTTAAATGGGTTTTGTGGTGTAAATGGGTTGGGTTTAACCCGACCCATTTAATAACGGGTTATATGGGTCGGGTTAAACGGGTTATATGGGTTAAACGGGTTTATTTATATAAATGTACTTTGATATAATCTAAGTACATCAGCTACGAGAGTGTTTCTAGAAATCGGTTTGAAATCTGGATTCAAATACTTAAGCAGTTGTCTAATTCTCTTATACTCCACAAAGGAAAATGGAAGATCATGCTCTATGACAGCCATAGCTAAAAACTTGCGAATCATCAATTGGTCAATTTTCTTAGCTATTACCATTCCTTCACGATCAAACATCTCTGTCAATTCAGAAAATTTGGCAGGCGTTCCTTTGCATACCAACAAATGACGAAGAAGCGTAGATGTTCCATTTCTAGTGACATTATCGGGATAATCTTTTTTGCAATAATTGCAAGCAATTCTATTCCCAATAGTTGAAAAATGATCCCATGCACGTGAAGAACGTCGTCGTTTTCGTGTACTTACTTGATCATTTGCTTCCGTAGACTCACTCGGTAATGATGACGCCTCATTAATACTTTCTCCGCTCCTCATTGATAACGATGATTACACTGTAAAACAAATATCAATGAACATTTCCAGATTAAAGACCCATTACAGATACAATAACAACATTTCAGAATTATGACAGCAATTGTATACAACTCATAATTCCACTCAAAACATTATGATACGCATACCAGTGATTATAATATTAAAATAATGTAATCAAATTCTCTATATTCATTTTTTCACCTTAAAAAATATTTTTTAAAAATAAAAAAGAGGACGAGAAAGAACTACAGAAGCTCGAGACAACGCATATACATCCATCGCCCAGAAAGACGCAAAAAAAAAAAACATTCTCTCTTTGCCCTTTACTCTCTCTCCCCCCTCTCTCTCTCTCTATATCGCATATACACAGATTCACAAAGAGGAACACAATCCTGAAAATTTTTTAACCCAACGAACAATCCAGAAGACAAATCATCGATCAAACCCGCGATAAGTGAATCCATCTCCGACAAAACGACCAATTTCCAGACATGAAACGATGGATAGGAGGTGGTACCTAACGGGAGGGAGGCCGAAGAAGGAGGCAGAGAGATTCGTCGAGAGAAGAGATGGGATGGAGAGAGATCGAGCGACCCAACCACCGGAACGAGCGGCCCAACCACCGGAGCGAGCGACTGGAGCGAGCGACCCAACCACCGGACAGAGGGTTAAACGGAGAAACAGAGGAACCACCGCCGGCGAAAAAACAGCAGAGTGAGAGAGGAACGTGAGAGAACAGGAGAGGAGAGAACGTGAATTGAATGTGATAAATGGGCTAACGGGTTATATGGGTTTAGCCCATTAAAAGGAGTATAAATGGGTCTAAAACCCATTTAGCCCATTTAATTTTTGGCCCATTTAACTATAGCCCATTTTCATTTTAAATGGGTTGGGTTGGGTTAACCCATTAAACCCATCCCATCTTGACATTACTAGCTCCACTTTAGGCAATTCTCATTCAACGACATGTAATAAACCCTACAATAGATTACAATTGAGATTAATCATAACAACTAAAACAAGATAAAATAAAAAATTAAATACTTACTTTTTGCTTATCAGAAATGAATGTTAAACCTTCTCCTGAACCGAGATTCAAATCACTTTTAAGCTTCGTTATAAACCAAAACCAATTCTCGGTATTTTCCACTTGTACAACAACCCTCACAATATGATATATTTGATCATTTTCATCTCGACCAACGGTGACCAAAATTTGACCTTTACTAGCCGTTTTAATGAATCAACCATCCAATCCGATTATAGGTCTGCAGTTAACTTTCCAAGAAACTCGTAAAACATCAAAACATACATAAAAACGATCAAATATCTCATTTTCTAACCCATCTCCAATGGTTTGCACTTCAACAGATGAACTTGGATTTGAGTTTTTAATTTCATTCACATAATCCCAAAGTCGAGCAAATTGTCCATCGTTTTTTCAACTGAATTTTTTCTAAAGCTTGTTTCTTCGCTTTCTGACACTTATTCATTGATGCTAACAAATTGTATTTCTCTTTAATTGTTTGTTGCATCTTTGTTGGCTTCATACTAGGATCCTTTCGTAAATAATCTTCAAATAACTTCGCAATCAAAGGAGCTTTTAACAACTTACACTCGATTTTTGGTTCACATGTATGTTCCGATACATATGATTTTATCGTCCAAGCATCTTCATCCATAGAACAATAAACTCGCCACTGACATCCTAACTCACAACATATGACACTAATTGCATCACCGTCCCATCAATTAAAACATACATTTTTTCCGTATTCAAAACTAAGTCTATCACAACATTCTTAAAATATTCACTCGTTGTTTGTCCTAAAATAAGCTCAAATGATCCACCAACCAAATATCTCTCCGTAATAGTTGAATTGAAGAGAGACAATTTCATTTCATCGTCATTATGAAACAATTCCAGATTCAATTCCCCATCGCTATCACAACATGTTTCATCGCAAAAATTTGCTAATTCCATCTCAACACGAATATCACATTTTTCTGCATAAACTTCATCATCAACCAACACACTGCATCATTTCAAATACATAAAATCATCAACCGACAACACACTAACCAATCAACGCAACCACAAATTTATCCCTATTACCAACTAAATTGCAACTGATGGAAAGAAACATACCTTGAATATTGACAGTCCATGGATAATCACGAAGCACCGACACAGACCGATGAAGAGAGAACGAAGAGAGACTACATAGACCGTCGAACGACCGACGAATGACACAAAAGACTGGCGAACGAAGAGAGACTGAGACGACCGACGAACGATACAGAAGACCGACACAGACCGACGGACGACACAGACCGATGAACGACACAGAAGACTGACACAGACCGACGGACGACACAGATCGATGACACAGACCGACGAACGACTGACGAACGAAGAGAGACTAAGAGAGACCGACGACGAATCGACGAAGAGACTGTCTGACGACGAAGAGATAGACGACGACGAAGAGACAGACCATCGGCGAAAAGACTGACCGACGACGAAGAGAGACCGAAGACTAAGAGAGATCGGTGACGAAGACAGAACGATAGGAGAAGACACCGGCGACGAAAAAAAGGCCGAACGGAGAAGACACCCGTGACGAAAACAGACCGGCGACGAAAAAAAGGCCGAACGGAGAAGACACCGACGAAAAAGGAGACGACCGATGAGTTAACGGTAAAAATTGTAAAAGTTAGAACGCGAGTGAAAGTGAGAGAGAAAATTAGGGTTAGGAAAATTGGTTAAGCAAAATAAAATTTGATTTAATAAAAATTGATTAAATCGGATTAAATTGAATTTTAATTTGGGTCGGATTGGGTCAAAATTGGATATGAAATCGGATTAAAAGTGATGATTATTTAGAATTTGAATTAAAAACTGTTTTATTTATTAGAAATTTAGACGATGGAAAAATAAACTGAATTATAAAAGTGAAGAAAGAATAAAATTAAGGATAATATATGAAAAAAATAGGATAAATTCAATAAATGAAAGGAATAGATAAAATATTTAGGGAAAACAGCCTATTCCCCCCTTGATTTTCATGCTTTAGTCCTATTCCCCCTCGATTTTGACCATCGTCCTATTCCCCCCTCGATTTTCAGTTTCAGCCTATTTCCCCCTCGATTATCATGTTTTAGTCCTATTCCCCCTCGATTTTGACCTCATCCTATTCCCCCCTCAATTATCAAAAATCTGCCTAAAACCCCCTCCGATTTTGACCCAATTTTGACCAAATTTTGATTTCAATTTTGACCCAATTTTGATTTCAATTTTGACCCAATTTTGATTTCAATTTTGACCCAATTTTGATTTCAATTTTGACCCAATTTTGATTTCAATTTTGACCCAATTTTGACCCAATTTTGATTTTAATTTTGATTTTGATTTTAATTTCAATTTCAATTTCAATTTTGGTTTTAATTTTGATTTTAATTTTAATTTTAATAAATCAAGTTATTCGTAACATATAAATCCTACCGTTAACCATCAAAGCATAAGTTTTTTTATTTAATATTATCCCAAGACATCCTAAAATCGAATCAATAATTATAATCGACTAATTATTTATTTTTCAATTATATCATTTATTTTGAACTATCAGTAAATAATATTAATAAATATTTTTACACATATATTTTTTATATTGATTTTAATATCAAAATTTGATTAATTAAATTGGAATTCGACCATTTAAATTATGATAAACGGTATAACAACGGTAAGTCTATAATTATTTTATTATTATAAATTAAGTAAAAATATCCAATAAAATCTTATACAACACTTCGAGGTGATGGAACCTATATTTAAGATGCTAACATGTGGCATGAA
>CM071873.1:33713599-33794672 GCA_036759665.1 Gynandropsis gynandra | reverse complement strand
TCAAAATTAAAATCAAAATTGGGTCAAAATTAAAATCAAAATTGGGTCAAAATTGGGTCAAAATTGAAATCAAAATTTGGTCAAAATTGGGTCAAAATCGGAGGGGGTTTTAGGCAGATTTTTGATAATTGAGGGGGGAATAGGATGAGGTCAAAATCGAGGGGGAATAGGACTAAAACATGATAATCGAGGGGGAAATAGTCTGAAACTGAAAATCGAGGGGAGAATAGGACGATGGTCAAAATCGAGGGGGAATAGGACTAAAGCATGAGAATCAAGGGGGGAATAGGCTGTTTTCCCAAATATTTAAATTTGGGGTAGGAATAAGACGTTAATCCTTTATTTTATTGTTGAGCATATGTATGTACATGAAAGTGACTCTAACTATTGGAGTGACGTGTTTTTAACAAAAAGTCCATAAGAATAAATTAAATTGTTGTAAGCGTGCGTTGTGGGTGCGACTTCTTGGTTAATTGACTTTTTTTATCGATTATAATATATATATATATATATATATATATATCCAGGTGAGTCCACTTAGGGACAAGACGTGATTATCACTAAATGTGACGATACTGTTTTATTCCTGTAAGTTTTACCCACTCAAATATCGCCACCTAAATATTTATATATAATTATGTAAAAAATATATGAGATTCTATATTTTAAATTTTAAAATATTTTTAAAATGTTAATAAATATGTTTTAAAAAATTTATATTTATTTATCTAAATAAAAAATTCGCACATAATAATCATATTAATATAATAAATGACAATAATATATATATATATATTGAAATCTAGTTAATCGAATGATTTCAGTAATATCAATTAATCTTTTCTAAATTGAAAAAATGATGTATGAAATTAATTCTTTAAAATGAAAAAAAAAAAGCAAAAGGAGGGATCACATTATCATTACAAAAAATAAAAAATAAAAAAGACAGTTCTTTGTACATGAATCATATATTTTACTAGAATTGTTTTATTTAAAATAAAATAATGATGAAATATAATATTAAAAGAAATTATTTATACAATTAATGGTTCTCAAAACGTCATAAAAAGTTATAATTGTGAATTTGTGGTCTGTTTCTCTTCTTGAGTTGAGTTGGGCGGTGACTGGTCTCCATTTAAAGAAGGAATAGAATCATTGAAAAACAAAAGGTACTTGTCAGCATTTTATAAGATATATATATATATATATATTCAGAATATTCTAAGAAATTATTAACAAAAAATCATATACTTTTAATATAATAAGAAACGCTGATTGTGTCGAAACAATATATTATAGTTGTCTGGAAATGATTTTTTTTAATAGGGATTGATGTAAGTTTATAAAAGAATTTATCCAGGATTTAATAATCATTTATAATTTGTATGAAAATATTAGTCTAAGGATAAATATATATAGCATATAGACGTTATATTGAAATATGTACATATTCGTATGCATGATTATCCATCAATTGAGAAAAACATATAAATATATATAATATCAATGATATCTCCAATTATTTCTCTGTATATTTATCCATCAATTCAGAAAAATATATAGAAAGTAGTCTTTGCATGAATACATGACAATCATGATTTTTCATCCCTCAAAATTTTTCTCCATGAATATCGACGCACCTTCCGATGTTAGATGCATAACCATCAGGAAATTTCACGTATTTCTTGAACCGTTTCAACAATTTATATTTTTCATCATTCGAAATCTGAATACCAGAACTGGAGCTTTATCGTCGTCACTTATATGTAATTTTTTCCGTGAGCAATACTCTTCTAGATCATTTCGCGATTTAATGTTACTTCCATTTTTTCTGTGACATTCATTACCATGTTGATGATATTACTGAAGATTGTTTTCGCTATGTGCATGACATCAAGATTGTGTCGAAGCTTCCGATTTTTCCAATACGACACATCCCAAAATATGTTTTTTTGTACCAATTATGAGTAATTCCATAACCACCAATTTTCAGATGATTGTTCCCTCCGTAATATATACTCCTAGAAATACCCAAAGTAAGAAGTCAATCATATAAAATCTCTTCGCCGGTCAAAACTGGAGGAGGAGATTTCTGTACAACTATATTCCTTTTGAAATTTCTCTTGTTGCGCCGTAATGTATCATCAACACGAAAAAACGATGATGACAATTAAACCAATTCATCTTTCGTCCATATTTCAACTCAAAAACATATGTTTCCTCCAGGCAATATGGACAAGCTAATTGACCATGCGTTGTCCATCCAGATGGCATACCATAAGCTAGAAATCACTTATTGTCCACATAAGAGCATCTCGTAATATAACATTATGTCGTCTCAAAACATCGTACATTGGAACTCTCTTCCGAAATTCTTTCAATTCTTCAATCAGTGGTTGAAGAAAGATATCCAAACTTCTTTTCGGATGATTAGGCCCGAAAATCAATATTGTTAAAAAAAAAAACTCACGTTTTATGCACATATGAGATGGTAAATTGTACGGTATCATGGTAAATTGTCGCAACGAATAATTTCTCCTAGACATCCCGAATGGATTAAAACGCATGAGTCGGCTTCCCTACGCTAGCGCAGTGGGAGCCATCATGTACTCCATGACGTGTACTAGGCCTAAAGTAGCCTACGCACTAAGTGTAGTGAGTAGATATCAGGCAGATCCTGGTGAGAAACACTAGAAGATTGTTAAGAACGTCCTTAAGTACTTACAAAGGACTTAGGACCAGTTCCTCATTTATGGTGGTTCTAACTTGGAGTTAGAAGGATTCATTAATGCGAGTTTCTCGAAAGACAAGGATGACAGTCGATCCATTTCAGGCTATGTGTTTTGTCTGAATGGACGCGCAGTAAGTTGGAAGAGTTCCAAACAGACTACTATAGTGCGGTTTTGCGAAGCAGCTAAAGAAGAGGTTTGGATGAGAAAGTTCATAGATGAACTTGGTGTGGTACCTTCGATAAAGGAAGCCGTTCCTTTATTGTGTGATAACGCCGGAGCTATTGCTCAGGCGAAGGAACCAAGGTCTCATTAGAAATCGAAACATGTTCTGCGGAAGTTTCACCTGATACGAGAGATCATAACGCGTGGGGACATGCAAATCCAGAAGGTGGATGGAAAGGAAAATGCAGCAGATCCGTTCACGAAGGTGTTTGGGTCAAAGGAGTTTGACAAGCATAAAATTAGGATCGGATTGAGAGAGATGACTAGCTGACATTAGTTTATAGACTAGTAGCGAGTTGTATTATTTTAAACATCGATTTCATTTTTAATAATATATGACATTATTTTCATTTGATGTGTTTTCATAGTTGTATGATATAGTCCAAGATTAAATCTAAAACTTGACATTATGATAGAGATCATAATAAAGAGAGTCAAGTTTTTTGTATGATTTAATCTGAATTGTTCTTGTTCGTAGGATCACTACTCGGACTACAGTGATCCGGGAAGAACAACATATATGTGATAAGTTTCTATGGTGATAGAAATTAATAGATCTCTTTTACTGAATCACATATATGGGTGATACACATGATGATATGATCATTGAACTGACCTAAAGAGAGAAATGCTTAATGGTTAAGATTTCTCTAGATAGTATAGATAGTTACTCTTTCCTTAGACCTGAGATCAGCATAGTAACTAGCATCTTATCTAGACCTGGAATGCAGCTATATTTATCCGCTAGCACCGAAGAATATAATTGTATTTGTTCTTCTTTTGGAGTTAGTACATAAGATGTACGAGCAAACGTGTGTATAAAGATACATGTACTTCGACTATTTTAGATATTACGTAAAGACAAGTGGGAGATTGAAAATAATATGCCTCTTATGTAATATTCCTATATTCGCGGGTTTAAGTGTAATTATTAAAAAGTTAATAATTATATATGAAACGAAAAACGAGTTTTCGTCATTAGATTACACAATTGCAAAAATCAAAACCCTAGCCGTCAAAAGAAAAACGAAAAGCGAAAACAGTTTTCGTTCTTCCCGAATCTCGCACCAAACATTGGAAAACAGATCCGATCTCGGCGTGTATATGAATAGAGGGTTTTTGCTATCAAATCTACCACATCCGACAATCACACGTTCAATGCGAAAAGGTATTACGAAATCGTTTCTAAATTTGTTCATTGTTGAAACCCCGAAAAACCAATTCGAACATAACTAGATCTAAATATACGGATTGATAAAAACACGCTTTCGCATCCCAAACCAACCCAACAATAACTATTTGTCACATTCAAACATAAATAATTCAAAATTTTGATGTTATTTGCATTCATATTAAAAAATATTGGATTTTAACCATCCGTGTGCGTTGGCTTGGTATTGTATAACTATTTTTATTATTTATTACTATCATTATTATTTTATTATTATAAGGTATTTATAAATTATCAACTCCCACTCTGGCTCTCTCTCACTCTCTCTCCCCGTTACGAGTTGACTCTGGAAAATTACCCACATTCCACACTGACATCTCTCTCTCTCTCTCTCTATCTCTCTCTCTCTCTCTCTCTCTCTCTCACACACACACACAAATTTTCAGAAATTGTGCGTTGTATCTTGCTCTGTCCACCCAATCCTCCATGCCCACTTCGTAAAATCCAATCTTCTTCCGGGAATCTCCATCTGCTCGACCGTATCTTCTTCTTCTTCGTCGGGTTATTCCTTGTTCGTTCTTGCACCTCAATTTTCTCTCCGATCTCACTCGCCCAGTAACATGGTCGTCAAGATGAGAATGATGCGGTGGCCGCCGTGGCCGCCGCTCTACGCCGCGAAATTCGAGGTTTTCATCGTCGTTCATCGGATGGACGGTCTGGATTCTCCCCGATTCGACGGCGGTGAAGAGGGCTGCGGTGATCGGAGGCCAAGAAGGAGACCGGTGGTTGAGATCAAGTGGAAGGGACAGAAGACGGTGGCTCTAAAACGCTCCGTCGCCCGAAATTTCACCGGAGAAGGAGGTTGTAGAGGCGATGGTATCGTCGAGTGGAACGAAGAGTTCAAAAGGGTATGTGAATTCTCTGTCTACAAGGAGGGTTTCTTTCTGCCATGGGAGGTTACTTTCACTGTCTTCAATGTAAGTCTCTCTCTCGCGATTCGAAACTATCATCATGAAGATGAGATACTTGATCCAATTATCATTTCTGTGAAATGTAAAGTGTTTGTAACATACGTGTTCTGATATTTGGTTGATGATAATGTAGGGGATTAGTCAAGGATCAAAGGATAAAATTCCTGTCATTGGAAAGGCATGTCTGAATATCGCAGAATCATGTTCAGTTCTGCAAGAAGATGATGTTCAAGTCAAACTCCCTCTCAAGATCTCGGGCACGCCATCTACGTCGAGTCCCTGTCTTCATGTGATTGACTGCCTCATGAAATTGTATAATTAATTGGTATTTTGAATTCGTATTTGTTCATTTCCTCTTACATTAGTTTAATCCTGTTGCAGATATCACTTCGGTTTTCCCCTAAAGAATCATCTCCTGAAAGACAAGGGACTGTTCTCCCTGTTTTGTGGTCTCCTTGTTCTGTGGAGATTCCATCAAATGCGAAAGCTGAATCTTCTGTAGAATCAGCTCTGAGAAAGATGAAAACTTTCAATCATCGCATGATTGGTCGCAGGGTGAAGAAAGAAAACAGTGACAGCGAAAGCAAAAGCCCTGAGAGAAATCTTGAGACAGAGTCTAGTGATCCCTTTGATACGGATTCTCTCTATGACGATGCTGCGGATGACTCAGAAGAGAGTAAAGAGGATGCGTCTGATTCCGTTAACTACAAGACTTTGCCATATGCCAATTGGGCTAGAGGCTCGTTTCATGCTCATTTAGCCCTGGAAGATGAGGATTTGATTTACTACAGCCACCGAAGGTCAGACATCGGGAATTCTCACGATGAGAATTCAACTGATGCAGTAAGCTCTGAGCGTTCATCTGGACAACTTTCAAAGAAGAGAATGTTATCGTGGAAGAAGAGAAAACTGAGCTTCAGATCTCCCAAGCACAAGGGTGAACCTCTTCTCAAGAAGGATTCTCGGGAAGAAGGTGGCGATGATATTGACTTTGATCGAAGACAACTAAGTTCATCGGATGAGTCTATCTCAGAGGTATGCAATGACAACAAACATATGTTGCTTTGTCTGAATTTCCCGTTTTCGTTACATCTCTTCTTACTTTCAATCAATCATCTTGCAGTCGTATGTGTCCAATGATTCTACGATGAAGCAATTATCAGACTGCGAGTTTGGAGATGAAAACTTTGTCGTCGGAAGCTGGGAGACCAAAGAAATTATCAGTCGTGATGGGCTGATGAAACTTACGGCTCAAGTGTTTTTTGCTTCGATCGACCAACGAAATGAGAGGGCTGCAGGAGAGAGTGCGTGCACGGCCTTGGTTGCGGTCATAGCACATTGGTTGCAATCCAACAAAGACATAATGCCAACAAGGTCAGAATTCGATGGCCTCATCAGAGAAGGATCATCTGAGTGGAGAAATATGTGTGATAACGAGGAGTATCGGGTACGTTTCCCGGATAAACATTTTGACCTCGAGACAGTCCTGCAGGCCAGAATCCGTCCCATCCGTGTAATTCCAGGAAAATCGTTCGTTGGGTTCTTCAATCCTGATAAATCAGAGGAGGAAGAAGAAGAAAAAGAAGAAACGGGTCTAGATTTTCTTCACGGTGTGATGTCCTTTGACAGTATATGGGAAGAGATCATTAAGCAAGATCAAGATTCAACAACTAAAACTGAACCCATCATTTACATTGTGAGCTGGAATGACCATTTCTTCACCCTTCTCCTGGACCATGACGCTTATTACATCATCGACACACTGGGGGAGAGACTCTACGAGGGCTGCAACCAAGCGTACGTATTGAAATTTGACAAAGACGCAGAGATCCAAAGACTACCCGCCAAGAACAATAACACCAGCCCCTCAAACCAGAAACCAAATGGCAAGAACAAGATAGAATCATCTGCAGAGGAAAGCGAGCAACGGGAAGTCATCTGTAGAGGTAAAGAATCATGCAGGGAGTACATAAAGAGTTTCCTGGCTGCAATACCCATACAGCAACTCAAAGCCGATATGAAGAAGAAATTGGTCTCATCTTTTCACCACCGTCTGCAAATCGAGTTTCACTACACCGGACATCTCCAGATCCCCGTGCTTGAATCTTCAGACAATGCTGCAGCAGAAGCAACTACAAGAACAATGACTGATACCATATCTGAATCTCCTTCTGTGCCTGTGATCGTGGCGTGAAAACAATGGGTTGTACCGGTACAAGATACGCTTGCAAAGTTAAGATTTTTTGAGTAATCTCGAGAGAAATGTATAGGGAAGGGATACAGTCGCTTAGGAGGGGTCGTAAGAACAGCACAAATGAAGGCGTTCTCTTGTGTGATGTGATTCTTTGGTGTCTGTAGTATCCTCTGTGGCTAAGTTGTTGATAGTTATTGTCATTTTGGTCTAATTATACACATTGTATTACTCACAAGAACTAGTCTCTTAAAACATCAATAACTACTGTTCACTGTATGAAGTTTCGTTGAACACTGACATTCAGTTTTTTAAATATTTTAAAAATAAATGTTAAATATTAAAAAATTGACATTCAATTTTTTTCTAAAAAAGATTCTAAATGATATGAAAATATTTTTGTGACTTCGTATTGAACATATTAAGAGAAGATTCTCTTATCAATAGGATGAAGCAACTGAAAAAAAGAGTCTCATCTCGTACTGGATCACAGAACTTCATCGAGTGATACGGTTGTATTGGGTCATAGAGTCTCATCGAATCGCACGGTTACATTGGATCACTAAGTCATATTTTAACACATGATCGTAGTGGGTCACAGAGTCTCATCGGATCGTACAGTTGCACTGGGTCATAGAGTCTCATCGAGTCGCACGGTTGCGCAAGGTCATAGAGTCTCATCGAGTCGCACGGTCACACTGGGTCACAGAGTCATATTGAAACACATGGTCATTGTGGGTCACAAAGTCGCAATGGGTCACAAAGTCTCATCGAGTCGCACGGTCGCACTGGGTGACGGAGTAATATTGAAATACATGATTGCAGTGGGTCACTGAGTCGCATTCGTTCACAAAGTCTCATCGAGTCGCACTGGGTCACATAGTCATAACGAAATTAAAACACATGGTCGCAGTGGGTCACGAAATTTACCATCTTTTTATATTTTTGTTACATGTATAATGGGTTCGGTGATGAGAAAATCACACTGATTTCTTCTTTGTATGATGGTAAATGGGAAAAAAACATAAATGGAGAATCTGAATTGGTTGGTAAAGTTAAGGAAAATTAGATAATGTTTTTCTATTGTCTTCCGATTAACGTGATATACCAACAACTTATTGATGAGTTATGGGGAAAGATGATGGTGGAAAAAAATACAAAGAAATTGAAGTTAAGCTATTTGCTCAATATTTGTGAAAATAAGAAACTGAAATATATAATGAATGACAAGCATCTTATTTGTTATCTATTCGATCGCATAAGAGGAATTCAACCATTGCTGTATGTGGAAATAGAATCAGTAAGTGTGAAATGGAAATTGAGAGGGAAGTTAAATCTTTAATTCTTGCTTTTGGAAGCATTGCTAGAGAAGGTAATGATAGAGGTGTTGTAGATTATGATGTCTGTGTCATTGTAGGTTCAAATAACAAAAGTAGAGTTCGGAGTAATCCGACGGAAACAATAAATATTTTAGATTTGGATAATTCTGATAGTGAACATACCAGTGAGTTAAGAAAAGATGGTGGTTGTGCTATGAATGTGGTAGTTGATGAAATTGTTTGTGACAGTAATAAAGTTGATACTGATGTGTCAACAGAGCATAAAGATGGTGATGGTGATAATAATTTGGAAATGGTAGTTTACGAGAAGGCAATCAATCAAAATTTATTCTTTGAGTTCGAAGATGGATTGCAACTTAAAATTGGGCAAGAGTTTGGTAGCAAGAAGGATGCACATGCATTTGTAAGGAAGAGTTCACTTGAAGCTTTTTTAGATATAGAACATTGAGTTTTGATTCGAAGTTGTGGAAAGTACGATGCAAGTTTTCTAAAAGTGGTTGTAAATGGAAATTACGCATGGAAACAATCCCGAATTTCAAACCGTTTAGTGTGAGAATACATTATCCCATTCATAAATGTTCACTTGTATCTAAATCGATAGAAGCTACAAAGGGTACAACGCAATTGGTTAAGAATTATTTGAATGAGGAATATGCCGAGAAATATGAAACACCTCCAGCAAAAGAATTGATGGCTTGTGTAAAAACAAAGTACGATGCCAATGTATTATATTTGATGACATTAAGAGACAAATGCAGTGCTCAAAAGGAGATTTGTGGTGATGACTTTGAACATTATAGGAGGGTTCCTTGGTGGTTGCACATGTTTTAAGAAAGAAATCCGGAATTTGTCGTAAATCTTCAACTGCACGGTGATGGAAAAAGTTTCAAATACCTTTTAATGGTTGTCGGGGCCGCTATAAGAGGATGGAAATACATGCGTAAAGTGGTTGTTGTGGATGCAACATTTCTGTTTACCCGTTTAGACTCAACTTTGACCAAGATTTCGCTACAATTTTGATCAGATTTAGACCCAATTTTGNAGAGTCGAGAGAGAGAAGGACGAATCATGAACGTGGTCTATGTCAAGGTTGAAAGATCTGATACGTGATGGATGTGACCTAGATTCCTGTCTTCCGACCCATGTGACTAGTTATGCTTTGAATATGTGTGTCTACGTCATACTCTCATATGTCCATTCATCTCTCTAATCTTAAAAGGTTCATCAAGTTTTCCAAATCTTACCATCCCACCCATTTGAGATTGATCGGGAGAATCCCATCGCTTTCCTCTTTTAGTCTACGTCTCTAACCTTAAATTCTATGAAAAATCTTTGTGACCTTCGTCACGAAAATCACATGGTGGACACATGGCATCGTGTTTTCTTTGTGTTACTCAAGATCTTGGTAATGGACGGATTCGATCTCTATGTAGTCACTCACGAGTTGCAGGTGACCTAGGCGATGGTGTAGAGTCACTCTTGAAATGTGACATGTTTCACCTTTGCGACCTTTGTGACCTTTTGATACTTTTTTCCTTTTTGTAGACTCTGTGACTTTATCACCTTTGTCAATCATTATAAATAAATAAATCTATATTTAAACACATGTATTCGTTATACACATGTATTCACATCTATTGTTCCAACTATGTGAAAAAGAGACTAATGTGTAAAAATGTATTATTTTGATTGGTTTATGTTCTTTCACCCTTATAAATCCATAAATTCAACAAGTTCTTAGCTATTATTCTAGATATATGACCATTCGACCCATGCGACCCATGTGTTCTTTTTAAATGTCATTATCAAAATATTTGAGTTGTAGATTTCTAATTAAAAAATCAATGTAGACATAATATGAATAATATCGACCTTTGAACAAATGTTAAATGTATTGTTTAGAAATTTTCTCAAACTCATCCGATGGGTTCTTAAAACACTACTATCACTTTTGAAACACATGCATTTGTTCTACACTTCTTGGGACACATGGGTCAAAATCCCTTTTAACCATTTTTTGACGTTGTAAATGTATTATTTTGATTGGATTCTGTCTTTTCATCCTTATAAATCCATAAATTCTTCGAGTTTGCATCCATCCTCAATTGGCATAAATTAGAATGTCGTTATAAATGTATTATTTTTATTGGTTTTTGTCCTTTCATCCATATAAATCCATAAATTCGTCGAGTTCACATATATTGTTCCATATATGCAACAAAGCCACCCATGCAACCCTCAATTGGCATTTAGAACGCCATGCAAATGTATTATTTTGATTGGTTTTTGTACTTTCATCCTGATAAATTCGTCGAGTTCCCACCAAACTTTTCACCAACATTTCAAAAAACATAACAGTGTGGTCAAAGTTGGTCACAACCTTTCCCTTCTATCTATTCGATGTCAGAGTACAGTCTTTTCGAATTCTAGTCTTTCCTCTTTTTTCCGAATAACTACACTTGCTCTCTCTAACTCTCATCATTTTCCATCCATCTTTCGCGCTAACTCTCATAATCTCTCGTCTTCGTCTCCGGTTGAAAATTTTCTTTGAAAAATTATCAATCGAAAATTCTAAATTTCTCTCATTTCGTCTAAGTCATTATTCCGAGCTATCTAGAGCACTAACTTTTAATCTCCTTCATTTGTCTCTCTGTCTGTCTTTTACATGAAGAGAATGTAGAGATATGAATTTTTTTTTGCTTTTTTGTTATAGGACATTCTGAGGAAGTTCTTCGATTAACATATTGAAGGGAAAACGAGGAATAATAATACAATAACGCTTAGATCGAATGTGTTTCACAAAATATGAGAAGTCAAGTTGGATGGCTCCAGATTCACTGATGGATGGAAAGATTTTTCCAAGGACCATAATTTTCTTATTGGGGTTTTTTCGTAGTTTTTCGTAACGAATGTGACATGGTTTTTCACGTCACCGGTTTCGGAGAAGATACGTGTATTGTGCAATATGAATCATCAATTTAGTCAAATGCAGAAGTAGGGTCATCTTCTTCTGCTCAAACATATTTCACGGCAACTGCCACACATTCAAATATGGTCGTAGATTCATTGGTAAGTGACCTCAAACCGATTCATCATATATTACTTTAGTTCTTTATTCGATTTTTAATAATTTTTTTACTGATGTAACTTGGGTGATGGTGCAGAACCTTCCGATACGGTTTGCGAGGTCGAACGGTCTTATCGATAGACAATGTAAGATAATACTGATGAACGATCAAAGAATGGCGTGGTTTTTGGATTTGAGGCCCTTGAGTCGTGGTGGCGCTTGCATCAGGGGGGGTTAGAGAATATTTTGTCATTAAAATGGACAAAACAAGGGATGTTCCCTCACAATTGAACTAGTCTTCAATGGAGCAACATCTACGCTTCAGTATATCCCCCCACAAGGTCTAACAACAACATTATTTGATTTTAGTACTTATTATTCAGGGTTCATTCCCTTGAACTTGATGTTTGTATTATTATCGTGGATTTACTATTATTGTTATTATCGGTACGTATGTGACCCTTTTATATTTTTTATCGGTATGTGTATCAGTATTTCATTCTGTTGTGACCCTAACGTAGTGACCATTATGACCCATACGACCCCTGCGATCATTGCCACCCTTTCGACATATGCGACCCAACATACGTGACCATTGCGACCCATGCGACTCCTACGACCCTTGCCATCCTTTCGGCATATGTGATACGACCTATGTGATCCTTGCCACCCTTTCGACATATGCGACCCCTATGACCCTTGTCACCCTTTCGACATATGCGACCCAACATACGTGACCATTTCAACCCATGTAACCATGCAACCTTTGTCGCCCTTTCGATATATGCAACCCAACATACGCGACCCTTGCGACCCCTGCCACCCTTGCGACCCTTTCGACATATGCGATCCAACATACACGATCCTTGCCACCCCTGAAACCCATGTGACCCATGCGACCCATGCGAATCAAGTTCAAACAAATATGAATCATGTTAAAAAAAATTAGTAATTAAGTTAAAAAATATTATAATGAAGTTAAAAAATATTATAAACAAGTTAAAAAGTATTTTAATTAAGTTAAAAAATAGTATTTAGAAAAAAATTCAAGTTATTTACAAAGAGTATGAATCAAGTTCAAGGATGAATGATGGCAGGCGTTGGCCTTGGGGTACATCGATAATTCTTCCAGTCGCAAATACGTCACCAGTAATCTTCTCACGCATGGAAGCAACTCGGGCGTCGTAAATTTCGGGAAACTTCTCCTCATATCCCACTAGAAGGGCTTAAGTATTTGAAGGTGAAAACACCACAGTTATTTGAGGTTTATTTCTATGACAGATCTTCATAGTACTTGTACTGCCATTTATCTTCTCTGAGAGTTATGGAAAGAAACCTTCCGACTCAGAACATCTTGAGAAAAACTATTCTTAAAAAATCTCCATCACCAGATCGATATGCAACTTCTTCAACCTTCTGTGACAGTCGTATACCGTGATGCATCGAGTTTCAAATCCACTTTAATGGCTACCCAATGACAAGGCATATATCGATTTTCGGGTGATGGAATGTTTACAATCGAGAGCATGCCATCGTACTCCTCTACTGTTTTCAATGTATCTCTCAATGGATAGATTCCCACCAAATAATCAATAAGAACATCTGACAATTCTTTCATGCCCTCATGCATCCACATCGTGAGCGACTACATGTAAACAATATCACAAACCCTAATAATTCCCTAACACATATCGATATGAGGATCTCCAGATGCGATTATATAGCTCGAACAACACATTATCCAATTGCTACAAAAAAAAATTGATACACATGAATAAATATGACAAAAAATGACCTGTATGAGCTTTGTGGCTTTCGCGACTAAGGGAAAAAACTTACATCATCTTCAAGTCATACATCATCCTTTAATATGCTCCCAAAACTCTATCCTCTGGGGACAATCTATTTCAGATTTCCACCAATGCTCTTGGCAAGGTTTCATCATAAATTTATATAGATAGTCAACCATGGACCACTACCATCAATGAACGAGGGATCTCGAGTTATCTTGCTTTGTTCTAATCCCTTGGGCTTCCACACAAAATGTCTGTTTCCTTCAGGTTCTTGAACCACCTTTTCTACAGGTTCTTGAGCCACTTTTTCTGTAGGTTCTTGAACCACCTCTTCTGTGGATTCTTCTGCAACAACAACTTTTCCTCGCCCTCTCCCCTTTCCTCTCGCTGCCCTTGTTGTTAGTCCACCTCGTGGGTTTTGTTCTCCAAGTGTTTTTAGTCTTGGAATTTGGCATAAATACCTTGGAAATCCATATTTATCAAGGTTACATGTTCTTTCTAATGTTTTAAACATTTCTAAAATATCAACTATATCAGGCTTTAGTATTTATCATCTATCAAAGTAGAAACATCTCCCTTTTATTTCACACAATACTTTCATTTAATGCATTTGATTTAATTCACATGAATGTTGTAGGTCCTTTTTTATGTGTTATGTACAGAAGGACACACTTGTAGACGATTGCACAAGATGCATTTGGATTTATCTTCTAAATGAGAAGATTGAGATAATATTTGTATTCTCTAAGGTGTTTCTCTTATAGCTACACAATTTGATTCTAAAATTAAATCAATCTGAACAAATAATGCTCTCTAGAATTTAATCTTACTAATTTTCTATCTGAGAAATGAATTGTACGTTATAAATCATATGTTTACACGCCTCGACAAAACTCCCAACACATCATGAATGTGGCAAGATCTCTTCTTTGCCACTCTAATCTTCCTTTGGAATATTTACATGAATGCATTAGAGCTTTAGTGTATTTGATTAATCTAATTCCAACTCCATTACTGGAAAATAAATCACCTTTTACAATGTTAATGCATAAACAACCAAATTATTCTCATCTGCATGTTTTTTTGTTGCCTTTGTTATTATTCAACCACATCAAGTATTTAACACAAGTTTTTACCTCGTGAACATGCTTCTATTTCATACGTTACCCTTTTGGTATTAAAGATTACAAATTACAAAATCTGTATATTAACACTATCGTTGTTTCTTTTCATGTTTAATTTATTAAAAGTGAGTTTCCATTACCACCACACCCTTATACAAAACATTGTTTCTCACATGACATTCATTTAAACTTTCCAAATATTGTTTCCTACTCGCAAATCTGAACTCAATATTCTGGCTCTCGTTGATAGTTTTGACATTATCTCTACTAAAGTTCATAAAATCTCCACTCCTCTTTAAAGAGAGGTAAGGGCACCTTCTTAACTTCAAGGCTATCATTGCTACTTAACCACCCATAATACTACTGCAATTAAATAATATATTGCATATCCGTTATCACTACTAGAAAATTGAAAATTAGGGACGGAATTTAGGGACCGACATTTCCGTCCCTAAACTTAGAAACGGATTATACACGGATTAGGGACGAAAAATGAAATCCGTCACTAATCCGTCCCCAAATTTGGGTTCCGAAGAGTCGTGCCTAATCCGTTTCTAAATGGGAACCGCTTAGACACGGCAGACCATCCGTCTCCAAATTTGGAGACGGCAGGTCGTCCGTCTCCAAATTTGAAATAATCTATTTAACCCCTCAACCATTGATCCGTTTTTCATAAGCTACTCTCATATTTTTCACCCCATAACTTCTTTAGTGTTTGCGATATAATGGCATCTTCATCAAGATCGAACATTTTCGATTCTAGACAATGGATGTACAGAAGAATTGATCCAGAATCTCAAAGCGTATCGAAAGAGTTTATAGAAGGCGTCACACAGTTTATGACAATGGCGACGAATCAACAAGTTTACAAAGAAACGGGTACGTTGGTTTGTCCATGTGTGAAATGCAAGAATGAAAAATTTGTTAATGAGAGAACTGTTTGGAAGCATCTTTATTTAAGAGGATTTACCCCGAATTATTTCATGTGGTTATGTCATGGAGAAAAATTTGCACCACGATCTAGTAATGTTGTGGAAAACTTTAGGGGCACTATACATCATGATGAATTTGAGTCTTCTCAAGATGTAGAAATGAACCCCTATGTGGAAATGGTGCAAAATGTATTCCGTGAAAGAAACGAAAATATTGAAGAAGATCCGAATGAAGAAGCAAAAAGTTTTTTTGAAATGCTAGAAAGTGCTAGGAATCCACTTTATGATGGTTGTAGGAGTGGTTTATCACAGTTATCTCTGTCTGCACGTTTGATGAATTTGAAGACTGAAAATAATTTGTCTGAGAATTGCATGGATTCGATATTGCAATTAGTAAGAGATTATTTGCCAGAAGATAATAATGCAGTAGACTCCTATTATGAGACAAAGAAGATGATGCGATCTTTGGGTTTATTGCCATATCAAAAGATTGATGTTTGTCAAGACAATTGCATGATTTTTTGGAGAGAGACATCGGAGATGAGTAATTGTCTATTTTGTGGAAAAGATCGGTTTTATTTAACAAAGAATGGAAAATCGGTTCCATATCGTCGTATGTGGTACTTACCAATTACAGACAGATTAAAAAGATTGTATCAATCTGTGGAGACCGCAAGCGACATGAGATGGCATGCTGAGCATTCAAGTCATGAAGGAGAGATGTGTCATCCCTCAGATGGTGAGGCGTGGAAACACTTTAACAAGGTATACCCTTATTTTGCGGCTGAGAGTCGAAATGTCTATTTAGGCCTTTGTACCGCTGGTTTTAATCCATTTGGGATGTCTGGAAAGAATTATTCATTGTTTCCAGTTATAGTGACACCTTACAACTTACCACCGGATATGTGCATGAAACGGGAATTTTTGTTCTTAACAATAATGATTCTCGGGCCTAATCATCCGAAAAGAAGTTTGGATATATTTCTTCAACCACTTATTGAAGAATTAAAAGAATTATGGAATGGAGTTCAAGCGTACGATGTCTCGAGGAAACAAAATTTTATGTTACGAGGTGCTCTCATGTGGACAATAAGTGATTTTCCAGCTTATAGTATGTTATCTGGATGGACAACGCATGGTCGATTGGCTTGTCCATATTGCATGGAGGAAACAGATACTTTTCAGTTGAAACATGGAAGAAAGACGAGTTGGTTTGGAGACGGCACGCGTGCCGTTTCCAATTTTGGAGACGGCAACCAAGCCGTTTCCAATTTTGGAGACGGATTTGTTGTCCGTTTCCAAACTTTCGACACCGAAAAAAACCGTCCCTAATCCAGGAACCGATTGGGGACTACGTTTTCGGTCCCTAATTAGAGACGGATTGGGGACCGAAATTTTCGTCCCTAATTAGGAACGGATTGGAGACGGAAAAAATTTGGAGTCGCGCGATTGGATACTACCATTGGTCGTCTCCAATCCGTCCCTAAACCAGTTTAGGGACGGATTGGGAACCGATTTGTCGGTCCCTAAAACCTGATTTTCTTGTAGTGTATCATCTATCATTTCTTATGACAAATTATCTTTTTTTATTTAATCTTTCATCCTTAAAACTCCATCATTCAAAGAACTTCTTTTAAATAAGCAATTCTTCATTCAAAATGGCAAAAAGCCATTAATGAAGAACTTCGGGCCTTAATAACAACAACACCTGGTCTATTGTGTCTCTTCCACAAAACAAAAGGTTGTCGGATGTAAATGGATGTTTATAATAAAACATAAACCAAATGGCACTGTAAAGCGTATCAAGGCAAGACTAGTTTTCAAAGGTTACATTCACAAAAAGGGGTTAGCTATGTTGATACTTTCTCACATGCAACTAAACATACGACTGTTAAATTGGTTCTTGCTTTAGCATCTTCACACGATTGACGTTTAACACAAATGGATGTATAAAATATATTCCTTCATGGTGAGTTAGATGAAGACATTTGCATGTATTTTCCGTATCAGTGTACACCTTCTTCTGGTATTTCTCTTTCACCTAAAATTATTTGTAAGTTGATAAGTCAATTCATGGGCTAGTAGACAATGGAATAAAAAATTTACCGAGATACTTTTGTCGAGTAGTTTTGTGCAATCACAAATTTATCACACACTTTTTAGTTTAAATAATATCTCAGTATTGTTGCATTGATAATGTACCGTAGATGATATTGTGATTGCTAGCAATTGTGATTCTATTGTTACAAGTCTAAAGAAACTATTGAGCAACAATTTAACATAAAAGATTTAGGACCTTTACGATTCTGCATTAGATTAATAAGTGCAAGAAATAAATCTGGTATAAATGTATGTAAAAGAAAATATTGTATGAAATTGTTATCACAAACATGTTTATTATGTTACAAACCAGATACAATATCTATGGATCCCAACAAGCAAATAAGCAAAGACTCTGATATGTTATAATTGTTGCTTATGTGTTTTGAGGTTTAATAGGTAAAGTACTCTATCCCACTATAATTAGGCCACATATCACAAATGCTATACAGCTCCTACTAATGCACATATGCAAATGCAAGTTACACTTAGAATTGTTAGATAAATTAAACAAAATTCAGAACAAAGTTTATTTTTTCCTGTTAAATTTAATATAAAAAACCCCATGTCTTTGTTGATACGGATTAGGCAGCTTGCCTTTATTCTCATCGTTCCATTTCAAAATTTTGTGTATTAATTGGAAAGTCATTTATTTTTTGAAAAATAAAGAAACAAAATACAGTTTCAATAAGTAACACATAGATTGAATATAGAGTCTTGGCTGATGCTACTTGCGATATCATTTGGCTCCAACACTTACCGATAGATTTATGTATTAAAATTACAAGTCGTACAAACCTATATTACCTATATTGTAATAACAAATTCGTTTTTCACATTTATCTAACGTTTATTGTTATTTAAGTTCGCTGAAAGTTTCAGAAAGGAAGTATACTCCAACACATTTGGATAGAAATTGAATGATTCGAAATTTTATTTGGTAGAAGTAAAATAGCTTGTAGGGTATTAAAATTACATTAGATAAAGATTAAAAAATAAAGAAATTGAATCTTTATAATTCTCTGCATACATGTATAAATAATAGTACAATACAAAGATTTGATAATCCAAATTTTCCTCTTTCTTCTTGATATTCCTTTTCCAGAGTTTTCTTCTTCTTCTTCACATCTTCTTGATACGAGCTCTCTGTTTCTCCTATTCTATTTTTTTCTTGTTTTCTTCTCAACTTGACACATTCATCTCCAGGTTTGATAGACCGGAAAGCAGAGCGTAAAAGAGTGTTCTTTGAGACCTAAATGACAAGTGCTCGATCGGGTTGCTCGAACCCATTTGCATCAACGATATCGTTCCAAGCAGACGTCAAGACAGATTGAAGTCTTCATCAAGTCCCATTTCCTCAGGATCGCATTCCAATTCCTCAACCTTGGATCCACGAGAATCGTCTTCATCCCGCACTGCTTGTCGGTTATTTTGGTCTCCTCTTCCATGGCCGTCAAGAAATCCTGTTCGACGACTTGCTTCAACGGGATCGAGAGGCGACCGTGGTTTATGCTGACATCGGTCGGGAGGAGATTCTTCTTTATGATCAGCCTGGGATCACCGCCGTTCATCTTCCTCATGACGTTCACGAGCCACATCGGCGTATCCCTAACGACTCTCGGACGAGAAGAACTGGCACCTGAATCGTAGTCGGTCCTCCTCCCTTGTTCTTCCGGATTCGCCATCGACGAAGAGAAGACAACAGTGAAACAAAAGCAAAGAGAGAGAGAGAGTTTCTTGAGAAAACAAAGATAGAGAAAGGAGAGAAATATAACCTTTATATATAGGTTTCCATTTTTGTTTCGTTTCCATTTTTGTTTCGTTTCCATTTTTGAGATAATTGGATCTTTTAATTACCAAATTAG
The DNA here is from genome assembly GCA_036759665.1 of Gynandropsis gynandra. NCBI lineage: Eukaryota > Viridiplantae > Streptophyta > Magnoliopsida > Brassicales > Cleomaceae > Gynandropsis > Gynandropsis gynandra. The sequence goes on along the minus strand of CM071873.1, from coordinate 33,775,164 downwards.
CACTAATTTCCATTTTCGTAAAATCCAATATTTCTTGTTCGGGGAATTTTTGTTCGACCGTATCTTTTTCTTCGTCGGGTCCTTCCGTGTTCGTTCTTCCACACCCGTTTTCATACGATCTCACTCACCCAGTAACATGGTCGTCAAGATGAGAATCATGCGGTGGTCGCCGTGGCCGCCGCTCTCCACCATGAAATTCGAAGTGATCGCTGTCGTTCATCGGATGGACGGTCTATATGTTGCTTCATAATTTTTTTTGTTCGACGACTCCACTGTTACCATTTTCAAAATAAAATTACCCTTTTCTGTTTATATTTTGCATTTGCAATTTCTCTCAGCAAGATTTTTAGATCCTTCCTTAGGAGGTCCGTCTTGCTTTGTTGTGTTGGCATTTCCCTGGTCGTGTTATGGTTTGTTAACTGGAGCTTTGGCATATCATACAAGTTTTAGTTGTTTTGATCAATGTATTGTGACTTCCTCTCATGCGATTTTACTCATTTTTAGGAGTCTACCCTATAGGAGAATATTATATGTATGAGAAGATAATATTATGTGTATCTCATAGATATTCAGTTACCATAGTTACTAAGACTTTGATAGGTTAAAGTATACTTGTATATATATACTGTATATAACATCAATACAATTATCATTTGGCGTATATGGTATCAGAGTCCTAAACTACTAACATCTCAAACATGTACGCCTCTGCTCTCTCTCCTTTCTCCTTTGTTTCCCCTGTTTTTTCGAGCATCATGGCACCCACCAAAACCCCTATTCAATCCCTCGTGATGATGCTCAATCTTCAAACACTGAAAACACTACCATGTTCAATCCATAGGAACTGCAACACGTGTTACTCATTGTAAACATGACCAACATCACCAAACTCAACACGTCAAATTATTTGACCTGGAGAGTACAAGTTACTGCTCTCCTCGAAGGTCTCTGTCTTGAATGCTTCATTCAGGCAAACTCAGTCGTGCTTGAAGCCACTCTCCTTGTTGATGGCATATCAACACCAAACCCAGATTTTGTACCATTCAAACAACAAGATCGATTGTTGTTATTGCTCTTCACGGAGAAACCTCTGTTCCTCTATAGCCTATGGTTGCATGGGTATCATCTGTCAGACAAGCCTGACAACTTTTGGCCAACACATACGACAAACCAACTCGAGACCATGTGAGACAACTCAATGAGCAACTCAAACACTGCTCCAAAGGCATTCAGACTATTGATGATTATATGTGATTCGTCAAAACCCAATTTGACGAACTCGCTCTGTTGGGCAAGTCTCTGGATGTAGAAGATCTCCTCGAATACGTCCTTAATGGACTCCCTGAAGAATACAAGCCCACCATCGATGTTGTGAACGCTCGTGCTCGACCATTCCTATGGATGAACTCCATGAAAGATTGCTGAACCATGAAGTCAAATTGCAACATTTGCACTCAACTTCCAGTTACAGCCCTTCATGCTGCAACTCGCCCGAACTCTTCATATCGAGGTAAAAACAGAACTCCTGGAATCGCAACAACACGGACAACAACAGAGGTTACCAAGGCAAATGCCAAGCCTGTGGTATTTTTGGACACAGCGTAAAATGATGTCCTCAGTTTCAGCTTATCGCAACATCTGGAAATCTTGGAACTCAACCTTCACAGCAAAATAGATCATCTCCCTACTCTACATTTCAACCACATGCTCATAATTCAATGGTCTCACCATATGATGCGGGACAATGGCTGCTCGACAGTGGTGTCACACATCATATCACCTCGGGTTTACAAAATATGTCGCTGCACAACCCTTACACAGGCCGAGATGCTGTTATGATCGGAGATGGGTCAAAACTACCAATCTCCAACACTGGTTCATTCTCCATCTCTCTGCCTTCACAATCACTGTATTTTGATAATGTTCTTCATGTTCCAACTATCAACAAGAACCTTATCTCCATCAATCGACTCTATAAATCTAACAATGTCTCTGTGGAACTCTTCTCTAATGGATTTCAGGTGAAGGATCTCAGTAAGGGGCACCAATCCTTAAAGGAACAACAAAGCATGGTGTCTATGAGTGGCCCGGTCTCTCCCTTTCCTCGACTATCACTACTGCATTCTCTGCATCTAAAACCCCTCTATCTCAATGGCATTTTCGTTTAGGACATCCCTCAATTTCTGTTTTACATCATATGTTGTCAAAGTTTTCACTTTCAGTTTCCGAGTCTTCTTATTCCTTGTTCTGCAATTCATGACCTATCAATAAAAGTCATAAATTTCCATTCTTCACTACGTTTATTCAATCCACTCGTTCACTTGAGATTCTCTCCACCGATGTTTGGACCGCACCATTACACTCCATAGATGGGTTTAAGTATTATCTACTCTTTGTAAATCACTATACAAGGTACATGTGGTATATCCTTAAAACAAAAATCGCATGTCTTCCCAACTTTTACACGGTTCAAAGCACTTGTCGAAACACGTTTCGAAACAAAAATCCAAACCCTTTACAGTGATAATGGGGGAGAATACATTACTCTTGCCTTTTTCCTTGCAGCTAATGGCATCTCACACCTCAAAACTCCTCCTCACTCACCAGAACACAACGGAATGTCTGAGAGAAGACATAGACACATTGTCGAAACTGGTTTGTCTCTTCTTCTTCATGCCTATTTGCCTGTCACCTACTGGTCTTTCGCCACTATTGTGTATCTCATTAATCGCATGTGTACCCCAAATCCGTCCCACACTTCTCCATATGTTTTTTTCCAACAAGAACCAAACTACCTTAAGCTTCGAGTGTTTGGATGCCTTTGTTACCCCTGGCTTCGCCCTTACTTTGATCATAAACTGTTTCCACGATCTACACCATGCATCTTCATTGGTTACTCTCCCAATCAAATTGCATATCTTTGTTTGGATCCCATACACTCTCACACCTATACATCTCGAAATGTTCAATTCTTTGAACACATTGCCCCCTACGCTGATCTCTCCACATATTTTCCACTGCTCTTAAATTCTGTCTCAGACCCTGTTTCATCCTTACCCTCGCCTATCAGTCCTCTGATCACTCGTGTTCCCACTGTCCCCTAGCCACTCTTGATACGTGCTACAGATGTGCCACCTTACTCGGATTCCTAACCAAAACAAACATCAAAGAATGATGCTTTGTCTCCACTTGCTGCCATGTTTGTCGACTCTATTGATACTCAACACATCTCACCAATTCGGAATGTTCATCCTATGCAGACAAGGGGCAAGAATAATATTTCTAAATCAATTCAAAGGCTCTTTTATTACGTGTCTTGTGAATCTTAGGACTCAGACCCTCGTACAACAGCTGAGGCTCTCAAGCATTCACTCTGGAGAACCATGAGTGATGAATTTGATGCTTGGTTCGAAACAACACTTGGGAACTATTTCCACCCTCTGAAGCACAGAACATTGTGGGCTACAAATGGATATTCCGCATCAAACATCTTCCTGATGGATATGTTGACAAATTTAAAGCTCGCCTCGTCGCAAATGGATTTCACCAATGACCCGGAGTAGACTTTCATGAGACCTTCAGCCATGTGGTCAAGGCAGCAATCATAAGACTTGTCCTCATTTTAGCACTCTCGAGTGAATGGACTCTCTGCCAACTTGATGTAAACAACACGTTCTTACAAGATAATATATCTGAGGAAGTTTTCATGTCACAACCTCAAGGTTTCATTGATCGTGATCGGCCGAATCATGTGTGCAAACTCAATAAGGCAATTTATGGTCTAAAGCAATCCCCGAGAGCATAATACTCTGAACTACGCAAGTTTCTTCTCTCTGCTGGCTTTGTGAACTTTATGGCTGATGAATCTCTCTTTATACTGCGTAATGAATGATCTGCTGTCGCCGACGTGAGTCACTCTGGATTCGACTCTTGGAAAAATGGACCTCACCCTCTGGCACCGGTACCAAGACCCAAGACGAATCTAGTTCGAGTGACTCACTTAGACGATGCAAGATGTCGCCGACGTGAGTCACTCTGGATTCGGCTCTTGGTACCGGCGGTGGTAGAGGGTGATGTGCATTTTTTTTTTATGTACTTGTTTATGTTGATGATTTAGTCATCACAGGAGACCACGCAAGCCATGTTCAGACCTTCATTCAATCATTGGCTACACGATTCTCACTGAAGGATCTAGGTGATCTTACATATTTCCTGGGCATTGAAGCATATCGAACTCCTAAAGGTCTGCTTCTCACACAAAGCAAGCACATTATCGTGATCTACGGAATCGTGTTTTATGACAAATGCTAAGCCTATGACAACTCTGATGGCTTCCACTACTCGTCTCAGCCTATCATCCGGTGCACCTCTTGATAATGCAACTGAGTTCAGAATGATTGTTGGCTGCCTCCAATATCTGTCTCACACTCGTCCTGACATCAGCTTCACAGTGAATAAGTTATCTCAGTTCATATATGCTCCCGCCACTGAGCATTGGACAACTTCAAACGATTTTTACGCTACCTTGTTGGAACTACGAACAATGGTATATTCTTCTCTGCTTCCAACCCGATCTCATAACATGGTTTCAACAATGCGGATCGGGGAGGTGACAGAGATGATTTCGCCTCTACCAGTGCCAACATTATCTTTCTTGGAAAACACCCCATATCATGGACTTCGAAGAAACAACATGGACTACCATCCCGATCATCAACGGAAGCAGAATATCGGTCTCTTCCTATTGCTTCTGCTGAAATTCGATGGTTAGTTCATCTTCTAACTGAGCTTGGTGTCTCACTTCCTCAGACACCTGTAATTTTCTGCGACAATATCGGTGCCACTTATCTCTCTGTCAATCCAGTTTTTCACTCTCGTATGAAGCACATCGCACTTGATTATCATTTTGTTCATACTCAAGTCAAAGATGAGATGCTTCGTTTTTCTCATGTAGCCTCTGCAAATCAGTTAGCGGACCTACTCATGAAGCCATTAGCTCGCTCTGTTTTTCTACCATTATGTATCAAGATTGGAATCATTAGTCGTTCTTCGCATATAGGAGAATATTATGTATACCAGAAGATAATATTATGTGTATCTATGTCGTTCTTCGCATATAGGAGAATATTATGTATACCAGAAGATAATATTATGTGTATCTCATAGATATTCAATTACCTTAGTTACCTTAACATCAGGACTCTGTTAAGGTATACTTGTGTATATATTCTGTATGTAACATCAATACAATTATCATTCGCCGTATATACCCTGTCTTTTCTTCGTATGATTGTTTTAATATAACTAGGTTAATGAAATATTCATGTACGGACATTGTCATTCGTAATATCATCTTTTCTAGTACTGCGAGAGTTTACGGACAGACATTGTCATCCTAATAACTTTATAGTATGAAAATGACTAGAATCCAAATTGTTTGGTACTTGGAACCCAAATTATATATATATAGAGAGAGAGAAGAAAAAAGAAGCAAATAACACAACGTCTTGATTTTGATCAGTCATTACTTAGGTCATGTTGTGGGATTTAGTTGAGATTGAGTTTTGTCATGTCCAGTGAATTCCAGTCCATTTGTGATGGAGGTCCTTTGGGAACAATCTTAGGACCTGAAACTGACCTATACAGCTTCTTGTTGCTCGGTAAGTTTCCAAATCCAAGTTTCAGTCTCTGAGCTTCCTTCCTCAGTGATTGATATTCACCTGCGATTTTCATCATACAATGCATAAACAGTATAAGAATCGAAACACAACCCATGAATTGAATCCTTGAAACTTTATTTTTTCATTGTTTTTGGCATATTTACCTTCCTTTACCAGCTTATCCTGCTTCAGTATCGCCAGCTGCTGCTTCATATGGCTATTTTCCAAGGATAGAACAGCGCGTTTTTGAAGAAGTGAAGCCACTCTCACGGACAGATTTGCTTCCACTGTCTGCAAAACGAAAGGGTCTCGGCTATCAACCAACGAATTCTGGAAGTTATTTTTCATTATGGCGTTTTCGAACTGAAGATGTTGCAGTGGAATCACCAAGTAATACAACACATACAGATTTCCATGTATAATGTTATATCATACTTTACGCTGATCAAATTAGTTTTACGGATTATGGGATTGAAACAAAATTCAATATTTCAAATGAAAAACGATACCTGCAACATAGCTACCGTCCTTTCAAGTTCAGCGATGTATTGGAGTTTACGGACTCTTGAACGCTGTCCTGGATTCCTGAAGATGAAACAGAGACAAGAAGAAGAAAGAATCAATATAAGAATAAGCTCGTAAATAAACATAAGGCCAAACATTCTGGAGCAAATCCATTTATCACAACTCCACGCCCTAACAGCAATTGTGTTTTTGCTAGTTTATTGTTAATGTCGTCGTATTAGATCGTCTATAACCACAAAACCAAGGGCCAAAAACTACAGTTTACCTTAAGAAAACTATATGAAGCATGAAATGTTTCAAATATTAACCAAACAACAAAAGGTGATTGATATCTCCGGATAAAATATGCTAACAGATAATGCATTATCGAATCATGAAACGAAACACGAATTTGCGATTATGGGGATTGATGGAAATTATCCATCTAAACATGTAAAGAAAAGTGATTGTTTCTAACCTTTTTGCCATTTTGGATTCTGTATTCGGTACACCTATCTGACCACTAGCGTTTTCTGCCGAATTTGGAAAGCAGACGCCACCCACATTATCATCTAAATTCTGGTGAAATGTATGAGAGTCAAAACCCGAAAAGGCTGAGGCTATAGTGTTGTTAGAGAAGGTGGAATTGTTCCTTGTTCTTGGAGAATTTGGACCATAAACACAGGCTGACCCCAATTCTCCACAAGCTTCAGTCGTTAAATTTTCATCATCTTCGATACTGAAACCAGACAAGTCTCCAATAAGATCACCCACTAACACAACTGAGTCGCTAGCTGAGCGGCGCAGAGGAACTCGCATTAGATTCCCTTCTGTTTTCTCCCCAAGCAATTCATCCAGCCAAGCTGGATGATCCTCAATTGTAGACTTTTCAGGAGAAGACTTTTGAATTGGGCATCTCGGTGGAAGCTGACCAGGCCTTGACATCATGAACTGGTGCAATGATTCACAATTGATCTGGAAAACCAATAATTTAGAGACTCTTAAAGACAAAAGGAAGAGATAAACCTAAAGAAACTTGTCTATACAATGAAAAAATTAACAAATTGAGAAAATTCCTCTTCTTCTTCTGGGGTTAGTGATATTATACACACCAGTAAGACATATAAGGCTTATGAAGCCAATTTTCAAGCTCTAGAACACATATTTTCTCGGCGACCAAACAAAAACCATAAGCCGAAGAAATCTTTGGCAAAATCTGTGAGAAAAAGGATTCCGACACCGTTTTACCTAAACGACAAGATGAATCATAACAAAATCGATTCAGACAGAAAATATCAAAGCAATGCAACAGTTACCCTCATCCATTACGAGATTCAAACTTCATTCACAACACAGACAATGCAGAACATAACAAAAACCCTCAAACCTTGACGGAGTACTACAATGGAATTCATCGGTTCCGTTCGAATATAAATGGCAATCCGAAATACAACACAGATCAAGAACAGAGTAAAACTTTCCAAAATCATACCAGAGGTTTCTCACATAATGCAGGGGCAAAGGATATTAACGTGCCCTACCAATTACCTCCTTCTTCTCTCTCTCTCTCACTCGAAAGCTGCTACTTGCAAATAAATACTCTATTTTCTCTGGTGCGTGTATGTATATATACAGACACAGACGTACATATGCATACGGACTGATTTGTACTGATATATAATACATAGAGCGAGAGCGTATGTGCGCAGAGGTGGGCAATTGGGTGGAGCCGAGATCGTACGGACGGATTGTGCCCTGATTTCCTCTCGGTCAATGGTCAGAGGACTAACCCAGCCATACCTTCGTTTTTTTATTATTATTACACTTTTGTTACAATTTATTTTCTCGAAGTATACTATATTGGCATTGCATATATTAAATATATGTATTTTCAAAAGAGAGTACATAAATGATAACTTATATTTCCAATTATATTATATCGGTTAAAATAAAAATACGGATTCATTATTGTGTTTTCGATTTTATATTATTGAATTAGTATATGGATTAAATTAAATAAAGGTTACTTGTGACGTGAACACTTCAAACCGAAAATACATACGAAAATTATTATGTGATATTATTTTATAAAATATATTTATATATATATATATATTAAATAATCTTAATTTATTAATTATTTTGTAGGTAGAATTAAATCTAAACATATTTGATAATACAATTATTTCTATACAAATATATATTAATGTTGAATAATAATTTGCATAATGCAACATTAAATACATTCTAAAATATATTGTCACATATAAGAAAGTTAAAATTTATATGATTATTTCACTTACATATTAAAATTGCAGTTTTTTTAGATCCCACATTTTCTAAGTATAAAGAATTTCTAATACCATTGTTATAAATTATTTAATAGATTGTAAAATATAATAATCGAATCTCTAACTTCATGCATGTTAGATTTTAATCACCAAAATTCCTAAGCATACTCTACATTTCATTTAACAAATATATTTTTTAGTTTCAGAGAAATAATAATATACATAATATATGTGTATATATATATAATGTTGGAAAACTTTAAATTTTTATTATTATGCTAATTTTTAGATGAGAATAGATTGAATCAACTCTTATGGCATCATAATAGAATGGGAATATAGTATAATAAATATCCAACTATTTTATTTTATATTTTTTGCTTTAAAAACACTAACTTTAGGATATAATTAATTTGATAAATTTATGTTTTTTTAGACAACACATAAAAATTCAAAGAGTTAAAATATGATTTAGTGTTTTTGGTTGTATATGGATATGATTAATTTGATATATTTTTTTAGACAAAATGTAAAAATTCAAAATTTTTAGGTTCAAAGTAATAATTTGTATTTTATAGGTAAAAATTAAAAAAATTTGGTATTTTTTACACTATATTCTTAAAGTTAGTGTTTTTAAGGCAAAAAAAAAATAAATTTGGATTTTTAGGTTAAAGATATAATTCATATTTTATAGGCTAAAATAAAATAGTTTGATATTTTTTATGCTATATTCCCTAATATAATTTATCATAATTTGAATATTCAAAAATTTATTTTTCTTATGATGTGATTGAACTTGAATAAAAAAGATATCATATTATGCCCGCTACAAGACAATTGGAATTTCCAAACGATAGTCAGCGTCTAAAAATTTCAGACGAATTATGCATGGATAGAGGATTTCGTTTGTAATTTATTTGCAAATTTGCGAATGGAAGATTCATTCAAATTTCGTCCATAAATATGGATGGATTAGGAACGGAACAACGACCTCTATACAATTCTGGACGGGTAGTGATTCCATCTGATATTTCCGAAAAGACGACAGGTCCATCCGCAAATTTCCGGATAGGAACATACGTCCGTCCGCAAATTTGCAGACGACCAGGACGTCCATTCGAAAATTTTCAGAAAATTGTGGACTTCTTTCAACAGACCAAAAATTATCTGAAATTAAGACCGGTTTACTGACGATTCGTCGGAAATTATTGATTTTAGTCTCTAATCCATCCTTAATCGGTCTATAAATTACTTATATAAAGCTCTCACACCTACATTCGTTTTTCACACAAAATTATTAAACATTTTACTTTATATTATCTTATTGTGTCTTATTACAATGACATAATCGTCGAGATCGAATATTTATATTTCTAGACAATGGATGTATAGAAGAATAGATCCAGAAACTCAAGGTGTATCAAAAAAGTTTATAGAAGGCGTTACACAATTTATGATGACGACGATAAATCAAAAAGTTTACAAAAAATGGTAAATCTTTTATCCTTGCGTCAAATGCAAAAATGAAAATTTTGTTAACGAGAGAACTGTGTGAAATCACCTTTTTTTAAGAGGTTTTACTCCGAATTTTTTTCATGTGGGTATCTCACACAGAGAATTTTGCACCAAGACATAGTAATATTGGGGGTTTTGTACATCATGAGGTGTTTAAGATGCGTCAAGATATAGAAATGAACCCTTATGTGAAAATGGTGTAAAATGTATTTGTTGAAAAAATGAGGAAAATACTGAAGAAGATCAGAATGAAGATGCAAAAAGATTTTTTTATATACGTGAAAGTGCTAGACATCCACTTTATGATGGGTGTAGAACGAGTCTTTTACAGTTGTCTTTCTCTACATGTTTGATGAATTTGAAGACACAAAATAATCTTTTTGAAAATTGCATGGATTCTATATCGTATTTAGTAAGAGTTTTTTGCCTAAAGATAACAATGCAATGGAGTCATATTATGGGACAAAGAAGATAATGAGATTTTTTAGTTTATTATCATATCAAAAGATTGATATCTTTTCAAGACAATTGTAATATATTTTTTAAAGAGATATCAGACTTAATGAACTCTCAATTTTGTGGAAAAGACGTTTTTATTTGACAATGAATAGAAAATCGGTTTCATAATTGGTAAAAAACATATTCTGGGATCTACTATATTAGAAAAATCTAAAGCCTAGATATAATCTTGATATCATGCACATAGAGAAGAATGTTTTTGATAATATTATCAACACAATGTAGAACGTCACAACAAAAACGAAGGATAACATTAAATAGTGCAAGGATCTGAAAGAGTATTGCTCAAAAAAGGAGTTACATAAAACTAATGACGACAAAGCTACAATTTTGATATTTAGATTATCGAATGAAGAGAAAAATAAATTTTTGAAGTGGTTGAAAAAAGATGTGAAATTTCATGATAAATATACATCTAGCATCGAAAGGTGCATTGACGTTTAAGAGAAAATTTATTAGGGATAAAAAGTCATGATTGTCACAGATTCATGCAAAAACTACTTCTCATACGTTTTTATGAGTTTTTGGACAAAGATGCACACGAAAAAATTGGAGGCATGGTTTATTATTTGAAATAAATGTTATATATTATTACTTTAAATCTATTACTTTTTAAATATTTAATTCATACTTTTACGTTTCAGGTGTTGGTATATTATTTCGATATTTATGTACAAAGAATTTAAGTGTGGATATGGTTCGTAGATTGAAAGGTAACATAGTTATTATACTATTTAATTAGATAAAAGAATTTCACCATCAATCTTCGATGTTTTTAAGCATCTAACTATTTATCTACCGTACGAAGTCGCAGTGTGTAGGCAGCCCATCATGTCAGTATCTTGGTCGTTCGGCGTGTGTTTTGACCTTATCTTCGACATATCCACGTCTTTAGAATGTCTCGGCATGATCGGTTGTTAACAACTTTATGTTGTCGATGAAATCTTACTTTCAACGTCTCATTACGATGACATTGTGCTGACAACGGTGTTGTTGATAACCCGTTGAGTTGTCAAAGATTTTATTTCATTAATATTAAAATAATGTTTATAATTATTAAATTCTAATAAAAAAATTAAAATTAGCATGTTTCGTCGTGTTGGAAGAGGTGATAGTTCGCAAACACGTTCCCAATCCGAAGAAAATGCTAATGGGTCGTCACCTTTGCAACAAACTCGACTCTCCGACTTAAGATTTTCGAATTTTATAAATTTGGCTTTATTTCAGAACTCAGGATCTGTGCAATTTATTCGTTTCCATATTACCAACCAATGCTTTCATCGATAGAGCCAACTACGTCTCAGATGCATCACGAGCCAACGGTGAAAGAGTTAATAACAATGGATGAAGAAAGATGCAAGCTTTCGCGTCTAGATCCTAGACGTGAAATTATCGCACAGTGATACCTATTAATAAAACTAAACTTAAATTTGTCATAAAATAATTTAATATTAAACTAATTCAATTTTTATGTATAGGTTTGGTTATGATAAGTTTTTTCGTCATATAACAAAGACGATGAAAGTTGTCTTCGACATCCATTTTATAACTGGACGCAGGTTGATCCCGATATTAAGGAACGATTGTGAAAAGAATTTATGGTATGTTTTTATAATATTATTTGTTTAGTATAGGTTTGATAAAATATTTTTAATAAACTAATTAATTAATTTTTCATAAAAAACGTTATTGAAATCCCGAGATTATCGGACTAGTAATTAAAGTCCAAATTTGAACGGGTTATGGGAATTCTACTGAAATCTCTCATGAACGAAACTAACATGGCCAAGAGAAGAGGAAAACCCGCATGTTGGCGTCCGACGTGTAGGAAAAAATGTACGCTTACTGGGATGATCTTGGATTAAAACAAATAAGCGGGAGAGTAAGTCAATATTGTCGTTCTAATAGGAAAGGTTACAGGAAGAGCACACATACAATAGGATCTCGTTCATTCGTGGAAGTATACGAAAATGGTAAAGTTTCAAAATATCTAAAAATTTATAAAATTGGTATTTTAATGATATATTTTTAAAAGGTATATATTGGTAATTTGTTTTAGACGAAAGAGAATGGTACCGAACCATCATACATTGAATTGCTCGAGCGTATGCATAAAAATTCTGATGGTTCGTGGATAGATGCTAGAGCAAAACTCGTTCACGATGATAAATTCTACCGACAGAAGACGATCACAATCTTCTCTAAGTCAAGAAGAATATGAACAAGCGTTGCAAGAGACGCAACAACAAATGGTGGTCACTTAACAATAATCGGAACGATAATATCAAGAATCGACACAACGATAACACCAACGGTTCATGTGTATGATGAAGGCAAAAATACCTTCTATTGATTGGGATGTAAGCAATGGTGAATCCGATGAAGATATTTCACAACCGTCAACGAGTTATTAAAGTTTGTTATAACAAACGAGTATATTTATAATTTGTAAAAAACCTAAAATGATATTATTAATTCTGAATTTTAATTTTTAAAAAATATTTTTTTGTCATAAAAAAATACGGACGGGTCACGATCGTCCGCAAAATATTGTCAATGGGTCGTGACCCGTTCCAAAATTTTATGGACGATCGTGTCCTGTCTGAAATTGCAAAACAGATCGCGTGGTCGTCCGAAAATTCCGGGAACATTTACAACCGTCTGCAAAATTCCTAGATGGGCGCGACCCATCGACAATGTTTGCGGACGACTGGTGGTCCATCCACAATTTTTTTAACACAAAAAAAAATCAGACGCTTTTTCGACGGTTTTCCTATCCATATTCAGACAATCTTTTCGTTGCTTTGTGGACGAACATGTTAGTTTGAAATTTCGGACGGTTTACTGACGAATTGCATTTCAGACGTTCATTTACAGATAAACGTGATCCGTTTGAAAATTGTCTGTAGACTCATTTGTGGACGGATTCCGGACGGATTTCATCGTCTGGAATTCGTATTTTTTAGTAGTGGTCATTATTGAGTAAGAATATATTTATAAGTTTTTATATATATATAATCATAAAATCTTAGAGTTCCTATATATAGATAATAATAAAATCTTAGAGTTCCTCTCGAATTAAATTATATTCATTTGTTTAAGTACTAAAGTTTTGTTGGTTTTTCCAATTTTGGGTCAAAGGTTAAAGCATTGCTTGCTTCCAATATCAGCCTTATTTTTCTTCTTCAAGGAAAGCTGCGAATGTCTTTATATATATATATATATATAGGTTTTATGACTTCGGTGGGGAATATGATGCATTGACACTACTTTACTTAAACGTGTGAAAATGAAATCTAAAAAAGTCAGGAGATATAAATAATATTAAGCTAAATAAATTATATTTTTCTTGAAATCAAAGGTATGGCACCATGTCAATACACACACGTGTATAATCGCGTAGTTAGATAGTCAATATCGTATACCTTAATTTTATAGAACAACTGGTTACTCGCCATTCAATTTTATAACGTACTATTTTATACCATATATATGTCAAATTTACTATTTTATAACGTACTATGTTACACCTTATATTTGTATAATTGACTATTGTAGACCATATATTTGTATAATATATAGGTACTATTTTATACTTTAATCTATACCGCGGAATATCCAATTTCATCCCAATTGTTTTCGTTAAATTTTTAACAATTTTTCATTTAACCCCTAGATGTTTAAATCTTTTTTAACAAAAAAATAAATTAATTTATATGAAATTTTAAATTGATATACTCAAAATCGTTTTTTTCTGCTGCTCCTCCTTATGTTACTGTATTTCTCTATATACAAACAAAGGGTTTGATTTCATTGGTGTAGGAGATGGTTAAGATGTTAATAGTCACGAGAGACAAATAGGAGAGAATAAAAAATCGAAATTCCTGCTCAATTAACCTAAAATTTTAAAGAAAATATTTTTGGGTTAATTATTTTGAAATATTTAGAATTTCTGCTATTTGACAGGGACTTCAGTTAATGGAGATAGAAATCAGATGGAAAAAAATTATAAGATAATAAAACTAGAATTAAATTTGATAAAACCAATAGATGAGGTCTAAAATAAACAGAAAAAGAAAATAATCAAAATTCTCAACGCTCATTTGGATTTTTTTTATTTAATATTTAGATATTTACTCAATTTCTTCCAAAATTTAATAACATGAGAAGATAAATGCACACAATAAAAAATAGAAAAAACAATCTATTCTATCTTTGAAAATCATGTTTTAGTCCTATTTTCCCATCGATTTTGATTCACATCTTATTCTTTTTCGATTTTCAGTTTTCATCATATTCTCCTTAATTATAAAAAAATTTACCTAAAATCTCCTCCGTTATTTATCCGTTAATTATCCGTTAATCGATCCGATTTTGATCCGATTTTGACTCGATTATGATCCAATTTTTATTTTAATGTTGACCAAAATATGACTCAATTTTGACCCAATTTTGACTCAATTTGGACACTATTTAATCCCAATTTATACTTAATTTTGACCAAAATTTTTACTTAATTTTAACTAGAATTTTAACAATAAATCAAGTTAATTATTCAATTTAATCAACTTACTTGATTTTAACCCAAAATCGACCCCAATTTTAATCAAAAATTGACTCCAATATTAACTCAATTTTAACCCAAAATCGATCCAATTTTAAGTAAAAATTCAGATTAAATTGAGTCAAAATCGAGATCATAATTTGGGTCAGAAATGGATCGGTTTTGGGTTATAATTGAGCCAAAATGGGGTCGATTTTGGGATAAAATTGGTTTCAAGTAAAAGAATCGAACTTAATTTTATTCGAAATCAATTAAATCAAATAAGTCAATTAAATTGAATAATTAACTTGATTTATTGTTAAAATTCGAGTTAAAATTAAGTAAAAATTTTGGTTAAAATTAAGTACAAATTAGGATTAAGTAAAAATTCAGATCAAAATTAAGTAAAAATTCGGATTAAATCGAGTCAAAATTGAGATCATAATTTGGTCAAAATTGGATCGGTTTTGTTTTAAAATTGAGTCAAAATTGGGGTCAATTTTGGGTTAAAATTAAGTAAAAACTGATCAAAATTGGATCGGTTTTGGGTTAAAATTGAATCAAAATTATGGTCGATTTTGGATTAAAATTGGGATCGATTTTGGATTAAATTAAGTATAAATTGGGTTAAAATTAAGTAAAATTGAGTCAAAATTGGGGTCGATTTTGGTTTAAAATTACAGATTAAGTAAAAAATGTACTTAATTTTATCGGGTCAAAATTAAGTAAAAATTCGGATTAAATCGAGTCAAAATTGAGATCATAATTTGGGTCAAAATTGGATCGGTTGTGGGTTAAAATTGAGTCAAAATTGGGTTCGATTTTGGGTTAAATTGGTTTCAAGTAAAAACCGTACTTAATTTTATTCGAAATCAATTAAATCAAGTAAGTCGATTAAATTGAATAATTAACTTGATTTATTGTTAAAATTCGAGTTAAAATTAAGTAAAAATTTTGGTCAAAATTAAGTACAAATTGGGATTAAATCGAGTCAAAATTAGGTCAAAATTGAGTCATATTTGGATCAAAATTGAAATAAAAATCGAGTCAAAATCGGGTCGGTTAACGGATAATTAACGGAGGGGGTTTTAGGCAGATTTTTTATAATTGAGGGGAGAATATGATGAAAACTGAAAATCGAATGGGAAATAGGATGATGGTCAAAATCGAGGGGAGAATAGGACTAAAGTATGATTTTCAAGGTTGGAATAGATTGTTTTCTCTAAAAAATATTACGTAAATAATAAATAATACTTAATGATGTAGCATTTAACATTTATTCGTCTTTTCATCGTCACACAATATTCATGTTGGCACGAAATTTCAATTATATCTCATTTTCAAAAAATTGAAATATGTTACCACGTATTAAGTACATAATGTTCCACCATCATAAACTTCAAATCATTATATGACCGAATAATCTTTGAAATACGTAGAGCCATGTGTTTCTCATAAATTGTAGACTTCTTATGTATCCTAACCACAGCTTGTCATTTAATATTTTACAACATCTCAACCATAGCCCAAGTTGTTGTACATATAACTGCAATGATAATACATCTATGTTCAGGCAATGACAATGATGTTGTTAAATGATTTAATCATGTTGTTGTGCACATCACTACAATTATAATTAAGTCTGAAAGTTGTTCGACACCAATATCATGGATTAGTTTTCATCAAATCATAAAATAATAATTTATAGAACTTCTCAAGTTTTTCACAATTAGCATAAAAACATATCGCATTATAACTACAAGCAATATTCCATACAAAAATGTTTCAACCTTTAGCCTTTTGGTTCTTTTTGAAATTTTAGACTATATGCTTTAGACACATATGACGTTCCACATTTAGAAATTTTTGTTCCACCACATCTAATAACCTTTGAAAACGTATTAGAGGAAATATTAAATATAATACATTAGATTTTGAAAATAAAACAAATTTAATACGAAATAAAATAACTTAGTTTTTATCTATCGAAAATGATCGTTAATCTTTCACCTGAACCGAGGTACAACTTATCCTTAATGTTTGTAATAACCAATACAAATTCTTATTATTTTCAACTTATACAATAGTCCAAACAATATGGTAAATTTGGTTATTTTCATTCTGACCAAGAACATATAAAATCTGGTTTTTAATAAAACTTTTGAAAAAACAATCACTTAAACCAATTATAGGCCTACAAATTTGTCTTCACGAATCTCGCAAAGCTATAAAGACACATAAACCCAATAAAATATCGTATTTTATTCACTATCTAAGATGGTTTGCACTTTTATTGAAGGACCATGATTTGAACTTAGAATTTCAAGCTCGTAATCCCTAAGTATACCAAATTGTACATCTTTTTCTAATTGAATAAGCTCAAATACTTCTTCTTTTTGTCATTTTGGCATTTGTTAATAGATGCAATCGATTTAAATTTCTCTTTTATAATTTATTGCATCTTTTATGGATTCATATTAGTTTTTAGGGTTTAATAAATTTAACAAATTGTTTAATGTTTAATTAACATAGAAAGTTTTGTTAGAATTTGAATAATTCGAAATAATAAATTTGGGACTAATTTTTTAGGATAAAATATGATTAAGACTAAATTTCAAGAGAAAATCAGACTAAAGAAATATTTTCAATAGGAGAAAAGGCAATTTACCTTTATATTATAACTTTTTTTTGGTGGAGATAGAATCTCATTGCATTGTATGACAAACTATATTTTTACTTGAAACATTAAAAATTATTTTTAGAAATTTAAGAGAATTACATTTTACCCCTTCGATTATATTATTTTAGTCAGATTCATCCCTCGATTTTGGCTCTGTTCGATTTACACCTCGAAATATAGTCATCGTCCTTTCCTCCTCAATTTTAAAAAAAATCAATATGTTAAAGAAACATTAAAAACGTGAATTCTAATTAAACCTAATAAACCAATTTTAAAACATAAAATTAGGGTTTCTAACAAAAGAAACATAAATTTTAAAATCCGAAGCTATATACAATGAAATTAAGGTAGAAAATCTCATTTCAAAATTATTTTACTTCAACTTATGGGTTAGATTTTTTATTGAATTTATGTATTTAATTGATGAATTAATTTTTTTAAGTGCATGTATTGGTAATGAAAAAATGTTTATAGTATGAATGATAAATAATATATGCATATTGTAAATTATATATATCAATTGGCATATAAAAAATTTAAATATAATTGAGGTTTTATAGTCTAGAAAATCTGCATCAAAATAATCTAATCTCATTACATATATTCGATACTTGAAAAGAAATATAGAAAATCTAATGAATCGATAAAATGATTGCAATATATATATAGGACCTAATAAATTAAAATTAAAATTCTTAGGTAACATTACATCGAATACCTTTGTCTTTCTACTATCGTCGGTGAAAACAGTAGAACGACAACGTTAATCAATAACTGGAATCAATAGGACTGAATATATCAAATAATACCAGCTTTATTTACGAATCAATATTTTAAGTACACTTGTCTTTCTTTACAATGCACTAAAGATTTCCGCAGATAACTCACCCTGAGTTAGATGTAAATAAACACTAATTGTTTCTCTCAATTTCTCACTGTATCGCTCTAAGTACACTTGCAACTCTGTGATCTGTACTCACTTAGTCTGTCGTACTTCTTCGATATTTTTTCTCCGATAAGTTAACTGCCTTTTTATATCAAGTTAACTTATCAATTCTTCACGTGTGTCCAGGTCACCCCATCGGTTTTCCAACAGCACACCCTTCCTTGTTTTTCTCACATCTTGACTTCTTTAGATCCTCTTTATACTCTATTTTCTTCTCCTTATTCTTCTATTTGACTCTTTTATCTTCTCCTCATTCTTCTCTTGAAATTTTTTGCTCCTTATGTTTCTCAACAACCTGATTTTCAAAATATATTCTATGCTCCTAAATTATTGTATTAACAATCTCTCCCTTTGAATTTCTGATCACTCAAACTTTCACAAAAAAAACATTTGTCAAACATAATCATGGTTAAGCATAATCATTACATGTTGTTGATTCATTCATTTCTTCATACTTTGATCACCATATATCCAAAGGCTAGAACCTCTATTTTCTTCCCATGTTTGTGTGATCAGATATTCAAAATCAATAAAGATTAGTCATACATATAAAATGAACAAATTTAAATATCGATCAATTATTTTTCTTGCATAAGGTTCTACAACTTGATGTTATTCCATATCTTTCCCTCATTTTTATTTCTTTTGTCCCTAAAAAAATGTTCAACAATCTGTTCTCTTTAAACCACATTTAATAAAATCAAGGGTGAAAACATAAGAGAAGCAAAAATAAGTTTTAGAGTTACCTTTTCCGTTTAAGTGTACTTAACCTATCACGAGATACACTGAGCAATCTTTAGTACACTTATGAGCTAATTTTTTTATCATTCTTTCTCTTCTTTTCTCTTCTTTATCTTTTCCTTTTATTTTCTCTGTTCTCTGCTTCTAGGACGTTGTTTAGATATCCTTTTGTTCATATAACAAGCTCCTTGATTATCCTTTTTAGGTATAATCTTATGTAAACATAGAGGAGTATTTAAGCTCAACTTAGCTTTGTATCATAGGACGTTATAACTGAAGCTGGATATCTCACAACTTAGTCCCGAGCAAAATACTCATAACAAACGCTTTTTAGAATTATAATCCTTTTATGAACCATCGAGTCATTAGAGGAGTAAGAGAACCAAACCCTTTTGTTTACGTCAAACATTGAATCTCAATGAAAGGATAAGTTTGCTAGCATATGTGTACTTCAGTAAAGCTTAAGTGACCTTGATAAACCAAGTACAAATAACCAGATCATTAGCTTTAAAAATCATTCTCACTTTCTTACATACATAGTCCTAATTTTATCTCAAGTCAGTTTAAAGAGTTAGGACTAATAAACATGATCCAAATCGAGGGTTTTTGTAAAGGTTTCATTTATTTGACGATTGATTTACACATATCAAAATTATCAAGAATTAGTTTAGGAATACCTCAAACCAAATTTGAATGTGAAAATTTTACCAACATTTGATAATCTTTCGCCACCTTCAAACTTCTTTGTTTAGCTCTCCACACATAACAATTATTTGATGATCGCATACCATGTCCATTGATTTTCCTTTTGTTTCCATCACCAAATGTAACACTTCCAGCATTCACTCTTTCATTAAAATTTGATAGAAACTCTTTATTCACTGTCATATGTCTAGAAAATCCACTATCAACGCACCAAGTGTGAGATTTATCATTTTGAATAGAAATGTAAGCAAATTTGCATTGAAGATCACTTTTTCTTATCCAAAGCTTTTTAAATTTCAATTTAGAATACTTACCTGGACCATCTCTGTGTTTTTTAAAACACTTGTATTGCTTATGTCCCCAAATTCCGCAGTAATAACATCTGACATTGTTATTTTGGCGAAGATCAACTTTAATTCGAGGAGTTCTTCTAACTAAACCATGTACGCTTGAAGACGAGTAACTATTATTTCCATTCGATGTAAGCTTCATTCGCGACTTTTCCTTGCTTCCAACGTATCCAATTTCATGATGATTTGAATCTTTTTTTCCCACGACTAACAAATGATCAAGTTTTTCTGTTCCATTCGTGAGCATCTTCAATTGCTTGTCCTGTTTCTCAAGTTGTTTCTTAATCATTACAACTTTTTCTTCTTTCTGAATTAAGGTCTTCTGGTTTTCTCGAAGTTGTTTTTCTAACTTCTCATTGGATTTGACTAACTCTATCTAAGTTTGCTCATGTTTAGCCATTCATTGTAAATGGTTTCCACATTTACATCCTCATCATCGCTATCATCTTCTTCTTTGGTCTTGTTCTCGTCTTCATCAATTATTCCATTGAATGCCACAAAATTTGCATTTTCTTCGTCACTGCTTTCTTCAGAATCTGAACTCGATTCACTAAACGTGATTAGTGATTTTTCTGTGACCATATTCCATCCGCACATTCATTTTTTGTGTGCTCAAAGCCTTTGCATTTGTAGCATTGTTTTTCTCGTAATCCTTTCAAAACACTTTCTCTTTTTGACATACTTGGACAGTCTGATTTAAAGTGTCTGAATCCTTTGCATTCATGACATTGAGCTTCGAATTTATTATCTTTCTTGTTCCTTGTTCATCTGCAGATGATCTTCTCATTCATGCGCGTTTCTTCATAAACTTTCCAAATTTTCTTGTTAGTAGAACAATATTTTCTTCTAGACTATCCAGTCTGGAATTTTCGTTTGTAACCTGAAGAACTACACCTTTATTTCCTTCCTTTGTTGATTTGCCTTGTTCGAGTTGAAGTTTCAATTCATAGACCGCCAAAATCCCAACAATTTCTTTAAAACTTGTAGTATCCGTGTTTAACGACATGTTCATCGCAACTTTTTGAGCATGAAATTTCTTTGGTAAGCATCTGAGTAGCTTCTTGACGAGTTTCTTATCATCGAAGTTTTGTCCAAGTACACTTACTTCATTAGCAATTGCATTCATTCGGCTGCTGAACTCCTTGACGCTTTCATATTCACCCATTTCCAGTTTTTCAAACTGATGTTCCAGAATGTCTAGCCGAGTTCTTTTGACACTTGTAGTTCTTTCATGTATGGTCTCTAGAGTGTCCCGTGTGTCTTTCGCAGATTCACACCCTTGAATTTGCTTGAACTCATTTATGTCTACAGAAGAGAAAATAGTTGTTAAAGCTTTAGCATTGAATCTTTGACATTTCCATTTTCATCGATCACTTTTGGAGAAATCCACCCATTCTTCACGGCACTCCAAGCATCTTCGTCGATTCCTCTTATGATTGCTCTCATTTTTACTTTCCAATAGCCATAGTTTGACGCATCAAGCATGATTGATTTTCCGGAACGAATACAGATCTCTTGGTCCTTCCATATTGTTGTCTTCTAGGATCTCAAACCAGTTCTTAGATTTATTCTAAACTTAGGTTACCAGCTCTGATACCAATTGAAAACGGTAGAACGACAACGTTAATCAATAATTGGAATCAATAGGACCGAATATATCAAACAATGCCAGCTTTATTTTACGAATCAATCTTTTAAGTACACTTGTCTTTCTTTACAATGCACTAAAGATTTCAGCAGATAACTCCCCCATAGTTAGATGTAAATAAATACTAATTGTTTCTCTCTATTTCTCACTGTAGCGTTCTAAGTACACTTGCAACTCTGTGATCTGCACTCACTTAGTCTGCACACCTTTCCTTATTTTTCTCACATCTTGCATTCTTTAGATCCTCTTTATACTCCATTTTCTTCTCCTTATTCTTCTCTTTGACTCCTTTATCTTTTCCTCATTTTTCTCTTGAAACTTTCTGCTTCTTATGTTTTCTCAACAACCTGATTTTCAAAATATATTCTATTCTCCTAAATTATTGCATTAACAGTCGGTATCCCTATCACCGTCGGGTATCCCTATCACCGTCGGGTATCTCTCTATTACTTATTTATCTCTCTTGAAAAATTATTTTCATTGTAAAATCTGTTGGAGAACGTGAAAACGATGTCCTTTTCATTCATTTTCATTGGCTTTTATAGGGTTTAAGTCGAAAGTCATTTAATGGTGACTCGTAATTGATATATTTAATGGGAGTTTCATATAATTACATGTGCTGAATTTTATGTTTGAAATATAGGTAGTGAACTTATGTATTTAATTTATATATTGAATTTATGTTACATAAAATATGTCTTGGTAATATTTTACATATGATACATAATTTTGAATATTATCCTGAACATTATGATTAACACAAATTTAACATACGAGTACTCAAAATCCTATTAACAAAATTAGAGTGTGATCATTAAAAGAGCTATAATTTTGATTAATATAGAACACAAAATTGATCATTAAATGAACTAAATCTCTCAAGTACGAAGATCATGTAGTCCATATAAATAGACAAGAACCTTAAGACAAACAACTAGATTCTAAAAGTTCCCGCTTAGGCATCACCTACATGCTTAACAAACGATGTTGGTCTAGATCTAACTAGCGAATCGGGCCACGAGATCAAACATATAAATGAAAAAGAAAACTAAATATTCATATATGACGAAGCATATGGTTATAATTAATGAAATTTTAAATTTAATATTTTGTAGATTAAAATTTTTCATTGTTTTATTGTAAAATTTTGAAGATTGTTTATATATTTTATGTTCTAAAAAAATATTATACACTAGCCACTAGTTGATCATCCGATTAGTGCCTAACGATCCCTATAATTCTAGAAACAACCCATAAATTAACATAAGTTTCAACACAAACAACTCATAAATTGTCACATAAACTACTCAAAACGAGTATTTTTACTTGAATTCTTTTTAAATTGTTTTAAATTGACGAATCCATGTTTCCAGGGTCAGGAATTCTTTATTTTATGATTTAAAATTGGGTTTTTAGGGGTTTAAGAAGAATTAATGGTTTATTAACATTTATTGAAGATGTGTTTTTGGCAAAAAATTGTATAGTTTAGAGGGATGGTGAAATGATTAAAGCTAAATTTTGATGTGTCGAATGTCACGAGGTCCAAAGTTAAAGGTAAATCGAATTAAACAATATATTGAGGGGTTAAAGATCATTCTCCCATAACATTTAGACCGAAATATATGGTGTGATAACATTATACTATAAATCAAAAATATAATTTTTCAATTACATACTATAAATCAAAAATATAATTTTCAATTACATATATAATTTTTTATTATAATTTATAAAATGTTTACAATGTACGAATGGAAAACAACATTTTTATTTTACAAAAAAGTATAAATAAATATACCAATACTCGTTGTAGATAGAGGTTGGTATAAGCTTTAGGTGTGTATTCATTGGAATTCGGTTCAATCTGAGTTATTCATGTTTTGAAAAACTAGAGCCGAAAATATTTTTCGGTTCTAATTTTTCAATTTGGTTTGGTATGAATTGTTTGTATTTTGAAATATAAAATCGAGAAAATTCAAATTCTATCCAAATTATTCAGATATTTCGAGTTTATTGGGTTAGATAGTTCAGATGAATAGAATTGAATTATTTGAATTATTTGGGTAACTGAGATAATTCGAGTTATTTGAAGTTTAATTTGATTTTAAATTGAGTTCTAATTTGAATAATAGTGTTAGAATAACTTGGATACTTGGGATAAAAATGTTTTTAATTCGAAATGTTTATATTTCTTTCAGAGTCTCCGAATGAGAACCACATTCGAATATATTTTGAATTTTGAATCAATAATCGATATTGAAAATTGATGGAGGGGTGACCGGACCAACCCAAGATGGGCACCTAATTGTGTAGTATCGAAGCCGGCATCCATGGATCCTCAGGAAGAGAGAGAACATCGTCCATGGCGGAAAAATCTCTCAGTCCTCATCTATTCATCTTCACTCTTCTTTCTTATCCTGTCTATAATTGCTTTAAGTTTTACCTCCACTGATCTCTACAATACCCCTCAACAGAGATTATTTCTAATCCACCACCGCATCTCCAGCTTTCTTCGATCAAGATTAGGGTTTCTCAATGGGAAGACTTCCGAAACCTTAACCCTAACCCCCGATTCGTCCCTATCCCATTGCGTCCTCTGGATGGCTCCTTTTCTCTCAGGTGGTGGGTACAGTTCGGAAGCTTGGTCTTACATCTTGTCAATGCATCAACATCTCAAAAACCCTAGATTTCGAATTGCCATTGAGCATCACGGTGATCTCGAATCCGAAGAATTTTGGAATGGTTTACCTGAGAATGTGAAAAGATTGGCGATCGAGATGTACAGAACACGGTGTAGGATCAACGAGACTATCGTCATTTGCCATAGCGAACCAGGTGCTTGGTACCCTCCATTGTACGAAACCCTTCCTTGTCCACCAACTGGGTACGGAGAGTTCTTATCTGTGATCGGTAGAACGATGTTCGAGACCGATAGAGTGAATCCGGAACATGTAAAGCGGTGTAACAAGATGGATTATGTCTGGGTTCCAACTGAGTTCCATGTGTCTTCGTTTGTTGAAAGTGGTGTTGATCCATCGAAGGTTGTAAAGATTGTGCAGCCTGTTGATGTCGAATTCTTTGATCCTGCTAAGTATGAACCCTTAGATCTGTCATCCATTGGAGATTTGGTTTTAGGTCGGGATTTGAGGAATCAAGACTTGGGGTTTGTGTTCTTAAGTGTGTTTAAGTGGGAACACAGAAAAGGTTGGGATGTGCTGTTGAAAGCTTACTTAGAGGAGTTCTCTGAGAATGACAGAGTAGCTCTCTACTTGTTAACGAACCCGTATCATTCAGACAGTGACTTCGGGAACAAGATTATCGACTTTGTGAAAGACTTGAATCTTGGGCATGATCATGATCATGATCATGATCATGATTACCCTGGTGTATATGTGATTGATACACACATAGCTCAGGTTGATTTGCCACGGCTGTATAAAGCAGCTGATGCATTTGTGCTGTCATCGAGAGGGGAAGGATGGGGGAGGCCAATTGTGGAAGCCATGGCAATGACTTTGCCAGTCATTGCAACGAATTGGTCAGGTCCAACCGAGTTTTTGACAGACCAGAATAGTTATCCATTAATGGTGCAGGATTGGAGTGAAGTGAAGGAAGGTCCCTTCCAAGGGCATCGTTGGGCAGAGCCGTCTGTGGATAAGCTCAGGATTCTGATGAGGCATGTGATGAGTAACCCTGAAGAAGCAAAGCTTAAAGGGATCCGAGCGAGAGGGTATATGACCCGAGAATTCGCTCCTGAGATTGTAGCCAGCGTCGTTACGGATCAAATAGAAAGAATATTCGACGAGAAGACAAGAAAATGATAGGACCAAAGTATTAACAAGAGCTTTTTCCTTGTTGGATTCAGTGGCACAAGCTTGTGTTCGTTGTGTGTCCACGCTTTCAGGACACAATAGTTCTTCAAAACCCAACGTATGCATTACGATCTTATATTTAGGGTTTGACTGGTGGAAACGCAGCGTTTGCATTTGGCGGCGTTTCTGTGAGCGCTTGGCTTGTTTTGTTTTATCTTGTCTGAACGGTGGAATCATTGTGTCGACTGCGACTAGAAGCAAATGGTAGAAAACTGTTGCGATTGCGTTTTGAACAAAATTACCAATATAGACAATTATTAAAAACACATTTATTTAAATTTTTTAATGTATATTTTTAATTATAATTTTCAAATATTTGAAATAAATTTAAAAAGTTAAAAAATATAAAAATATACCATATATGTATATTTACGATTAATATAAATTATAATAGAAAGAGAGATAACGAAAAGATACAAGGGTGTTTTGGTAATTTTATTCAACACGTATTAAAATACAAACATAATATAATTTTAGATTTTTAAAATTTATGTTTCGGTGTGTTTTCGGGCGATTATGACTCAACCAATCGGTTTTAATGTCGTCCAGAATCGCCAGAAAATACAGTAATCGCGTTTGCGTTTGGCAACGAAATTAGACCGTACAGGAGAATTAGAAAAGTTCGTTACGGATTTGATTTGAATTCTATCACAATCTGTATTGGTCATCTACAACTTCACATTTGTAACTTTTGTAATGTTGATATAGGAATTCTACTACGTCTTATCAAACTCGGTGATTTTCATCTGTCGAATGGAATACCATTTTTAGTTTCAATAAAATTTGATTAATCGAGGTTTAATAATAATAATAATAATGAAATTTATAAGTTTTTTAGTTGAATATAAATTGATAATTACTTGATTTATTTATATATTATATTAATTTTCTTATAACTTTTGGATTTATATATTTTTATCAGTCACGCAGTTATATTTTATTTCCAAAATTGTAGTATTATTTTCATGTAAATATGGTTTTCAAGGACATAAGATTGTTGTTCTTTTTTGTAAGATTAATTTGCATTTTTTCAAAAAAAAAAGTTTTAAAATATATATTGTAAAATATATAATTTTATTTATGAAAATAAAAAATCGCCACTTTATATAATTTATTAAATATGTTAAATATGTAATATTATTTGTTATATAAATTGAAAAGTCACGTAAATATATATATATATCTATAATATGATATATTATATAATGTACTAAAGAAAAATTCATCACTTCTATTATATGACATAATTATATATCAATTAATTTTAATTTTTTTGTAAATATACATATAATTTCTAATAATACACAAGCTATTACAATTATTTCTAAATTAATTAACAAATGTATAAGTGATAATTCATATATATATAACTACGTAATATACAAATTAATTAACTACGTAATATACACAGATTAATTTAGAAATATTTATCATATTTTATAAATTATTTGGAAAATCATATAATAATTAGTTCGTAAAAATAAAAAATAAATTTTTCATATAAAATTTATATCTAAATTTTATTACGTTAAAATTCGAAAAAAAAACAGCTCCCGAATTTTATTATATTTAAACGTAGAAAATGAACCAAAGAAATGGCAGTCCTATTGAAGTTACCTCGTAGGATCAAACGGTCAAGAAAAGACACATATGGAGAAGGTCGTGCAACGTGGCCCGCGAAGACACCACGATCTTCTACTCCCAACCGTCGCTTCACTATTCCGTTCCTCGCGTCTCGTCTTCTCTTCACCGTCTCCTTCGTCTCTCGAGAAAATCTCTCCGAATTCCATGGATATACACCACCAGCAACCACCAGGTTCCTCTTCAATTGCTTCTTTGGATCAATAGATTTTTGTTCTCTTACTCGTTTCTCCATCTGACTGATTTCTCAATGGCTTCTTCGATCGCTCTCGTCCTCTTTATCCTTGTTTCCATTTTCATACGTAAAGCTGAGCCGATCGATCGCGTTAGGGAAAGCCACGGGAATGAAGCTTCTGAATACAACGGGAATAAGCGTTTTTCCGATCGCATAATGCCTCATATTCTCAACCTGTAAGCAATTCTCTGCATCTGTTCGATTTGTTTCTGCCAAAATCCATGTATTTATCCGAACCTAAGGTGCATACAGTAGATTTTGGCTTCTGTTGAATCATATGTGACTGTGATTCTTCAGGCGAATTAGATAATTGTTTTGAGTTTAGGTATATGGAATCTTGTCTACCATTGATGTTCTCAGTATTTTATTAGATGATATATCCAATCTAGTATTGTTCAGTAATATTGTGCGGGTGGATATTGACTCAGCTTGTTAGTCTTGCTCAAGAAGTGTAGTGGTTCACAGATGTGGATTTGTGGACTGTGTCAGGTATGGAGCATGTGCAAATGCCAGAGACTTTGAAATCTATGCGCCAAATGCTTCGTTTGAGGACCCTTTGATGCATGCACAGGGGTATGTAATCACAGTACTACTCAATCTTCAACCTTATGCAGTGATTCTCGTTATCGGAATGCAAAGATTTCTGTTGTTTTATGTGTCACAACCATAATCTTCACTTACTGAAATTTGCAATGCGCCCTTGAGATTGCAGGGTGAAGCAAATCAAATCAGCTTTTTATTCAATCGCTAAGGTCCCACTCCTCTTGTTCCGTTCACTTCATCTGTCTCTGAACTGATGATGAAATTGCTCTGGACTCCTTTGATTTGCTTGGAAAAGTTGAATTTCTTATTTTCTTTTGTTTCAGGTGTTTAAGGAATCAAGAATAGTCGAATATACTATCCAGGAAAATGAAATTGCTCCTGGAAAGAAAGAGGTTAGGTTTTTCTTCACCATTTAGTAAAAATGTTTTACCATAGGAGTTGAATTCACCTCGGATCATCTCTTTCCTTTCGACTTGTCCTTTTAAACTACCGAGCAATCAACCACTACATCAAATGAATTCTCACTGAGCCAATTGCTTGTAACAGATACTGATCGACAACAAGCAACACTACAAATTCCTGGGGAAACACATAGATATGGTCTCTCTCATCAAACTGTACGTTGAGGACGAGAAGGTTGTTCGCCACGAAGATTGGTAATTGTCTTCTTGGTCACATTTGTGATAAAACATAACAGCATATATACATGGGACTTCTTATTACAGTGATGAAAAGGTGAAATAGCTTATGCATGTGAATAGGTGGGACAAAAAACCTCTGAGGAACAAGGACACAGTTAGTATCCCATTACTGGGCCGGATGATAGAAGTTGCTCGAAGAGGATCCATGTTCGCAACTCATGCTATGATGGGTTTTGGTAAGGATCCGGACTCTCATCAGTCTTGAAGATATACACAGGTTATGCTCGTTTTGGTATCCAGTTTTATGTTTGTGTTCCAAACTTCAGAGAGTGGAAACTCAGTGAATATTTGGTAAGTCATACTACTCAGTGAATATTTTTTGGTAAGTCATACTACTACGATGTAGACATATGATTTAGATAACCGCATTTCATGTTAGACTGTAGCATATGGGCTACATTGTTACAACTTCAGTCCTATTGTTACAACTTTTTTACAGTAAAATATATAGACTTAAATGTAGAATGAGTTTGGATCTAAATAAATCTAAAACTTATCCCAATAGTTTATTTTGGTTTTATAAGAATACATGATTTATGTTTAGTGGATAGGACACAATACAATTGACATTTCAACTCATGTTCATTCTCTTTTTGGAATATGTACTTCACAATCATGGATTTAATATCTAAACATTCAAATTGGAATGAGCTAGATAATGTCAAATGAATTTGGATATACCTATACCCAAAAATTAGTTTAAGATTTTTAGTTATTTAATGTCATGTATAATTTATAAAAGTCGATGTATGATTTATATTCTAAGCGGCATAGAATAACAAGACATAAGAGTAAGTCGAAGTCTTAACTCACTTTTAAGGAAGAGAATTGAATTAGAAAATATGAGTTGGTGGAAGTGTTTTGAGAGCTTATTTTATTTTATGGATTTATTACGAATTTTTAAGAAATTATAGTTTATGTCTTGATTTTATTTTTATTATATATATATATTTAATTTTTAAGGTGTGTGTTTTAAGTTTTTGAAAGATAATTTAAACAAAATTAAAAAATATCTAGATATCAACTAAATACCAACTAATTAATCCAGAAGTTAGTACTTAGTCGATCGCGTGAATATGGTCTAACTACTTTTACGATGATAGGCTAAATCTTTGTTTGAGGGAGAAAGAGAGAGGGAAAATCATTTCACAAGAGTTACGGTTGGTCCTCGAATTTAATGCAAAGTTGTGCATCATATGCCAAAGCATTAAATGCTAATGAGATACACAAGTAAAAGGTTATGGTAATGATGATGTTGTCATCTTCTCTTCTTCACTCTCATGTGCTCCATTTAAAATAAAATTATTTTGTTTCATGAATCCGATTATCGGTTTTGATTTAAATGATATAATGGTGAGAAAATATGTTAAACCATACATTAAAATATTGAGAACATATGTTTTGTGTTTAACCCTAATTATTATTTAGTTGCTTTAATTTGAAAGAAAAATAGCCTTAATATATTCTTTTATATTTAAGTGTTATGTTTGAATTTTTGTTATATTTATCATTTTATAATATATTTATTCGATTATCTTAGTTATATAGTGTTATGGGATGATAAAAATGTATATTCGATTCTCTAATTTTTTTATAAATCATTATGAAATTAAAATTATAACTAAGGATTTTAGTGACCAAATTTTAATGAAATTTTTAATACATATAATATATAATAAACTTATCTACTCTTTATTTAAACTAAATGTGACTTGAATCTTCCATCAATGTTGCTTGTACTTTATTATATCCATATTTTAATGATCGATAAAAAAATATTAAAATAAAAAACCTTTAAATTATAAATGATACTAAAATATTTTCAACATGAACGAAAACATAAAATTATAACGATCACTAAACGATAAAAATATGACATAATGTCCAACTACACAATAGGTTCACGATTACAAAACGATAAAAAAATATGACATGATATCTACAAATGATCTTAAAAATGATTTTGCTAACACAATGATATGTCAAAATAAAATAAACACAAACATATTATAAAATGTTATAATCTAAGACAAGTTACAAAATATATATTACCTAAATGTCTTGAGAAACAGATGATTGTATAATTTAAAATTTTGGAGACTGAGGAGATATTGTAGTATCATCGTTTTGCTGAAAAATAACAAACCAACCAAAATTTATATATTTTTCTTTTATCTAAAATAAAGTATAAAAAATACATTATCGTGTTTGTTTACACGATCTAACATTATGTCTGGATGCACCGCATCACTCACAATGAATTTTGGTTCCGTGTTTACTTAACTTGAATATTTTCTTCTATGAAGATTCGTTTGGATCATTTCTACCATTATGTCCGGATTACAAGCATTTACACGATCGATCGTTTTGTTATCGTGAACATATTGCGTAGATGGACATCATTTTTTATCGTTATGTAATCATTAGAATTTTGTGTTTTCGTTCATGTTAAAGATCTTTAGTCTTTTTATAATTTGAAATTTTCTTATTTTAATATTTTTATCAATCATCAAAATATGGATATAATAACCAATATTTAGAAATATGGTAATATATTACGTTTATAAAATTTTAAATGTAATATATTGCGTTTATAAATTTCAATGGAATATGTTGTGTTTATAAAATTATAAATTTTAGAAAAAAAATAATAAAAAATTTAAATGTAATATATTGTGTTTCTATTGAATCTACACATTTTAGGGGAGATAAGATCAATCTTTGGACAATCTTTGGAAGATAATAAACTAAGAATCATATAGATTGGAGGAAAAGAGTGTTTTAAAAAGATTTTACAAAAAAATTAACAAATTTTTAATAGAGAAAGAAATATGATAAAGATTGATAATTTAGGGAGAATAAAATTATTAATGATAATGTTTAATGATAATTACTTTAAACAAACTCTTCGTAACACTGGAATTCTGAATAAGATAAAATGTTTAATGTTTCAATTTTTAGATAGTCCATTTACAATGTATATTTATTGTTTGTTATATTTAAGTTTAACTATATATTTATAAATACATGGTAGACGTGAAAATTATATTCTGTAATTGTTTTTAATGACTTATATATTATCTAAACAAAATATCAAAAATACTTTTTTAGGATTTCATTATTTTACGTATACTTTAAAAAATTTAATGAAAAAAATTAGAGAAAAGACAGATGTGTCATTATTTTTTATTTTTGTAAGTGAAAACACATACGATTTGATATTTTTTTGGAAACGAAATCTATTTCAAAGTTAAGAACAATTTCCAACGATTTTCGAATGATTTTCAAAGGTCATACGGATCGCATAGATAATAAAGATCGCATGGATCGTATGAATCATATGATTAATAAAGGTCGTATAGATCATATGATCACATAGGTCATTTGGATCATATGAATGATCATAAACATCATAGAAACAATTAAGAAATATCAATATTATAAGAATAAATTTGAAATTATCTGATAGCATATCAATTACGTTTTTTAATCAATAAGAGATTAACTTGTGAAAATGATTTTTTACTTTTGTTTTAAAATATAAAATTATGTGAGTATAATAATTATTTTAGTGTTTTTATTTTGACGACGAATGGTGGTGGTGGTGATATAATTTGTAGAGAAGAGATGAATCATTATTTATATAGAAGATTATGGTTGACTTAGGAATTGTCAAATTTAATCTTACACTTAGTTATATTTATGAGTTTTTTCCTCAAACCCACTAATTAATTTACGGAAAAATCGAAATTAATTGTTTTTTCTATAATTGGTTCTTCCCTCTTCTTCTCCTACCTCTTCGATCTCGTTTTGACCCCGAGATGAATATAACGGCGGCGGAGAAGGTACTGACGAAACAGCCGTCGAGTAATGAGTCGATTCCGATACAGACGCTTTCGCCGGATTGTTTCCGCTGCCGGCGTTATTGACTAGAAGATCGACGAAAGCGCTCATGATCATGCCGTGGCTCCTCTTCCCATTCATCCTCAAGTACAATCTGAGCATCGTTTCCAAGCTCCCCCAGTCCTTCGCCAATTCCTTGTGACTTGTCACCATCTCTTCCATCGATCGCCTGAAATCTCCGTAAGGATCCTCCGATTCCATCTCCACCGCCACAGCGATGTCTTCCAACGGCGGACGGTCCAAATTTTTTCCCTTCGATCGGCGATTACTATCCTCATCTTTCTCTATCAGGATCGAGCTCGTGATTGCGGGCTCGAATAACAACCGCTCCGATTTGACCACGTCGCGGACCACTCTCTCGAGCGACTCGGCGTCCAGGTCCTGATCCGACTCGGTTGAGTAACTCGCAGACTCGGACGAGTTAGTGAACCAAGAGTCGGGCGTCTCGGCCTCCAACGAGTCGCCGTTGTTTTGGTGGTTGAAGGAGGCCGATCTCACCGTCTTGGTTACGTGGTCTCCGACTCGGAACGACAATGTCTTGGCGTTGTGGCATAGAGGAACTGTAAGTAAACTGCTTCCTCCTCTGTGTTTGAACATCCAAAAGATTTTCGTTTTCTTCCCCATTGAAACCAATTTTTGCTATGCAGAATTTTGTTTCTTTTGGTGGGAGATGTTAGGATGGCATTAATGGAGGGAGAAAGAATTGGAGGGAATTATATATATATATATGTAAAGGAGTAGAAGTTAGCAGGTGGTCAGTTCATGTGTCTATTCAATTTTTTTTTGGCTCATTCAATGTCAAAATCTATGAATGATTAATGACAAAAGAATTTAAAATATCATAAAAATATGAATTTATATAAATTATTAGATGATAATATAAATATATGATAAATCTTTTATATATATATATAATAATAATGAGGTTTTTTTTTTCTTATGATCCTCTCATTCATGAAGAGAACAACTTCTTAATAATATATTCTATTGTTATTGTTTATTATTTTTATTATTTTAATATAAAAATTTGTTTACAAATTTTTTAAAATAAATTATAATTTCTTTTTAAATTTTATATAATAAAATTTGAAAATAATTAGAAATATTAAAAATAATTAAGTTATAAGGTTTTCGCTTGAATAAAATCGAAATTTGAATCTAATTTAGATAAAATCGAAAAATAATTAAGTTAAGTTAATTTCTTTTTTATAAAAACGAAATTTGAATAAAATCGTTTTTATTTATATCAATCCGTATGTGGATATAGAACCATATAAAAAATCAAAATAAAATAAACATTCAAAAACTAATATTTATAATATAATTAGAGTTGATTTATAATGTTAAAATAATATATATAATAAAGAGATTTTTTTCTCCTATGGTGAAATCTCATTACCAAGAGAAAGAAAAAACTCTATTTAAATCTAATTTAGATATAATCTTAGTAGTAATAACATAGAAAATAACCATATATTTTATTGTTACTGTTATTATTTTTATTATTTTAATTATAAAAATTGTTTACAAAATTTTGAAACATAAATTATAATTTCTTTCTAAATTAATCAAATTAAAATTCTAAAAATATTACAAAATTAAATAATATTTGAAAAAAATGAAAATACTAAAAATATTTAAGTTGCAAGATCTTCGCTTGAGATAATTTATTTGTTATAATAAACAAAAGTAAAAACGAAACTTGAATAAAATCATATTATATTTATATCAATATGTATGTGGATATAGAATCATATCAAGAATCAAAATAAAATAAAGATTTAAAATATTAATATTAACGAAAACAATCAATACATAACACAAAATATAAATATAGGTTACAACATATTTTACACAACATATAAACACATATAGAACTGTATTAAAGTAAACATATATTCGGTTTTTATCTTTTTCATTTTAAATTTCTACCTATAAAAAAATTATATACACCAATCTGAACAACCTAAAAGTTTTAAAAGATCTAGAATCTGGTTTGTTCTATTGGTTTTTTTTCTTGCAATAAATAGCTAAACATGGAGGACAAACAATTTAAAAAAACACAGTTTAATTATCATAAAACAGTGCAATGCGCGGGTATCATCTAAATTTTGATAAACGATATTAAAAAAATTAACACTTACATTAATTAATATATGTTTTTTGTTTCATATCGTTCAGTAATTATCCTTTGTAAATGGATCAATCATGTTTGTTAACACTTCGACCGTCAAGCTCCACAAATATCTATACCAATCAAGATCTAAAGACAATCAAGAAATTCAAACATAAGTTAATTTTAAAGATTCTCAAATTATGTCCATACCTTATGATAAGTTGTCCCACATCTGTTAGGACATGATCTTTAGGACTCATATATATGGTGTTGAGCAATCCTAAACTCTTGAGCTAGCTTTTAGGATTAGTTAGGCTCAGCCCATATTTGACATGATATCAGAGCCCGGTTCGTCCCGATTTGAATATATCGATGTTGGACCCCCGATTGCAATGTCCACGTTCCAGGATCGAGCCTGGGCGTGAGGGGAGTGTTATGATAAGTTGTCCCACATCGGATAGGACATGAACTTTAGGACTCATATATATGGTGTTGAGCAATCCTAAACTCTTGAGTTAGTTTTTGGGATTAGTTAGGCCCAGCCCATATTTGACAATACCTCAATAATTATTTTTAAATTATGTTATAAATTCAATTTAGTCCTAAAAAATTATACAGATACGTATAAGAAAAAAAATAAAAAAACTCCAGTCCAAATTATGCAATCATTATCTCCAACAGATTACGTTTTACAATTTCAATGATATTATTAACAAATGTCATTGTTAGTTTACATTACATCTTATGTTATAGTTTAAACTTTTACAGTGAAAAGTGGAATTCGTGTATTTGTATTGACCGATACATATATCAAATGTCATAACAATTGAATTGATGAATTGTGTATAACATTTAAGAAACATACAATATAATTATCATAAAATCGCACAATACACGAGTATCATCTAGTATAAATAATATCTCTTCTCTTGTACTTTTACAATTTACAATCAATAATATTTTCTTTAGTTATCGTTTTTTGTCTTTATCCACAATATTTCTTATTTATTGTTAAAAAATTATCTTTATTCATTAGAATCATCAATTTTTTCAATTTCAAATTCAAATTGTTAATATCTTATAGGCTTATATCTCTTCACATTTGATCCATTCACATCTCCATCATTTTTCAAGATTCATATGAACGAAAAAACATGAAAAGATCATCACAATATTCCATAGATCAAGAGTATCGTTAATAAGTATTCAAGAGTAAATAGAAAAAATTCGTTTGGTCATGGCCAAGTTTTTGGATGATGAACATTCGTGATTAGTAATTAAATACAAACACCAGACCTAACATAAATTCAATGCAAAAGAATTTCAAACTTCTATAATCTCTCCAACTTAAGCTCGACGTATTTTCTTCAAATTCTTGGCATGAAGTTTTCTTCATTTTGTTCTTGGAATTCTTTTTTATTCTCTTATAAGTTTTTCTTCCATCCTCACGGGAGAATTTTATGTCGTCCCTCTTAGTTCAAGTTCTTCTTCCCTTTCTTCTTTCATACTTTTTAGTTTCAAAATTTTCATTTTTTTTGTTCAATCTCGTATTCAAATATTATTCTTTCAACTTTCTTTAAACTTCATTTTTCAAGTGAAGGGTAGAACTGTACTTTTGACACTATCAAATAGGTTAAACCTAATCACTATTCTCCTATTTATATGTATCTAAAGCAATGTTTTAAAAAGCGTTCAAGACGTCTGTCTAGGCGCCGCGTAGGCGCTGGGCATCCCTTGACCACACAACTAATATCTAGTTGTTCTTTTTTAAAGAAAAAAATTGACGCCAAAAGACGTCATTTTGATACTTAAAGAAAAAACTAAAACTGACACTCATCCATGCGTTTATCTTTTGCCGCATTATCCTTCACCATCGCATTTGTATTCTTCTATCTATTGCATCACATCTCTCGTCTATTTCTTTGCTCGAGACTTCCATCCTCGCCTTCATCTATCGGTCGCCTTTATCTTCATCCTCACATTCTCATCTGTCATCATCTTTCATATGTTGTCTTTGCCCCCATCTCTTGTTATCGTCTTCATCTCTCATCTCCGTCTTTGTTTTATCTCCACTCGACTGCATCTCTCACATTTCCCCTCGCCTTCGCCTATCACCTTTGCCCTCGCCTTGGTTTAACAACGTCCTCGCTCGATGCCCACTTTTGATAATTTGTATTTTATGACGTTGTTTAGTACATATAAATGTTTTTTAATAAATACTAAAATTTACGCGTTCTTTTTACAAATTCAATAGTTTTAAATATTTTGAATTAAGTATTTAGATTATAATTATATTATATATATATATACATATCCGCTTAACCCGCCTAGAAACCGCCCGGGTCCGTCTAGTGCCTAACGCTTTCTTGAACCCAGATCTAAAGATATCAGTAAGTAGTATCTAATTTTGATTCTTTCATAGAATCGGAAGAATTATCTTTTTTCTAACTAGAAAAACTAAATTCTTTTCTAAAAAAAGAAAACCCTAATTTTTTTCCAAATCCGCTATTGCATCCATTGTTCACACTCCATCGTGCATCGTCCACTCCTATCGTTGTCTTTGTGCCATCGTTGCCCTTCGCATTCGTCGCCTACCTAGTTTGTTCTTCGATCGTATCACCGTTGTCGTCGTCACGTGCAACCAAATCTGGACTATCATGTTTGTTGTTAAACATCTTCCACAACCATCGCATTCTTCGTCATCGTTGCGATACACATCTGTTGTCCTTGACCTCATTGCACCTAGATATCTCAACCTTGTCATCGTCTCCCTTGTCAACTGTCTTCTCAATCTCGTCGTGCAGTGTTGTCATACCTCATGACACTAGATATGTCATTCATATCACGTTGTACCTCTATTATCAATTGTCTTCATCATGTCTTGTCGCCAGTCCTTTATCGCGAATCATCGTCGCCGGACACTAAAAAAACACGCCTTTTCCGACGGACGGGGCAACAGATCCGTTTGTTGATGATAAATGGCAACGAATTGTAACGGATTCACGAGAACTTTCAACGGGTATACATACGTTGCAATCCATCACAAATTTCAATGGACATTTAATGGATACCGTCTGTTGCCCCGCCTGTTGCAATCCGTCGTAATTTTTAATGGAATGTTAACGGATATCTTCCATTGGTGCCATCCGTTGGAAGCCTGTTAGAACACCGGGAAAAATAGTTTAACGAGCATCAAATTTTAACGGATGTCCGTTACAATTTGCAACGGATGCCCGTTGAAATTGTTAATTTCGAGGTTTACTGGTGGAAATAAATTCACGTGAACTTGAAATGGCCATCCGTTGGGGTTTCCAACGGATGTCCGTTGAAAATAACACTATTTAGATCAAAACCAAAGATTGCATCAAACCATCAACAATAAACATATTTTCAACAAAATGTCGTCTTCTTCAAATAGAGATATATATAGATCAAGAGGGTGGATGTATAGAAGAAAAGATCCTATAACCGAAGAGATTACACAAGAATTCTTACACGGATTGGAACAATTCATGAATTTTGCATCGATACAACCTTTGTGTCAAGAACGCGGGACAATATTATATCCATACAAAAGATGCAAAAAAACATATAGTATCAAAGTCAAGATATTGTTTGCAAACATCTTTACAAGGTGGGTTTTGTTGAGAATTACGAAAATTAGTTTTTTTACGGTGAAAATTGTGACGTTAGAGATATTGTGCAAGATGCACAAATAGAAAGAAATGAAGAAGTTATATATGAAGCATCAACGACGAATTCATATGTGGAAATGGTGTCAGATGCTTTTCCTGGAGTTGTTAATGATTAAACGCATGAAGAGATGCCGAACATCGATGCACGTCGATTCTTCAACCTATTGGATTCGGCGAAACAACCTATATATGAAGATTGTCGTGAAAATTATACTCGCTTATCTTTATCTTCAAGATTGATGAGTATAAAAACAGACTACAATGTTGCTGAATATTGCATGGATTCATTTTGCAAAACCATGCATGAATATTTACCGGAAAATAATCAAGTTCCCGAGACATACTACGAAATAAAGAATGTGTTAAAAGATTTGGAAATTCCACATAAGAAAATTGATATTTGTAGAAACAATTGCATGTTGTTTTGGAGAAATGATAAAGACTTGTTGGAATGCAAGTTTTGCGGTGCAAGTAGATTTCGGCCAAAAAACCATCTTCACGTAAATATGTACCTTACATGAAAATGTTCTATATGCTTGTAGCAAACATGTTGAGAAGATTATTTGAATAAAAAAACTGCTGCAGTAATGAGATGGCACACAGAACACTCGACAACCGAAGGTATAATGCAACATCCATCGGATGGTAAAGCTTGGAAAGATTTCAATGAAATATTTCCCGAGTTCGCGTATGACTTTTTCGATAACATTATCAATATTGTTTTGAATGTGGCGGCTAAAACTTTTTCGATATTTCTCAAAAAGAACTTTTTCGATAACATTATCAATATTGTTTTGAATGTGTCGGGTAAAACTAAGGATAATATACAATCAAAAAAAGATTTGAAGACAATATGTCGTTGACCTGAGTTGGAATTAAGAGGTGGAAGGTCACCTGTCCCAGTATTCAGATTGTCTTGTCCGACGAAAACGACATTATTAAAGTGGTTAAAAGAAGACGTTAAGTTTCCACATGGATATGTATCAAACATTGTTCGGTGTGTGGATATTGTTGGTTCGAGGCTGATGGGGTTGAAAAGTCACGATTGTCACATTTTTTGCACTGACTCATTCCAATTGCATTTGCTGAGCTCTTACCACGAAATGTTCACGATGTGTTATGCGGAATCAACATATTTTTCCAGAGATATATGTTCAAGGAATTTAAAAAGGGATGACTTGGAATTCATGAAAAACAATATCTCTGAAGTATTATGTGCATTGGAAAAAGTTTTTCCGTCTTCATTCTTCGATGTCATGGAGAATTTACCAATACATTTACTAGATGAGGCAATACTCGATGGGTCAGTTCAATTCAGATGGATGTATCCTTTCGAAAGGTTTTTCTTTCATTTAAAGAAAAAAAGCAGAAAAAAAAACAAAGCAGTGGCCGAAGAATCTATTGTAAAACAATACTTACTAGAAGAAATCACATATTTCAGCACATTTTATTTTGAGTCGCATATTCAGACGAAAGAACGACGTGCAACGGATGATCACACAAACTTTTTCTATCAATATAATCTGCAGTTTGGCACAATTCCTGAAATATTTACACCGATTGGACGTACATGAGTCCGAGGAAAATTGGTTAATACTAGAGGAGTATAATCACGTCCACACATATATATTACTAAATTATCAAGAGTTATTACCATTTGAAAGTTACAAAACAATATTATTCATATTTTAAATATATATGTATACATATATATTATATTAACGTATGTTCATTATATAAGATATTTGATGAAGAGGTAATTGGTACATATCCTCATCTAAACGTAGATGAACTCATAGACATGAAAGTTCAACATTGTGGCTCGTGGTTGAAAGATTACGTAAGTACTCGTGTACACATCTATTAAAATTAATTGCATTTATTATAAAGTATTCATTCGTTTTTATGTTACGTACAGGTGAAATATTCTGGTGAAAGACTTCCGACGTGATTAAAACATTTGGCTAATGGTCCTGCACGAAAGGTTATGTGTTGGCCAATCTTGTTTACTCGCGGCTACATGTTCCACACGTTCGTACACATAAAATATAGAAGCACATATAATTATGGCGTTTGCGTTAATAGTGAAATAGAGGGTGATAACTTCTACGATATTTTGCATCAAATCATACAAGTGGAATATTTCGGTCTCGTTGGGTTGAAGGTAATGATTTTTAAATGTCAGTGGTTCGACCCAACCGTAGGACATGGAATACGAAAAAACCGACGGGGAGGAATTGACATCAATCCGACACGACAAGAGGAGTGGTAGGCCGTAGTAAAGATCAAGCCGCAAGGAATCATAAGCTGAGATGACAAAGAAGATCCGTTAAAACCCGATCATCCGCAATCGATTCATTTAATTGATACAGACCGCGAGGAGGTTCTCGCAAGAATTGACATAGACGGAGAATTCATACACGATTATGAAGACGTTGAATCGAAAGATGCTGAAGATGAAAACAACGATAAATTCAATGAACAATCGAAGGAAGACTCGCGAATAAATGAATCTACTGAAGAAGAAATGTAAATACAATAATATGTAATGTAAATGATGTGTAATCGAACAATCGAAATATTAATACAATCGAAAAATATATAAATGATGTTTAATGTTATTAGAACTTTATATGATCTAATACCAACGGGCATTAGTTGGAAATATTAACGGATGCCCGTTGGAACACGAAATCACCTCCGACACTTAGAAAAAATTTCTAAGTTTTCTATAAACCTAATCGATACCCGCTTCTTGCCGTGGCGTTGATACCTTCACCTGGCCAGATAGCAACTCTATGACTCTCTCCAACTGTTGTATTTTGGAGTGCAGTTGCTGCACTTGGGCTCGAGTTTCTCGAAGTTGTGCTTCGAGATCCTTGATATGGCGTTGTTGCATGTAGCTTTCTTGGACCGCGGGAGTTACCGTCGTGGCGTCCTCGACGATATCTTTTTGAAGTGTCCCTAGACCGTATAGACGCTACTTATAAGATCTAACCGACTACAAGACAAACAAAATTAGAGTTAGATTTTTACAAAATATTTTATTAATAATCGAAATTGTAACGGATGTCTGTTACAAAAATTCTAACGGGCATCCGTTAACATTTCGTAACAGATGCTCGTTAGTATAATTATAACGGATGTCCCTTATAATTTTTCAGTGGATGCCCGTTAGAATTATGGAAAACTTAGAAATTTTTTTGTAAGTGTCGGAGGCGATTTCGTGTTCTAACGGGCATCTGTTAACCTTTCGTAACGGATGCCCGTTTGTATTAGATCATATAAAGTTCTAATAACATTAAACATCATTTATATATTTTTCGATTGTATTAACATTTCGATTGTTCGATTACACATCATTTACATTACATATTATTGTATTTACATTTCTTCTTCAGTAGATTCATCGCTTGGCGAGTCTTCCTTCGATTGTTCATTGAATTCATCGCCGTTTTCATCTTTAGCATCTTCCGGCTCCACGTTTTCATAATCGCGTATGAATTCTCCGTCTATGTCAGTTCTTGCAAGAATCTCCTCGCGATCTGTATCAATTAAACGAATCGACTGCGGATGATCGGGCTGCAACTGATCTTCTTTATCATATGAGCTTATGATCCCTCGTGGCTTGATCTTTACTACGACCCACGACTCCTCTCTTCGACGTTTCAATGTTGTTGGATATTGCACGTAATATACTTGATCTGCTTGATCTATTGTGATGAATGGGTCATACTTACCATATTGTCGTGCCAGATTGACGTCAATTCCTCCTCATCGATTTTTTCGTATTCCACGTCCTACAGTTGGATCGAACCACTGACATTTATAAAACATCACCTTCAACCCAACGAGACCGAGATATTCCACTTGTATGATTTGGTGCAAAATGTCGTAGAAATTATCACCCTCTATATCTCTATTAACGCAAACGTCATAATTGTATGTGCTTCTATGTTTTCCGTGTTTGTACGCGTGGAACGTGTAGCCACGGGTAAACAAGATTGGCCAACACATGACATTTCGTGCAGGACCATTAGCTAAATATTTTAACAACGTAGGAAGTCTTTCATGAGAACATTTCACCTGTACGTATAATAAAAACAAATGAATACTTTATAATAAATACAACTAATTTTAATAGATGTGTACACGTGTACTTACGTAATCTCTCAACCACGAGCCATAATGTTGAACTTTCATGTTTGTGAGTTCATTTGTATTTAGACGAGGATATGTACCAAGTACTTCTTCATCAAATATCTTGTATAATGAAAATACATTAATATTATATATATATATATATATACATATATATTTAAAATATTGAATAATATGTACCCGTACATTTCGAACGGTAATAACTCTTGACAATTAAGTAGTATATATATGTGGACGTGATTATACTTCTCTAGTGTTAACCAATATTCCTCGGATTTACCTCCTGTATGTCCAATCGGTGTAAACATTTCAAGGATTGTGCCAAATTATGGATTATATTGATACAAATAGTTTGTGTGATTATCCGCTACACTTCGTTCTTTCGTTTGAATATGCGACTCGAAATAAAATATGCTGAAATGTGTGATTTCTTCCAGCAAGTATTGTTTGACAATAGATCTTTCGACCGCTGCTTTTTTTTTGTTTTTTTCTTTAAATGAAAGAAAAACCTTTCGAAAGGATACATCCATCTGAATTGAACTGGCCCACCGAGTATGCCCCATCTGGTAAATGTATTATCAAATGCTCCATGGCATCGAAGAATGAAGGCGGAAAAACTTTTTCCAATGCACATAATACTTGAGAGATATTGTTTTTCATTAAATCCAAGTCATCCCTTTTTAAATTCCTTGAACATATATCTCTGAAAAATATGTTGAGTCCGCATAGCACATCGTGAACATTCCATGGTAAAAGCTCAGCAAATGCAATTGGAATGAGTCGCTGCATGAAAACGTGACAATCGTGACTTTTCAACCGAATCAGTCTCGAACCAACAATATCAACACACCGAGCAATGTTCGATGCATATCCATCTGGAAACTTTACATCATCTTTTAACCACTTTAATAATGCTGTTTTTGCCGGACCAGACAACCTGAATACCAGGACATGTGACATTCGATCTCTTAATTCCAACTCATTTCGTCGGCATATTGACTTCAAATCTTTTCTTGATTGTATGTTATCCTTAGTTTTACCTGCCACATTCAAAAGAGTATTGATGATGTCATCGAACAAGTTCTTTTCGATATGCATCACATCTAAATTATGACGTAATATCAATTATCTTCAGTATGATAGTTCCCAAAAGATACTACGTTTATACCAGTTATACCATTCACCTTGGCCTTTTGGTTTACGATGCCCACAATCTCCACCACATTCTACCTATTCTTGTAAATCACCCATTGTGTTCAATCTTTCGTAAACGATTTGTGTTCCAGTTTGCATGCACGGTGCCTTTT
Organism: Gynandropsis gynandra; assembly: GCA_036759665.1. Lineage (NCBI taxonomy): Eukaryota > Viridiplantae > Streptophyta > Magnoliopsida > Brassicales > Cleomaceae > Gynandropsis > Gynandropsis gynandra. Next base: position 33,730,888 of record CM071873.1, on the reverse strand, counting down.
CTTTTTGTACCACGTTCTTTCGAAAATGTTTTTATCTTTCCGGAAAGCATGCCCACGGGGAAGAAATCTTCTATGACAATCAAACCAACATGGTTTCTTACCATTCACTAGTCAAAATGAATCTGTATCCTCCATACAATATGAACATGCCAATCTTCCGTGCGTGCTGCATCTAGATAATATTCCATAGGCAGAAAAATCACTAATTGTCCACAACAAGACTGCTTTCAATGTGAAATTTTGCTTCGTACTGATGTCATAAGCAAAAATTCTTTCGTTCCATAAATGTCTTAATTCATGAATTAAGGGTTGCAAAAAGATATCGAAACTTTTCTTTGGATGTTCTGTTCTTGAAATCAGCAACGTCAGAAACATTACCTCGCTTTTCAAACACATCTCGAGAGACAAATTATACGGAGACAAAATCACCGGTCAAAGAGAATATTGACTTCCAGATTTTCCATATGGACTAAAACCATCGGTGCACATGCAAAGATAAACATTTCTCGTTTCATACGCGAACTCGAGAAATATTTCATTAAAATCACAGCCTTACCATCTGATGGATGTTGCATTATACCTTTGGTCGTCGAGTGTTATGTGTGCCATCTCATTGCCGGAGCGGTTTTTTTCGATTCAAATAACCTTCTCAACCTATTTGCTACAGGCATATAGAACATTTTCTTGTATGGTACATATTTACGTGAAGATGGTTTTTTAGGCCGAAATCCGCTTGCACCGCAAAACTTGCATTCCAACAAGTCTTTATCATTTCCCCAAAACAACATGCAACTGTTTCTACAAACATCAATTTTTTCATGTGGCATTCCCAAATCTTTTACCACATTCTTTGTTTCGTAGTATATCTCAGGAGCTTGATTATTTTCCGGTGAATATTCACGCATTGTTTTGCAAAATGAATCCATGCAATTTTCAACCACATTGTAGTCTGTTTTTATACTCATCAATCTTGAAGATAAATATAAGCGAGACTAACCTTCACGATAACCTTCATATATAGGCTGTTTTGCCGAATCCAATAGGTTAGAGAATCGACGTGCATCGATGTTCGGCATCTCTTCATGCGTTTGTTCATTAACAACTTCAAGAAAAGCATATGTTCCACATATGGATTGGTCGTTGATGCTTCATAAATAACTTCTTCATTTCTTTCTACTTGTGCATCTTGCACAATATCTCTAACACCGCAATTTTCACTGTGAAAAAACCAAATTTCGTAATTCTCAACGAAACTCACCTTATAAAGATGTTCGCAAAAAATTTCTTGACTTCGATACTTTATTTTTTTGTATCTTTTGCATGGACATAACATTGCCCCACATTCTTGACACAAAGTTTGCATTGATTGCTCCAATCCGTGTAAGAATTCTTGCATAATCTCTTCGGTTATAGGATCTTTTCTTCTATACATCCACTCTCTCGATCTATATATATCTTGATTTGAAGAAGACGATATTTTTCTGAAAATATGTTTGTTATTGATGGTTTGATGTAATCTTTGGTTTTGATCTAAATAGTGAAATTTCCAACGGTCATCCGTTGGCAATTGCAACGGATGCCCGTTGCAAGATCACGTGAATTTATTTTCACCGGTGAACCTCGAAATTAACAATTTTAACGGGCATATGTTTCCATTTGTAATGGGCATCCGTTACAATTAGCAACGGATGCCCGTTGAAATATTTTTTCCGGCTTCTAACGGACTTCCAACGGAAATGGCCAACGGAAGAAATCCGTTAACATTCCGTTAATAATTACGACGATTGAAATGCATGTGGCAACGGATAATATCCGTTAAACCTCCATTGAAATTTGTAACGGATTCCATCGGATTTGCGCTCGTTGAAAGTACTCACAAATCCGTTACAATCCGTTGCCATTTCGTATCAACGGACGGATCCGTTGCCCCGTCCGTTGGAAACTTCGTGTTTTTTGCAGTGCGATTAACTTATCATACAACAAAAATTTCTATATCTCTTGAACCATCTCATCTAATACAAGTAAGGATCCAAATTGACGACAAAATATGTGTGAAGAATTCAATGCTCTAATAAAAAATTGTACTTAGGACTTAGTACAAGTACCATGGCCTACTAATGTTGTTGGTTTCAAATGGATTTTTTTTGGATCAATCACAATCCACATGGGTCAATCAATCGATACAAAGTAAGTCTAGTTGCTAGCTTTCATCGACATCCATGTATTGGCTTCTAGGAAGTATTTAGTCTAGTGGTCAAATCTGTTATGATCTGCATGCTTATCAGTCATGAAGTTTTAAAGGGTTGGAATATACAACAACTGGATACCACTAAAGCATTTCTTCAAACTGATCTCACTTATGAAGTTTATATGACACAACCAGTTGGCTTTGTTGATCGTGATAGATCCTCTCATATTTGTCATCTTCACAAGACTCTCTATGGTCTCAGGAAAGCTCCATGTATATGGAATTCGAAGTTACGAATCATTATGTATCTCAAGGCTTCTCCAATTATCTGGTTGATGCTTCACTCTTTGTTCTACACACTTATGAAATCACCATATATATTCTTTTTTTTATGTGGATAATCTTCTTGTAATAGGCAACTTTTCTTCTGCTATTCAAGATGTCATCACCATACTTGGTGAAAAGTTCTCTATCAAATATCTTGGAGAGTTATCTTACTTTTTGGGTATACAAATTACACGATCTCTTTAAAGATTGTATGTTTCTTAAAAGAAGTACATCACCGAAATTTTTTTTAACTAGCTAAGATGCACAACGCCAGAAAGCCGACATATTTTTTAACTAGCTAAAAGAAGTACATGACCGACATTTTGCACCTATAAATGAACATTGGAAAGCCATCAGACAAGTTTTACAATACATAAATGGTACAAGGAAAGTTTGTGTGTTCAATAAGGTTCATAATCATCCTATCTTTACATGGTTTCAGTGATGCAGATTGGTCAGGTGATCGTGACAATTAGGTATCCACTAGAATATATATTATGTATCTTGGGTCTCATCTGATCTCTTCTTCATCCATAAAGATCAAAATACCAGCTCGTTCTTCTATTGAAGTAGAGTATCAATCAATAGCTTCCACTCCTGTAGAAATTCGTGGATATATTTACTATTGACAAAATTCAAGGTTTTGCCTACCAAATATCATGTGATTTATTGTGACAATATTGGAGCAACCTATCTCAGTGTCAACCCCATTTTTCACTCTAGAATGAAACATTGGCATTGGACTATCACTTTATTTGTCATCAAGTGCAAAATGGTTCTCTTCATGTCACTCATGTCATATCTGCTGATCAATTCACTACAAGAAATTCACGGATTAGGGACTGAAGATTCAGTCCCTAATCCATCCGGAAACTCATTTAGGGACTGATTAGAGACAGGCACGAGCCGTCCGCAAAGTACTAATATTTTCACGGTAACATGACATCGTCGGCAATCAGTTCCAGTCCGCAATCCGTCCGGAAATAGAAACGGTAAATGTAGACCGCAACCCGTCCGTAATTCCGGACGAAAATGTTAGTCCGAAAACCGTCGTGAAATTTCCGGACGGCGGAATGCCGTAGCCTTCCGTCCAGAAATTTTTTTTTAAAAAAATTAAAACATGAAATTTTAAAAAAAACTGAAATTAAATAAAAAAACATGCATATAATAATATTTAAATTATCCGTTTACAAATTAGTAGGTGATAATTGGGAATTATTATCGTCGTTAGCATTATTGTCTTCGGCCGTATCCCAATTGATAGAAGGCATGTGTGCCTTCATCATCCTGAGTCACTGCTCACGTTCTCTTCTTGATTGTTCTACTTCTTTGCAGAGCGCTGACATGTGAGTTTTGTTGTTCTAGTTGAGCTTTCATCTCCGAGATTGTATTTTTTAATTCTTCGTTCGCGACCTTTTCCTTGCCTTTGGAGGAACTCGCACGTTTTGATGACATTCCTCCAAGACCAAATAGACATCCTTTGTACGGCGTTACGAGCTACAAAAAAATATTGACAATTAATTTAAATTATTAATAAAAAATTATTGTAAAAATGTATTAAATTTACCTCGAAATGCATCTCGTTGTATTTTTCTTGAGAAAGAGTCGGTTGCGTCCCATCTTCTCTTGGAGGGATTTGGGACACTCGTCCCGATGCCATGTTATCAACATCGTCGTGAATTTGTTTTGCCCTGGCATCTACCCACGAACCGTCGGATTTTTTCTTGTGTGTACATTCTAACAATTCCACGTATGACGGTTCACATCCTTTCTCTTTCCTCTAAAACAAATTTGATGTTTTACGTATTAACAAATGTCACTCCTAATAAAACTTAATAAACTTTTAAATCTTACCATATCTTCGAAAACCTCCGCGAAAGAGCGGGAACCAGCAGTATGTGCACTAGGACCATATCCCGATCTATCAGAACGGCGAGATCGACTAGCGCGTTCACTTCTCTGCTTAAACTGAGGAGAGTCCCAATGGGCAAACAACTGTCCCCAGACATCATCAGGGATCCAAGTGGGTTTGACATTGGTGTTATCCCATTCTTTTCTTGTTTCGTATAAAAGATTTTTCAATCGCTCTCCCGCATGCTTTTGAAATTCGGACTTTACTAGTCCGGTTATTGCAGGATCCCAAAAAAATTTTTGCTGAATATTATAAAATAATTATGTATTTAAATATTATTTTAAGTTTAAAATTTATAATAAAAATGAATAGAGAGCAAAAGAATATACCACGAAAGCTTTCCACCATCGTTCCTTAACTTCGGGATCGGTTCGCGTCCAATTGTAACTTAGACGATCATAATCAGCTTTCATTATCTTTGTGAGATGACGATTAAGCTGCTTACGACCAAACCTAAAAATTAAAATAGATTAAAAATTTATGCTTAATTAGTTACTAAATTAATTTCAATTTAATTTATACCAAAATGATATTATCGAAAAAATTTTCTCTATGTGCATGACATCAAGATTGTGATGAAGCTTCAGATTTTTCCAATACGGAAGATCCCAAAATATGCTCTTCTTGTACCAATTATGGGTAATTCCATAACCATCAATTCTCGGATGATTGTTTCCTCCGCAATCTATACTCCTAGGAATACCCAAAGCGAGAAGTCGTTCATACAATATCTCTTCGCCGGTCAAAATTGGAGGAAGAGATTTCCGCACAACAATATTCGTTCTGAAATTCCTCTTGTTGCGTCGTAATGTATCATCAGAAGGAAGAAACCGGCGATGACAATCAAACCAACTCGTCTTTCGTCCATACTTCAACTGAAAAGCATCTGTTTCCTCCATGCAATATGGACAAGCCAATCGACCATGCGTTGTCCACCCAGATAGCATACCATAAGCTGGAAAATCACTTATTGTCCACATTAGAGCTCCTCGTATTATAAAATTTTGTCGTCTCGAAACATCATACGCTGGAACTCCTTTCCATAATTCATTCAATTCTTCAATTAATGGTTGAAGAAATATATCCAAACTTCTTCTCGGATGATTAGGCCCGGGAATTAATATTGTTAAGAACAAAAACTCACGCTTCATGCACATATCTGGTGGTAAATTATACAGTGTCATAATAACTGGTCACAATGAATAATTTCTCCCAGACATCCCGAATGGATTAAAACCATCAGTGCAAAGGCCTAAATAAACATTTCGATTCTCAGCTGCAAAATCAGGATATACCTTGTTAAAATGTTTCCACGCCTCACCATCTGAGGGATGACACATTTCTCCGTCAGGACTTGAATGCTCGGCATGCCATCTCATGTCGCTTGCAGTCTTCTCCGATTGATACAATCTTTTTATCCTGTCTGTAATTGGTAAATACCACATACGACAAAACGGAATCGATTTTCCATTTCTTGTCAAATAAAATCGATCTTTTCCACAAAATCGACAATTGATCAAGTCCGAAATTTCTTAACAAACATCAATCTTTTGATACGGCAATAAACCCAATGATCTCATCATCTTCTTTGTTTCATAATATGACTCGACTGCATTATTATCTTCGGGCAAATAATCTCTAACTAATTGCGATATAGAATCCATGCAATTTTGAGAAAGATTATTTTCAGTCTTCAAATTCATCAACCGTGCAGATAAAGACAACCGTAATAAACCACTTTTACAACCATCGTACAGTGGATGCCTAGCATTTTCTAACATTTCAAAAAATGTTTTTGCTTCTTCATTCGGATCTTCTTCAATATTTTCATATTCGTTTCTTTCAACGAACGCATTTTGCACCATTTCTACATAAGGGTTTTCTACATCTTGAAAAGTCTGAGACACTTCATGATTTACGATACCCCTACTAAAATTTTCCACAATACCCCTCAGTCGTGGTGCAAAATTCTCTCCATGAGATAACCAAATAAAATAATTTGGAGTAAACCCTCTTAAATAGAGATGATTCCAAACGGTTTTCTCATTAACAAATTTTTCATTTTTGCATTTTATACATGGACAAACCAACTTACCGTTTTCTCTATAAACTTGTTGATTTGTCGCCACCGTCATAAACTGTGTAAGGCCTTCTACAAACTCCTTCGATACACTTTGAGTTTCCGGATCAATTCTTCTATACATCCATTGTCTCGAAACGAAAATATTCGATCTCGACGACGATGCCATTACAATTAGAAACGATAACAAGATATAAAGAGAAATATATGAGATTTGTGTATGAGAAACGGGTAGAAGAGAAGAGATTAAATAGAAAATTTTAAGACCGATTCGGGACGAATTGCAGACTGGAATGAATATTTCCCGACGAACCGTCCCTAACACGTCCGAAATTTGCGGACGGTTTGTTGACGGTAAGTCCCAAATTGCGGACGGAAAATAGTAGTCTCTAAACCTCCGCAATTTGCGGACGGATGACTCAGCAGTCCGCAACCGCCGAAGGAATTTTAGTCCCGATTCCGTCCCGAATTCCGGACGACTTAAGGACTGCCCAACGGTACCCAAATTTAGGGACGGATTTGGGACGGTTTTCTTAATTCGTCTTTAATTAGTTCCTAATCCGTCCCTAAATTTAGGGACGGATTAGTCAGTCCGCAAATTCAGTCCCGAAATCCGAATTTCCTTGTAGTGATTAGCTGATCTTCTCACAAAATCGTCACCATGTTCTTTGTTTGATGATTTATGTACCAAAATTGAAATTACCAAAGATGTTTAATCTTGTAGATCCATATAAGAGTAGATGGTAGAATTGTAATATTCACTATTAATTAGATTATTCTCTCATTTATATGTATGCATTGACATCAATAAACAATGTGTAATTCTCTATTCTATCTTCACTCATATTCTTTCTTCAATTTTAATATTTTATTACAAATTTTTATATTCTTATGATCATTCAATTTTTTATTGTTATATATTCCGAACATGATTCTACTTTTCAGTTTTTGTCTTTACCGACGATGATCAATTTCTTATCTTATTATTGATATCATATTCTCTTTCAATTCTCCATTTAATTTGGTAGATTCTAATAATCAATATTATATCAAATCATATCTTATATCTTAAAAGTTAAGTTTGCCGAACTCTGGTGTCGCTATCTCAATAACGACGTGTCAGTCGAGTCACTAAATATAACATCATAATAATAACATAAAATATTTAAAATGTTTTGTTAACGCTACAAATTTATTCTTTAAATGAAATTTATAGATTCAAATATATATTTTTTCTCTTTTTACATAAATATTTATTTATTGTATTTTTTAAAATTTCCAAAAGTGAAATCTATTTATTCTTGAATTCATTAAAGAAAAGAAGGATAATTTTTTTGGGATATATAAAATTTATTCTCTAAAAATTATATTTATTTATAAAGATGATTTTGTAATCATTTAATTTTATTCTAGTTATTAGTTTTAAAAAATCAAAATTTAATTCTTTTATAAAAATAAAAAAACTAAATCGTTCATGTGATGTTGAGATGATTAAAATTTATATGTTTATATATAAATTGAATTGAATAAAATTTAAAAATTATCTATATACAATTTAAAAATTAAATATATTTATTCTCTAAACCATAAAATTTACGATAATCTATATATACAAATATAGATTTTGCTCTCTTTTTACATTAAAATTTAGTTATTATATTTTTAAATTTAAAAAGTTAAAATGTATTTATTCTTTAATTAAATAAAATAAATGAAGATACATGTTTATTTATTTCTATTTTAGAAAACATTACTAATTAATAATTTAGATTAAATATGTCATTTTAGAAGGCTACGTAGATATATTATATACATATACAAGTTTCCATATTTTTTTTATGAAATTTCATTAACATTGTGTTTTTTTGTGGATATTTCCTAAAACGTGAAAATAAAAAATATTATATTTCTTTTTATGGATAAAAGTCATAGAGAGAGAGAGTTCAATATTTTTGCGCAAAACAAAAGCAAGTTATCATTGCCTATAAATAGGTCAAAAAATTCTCAAAAGAAAAACCCTTTGGATTCCATGTAATTATATAATTTATTTATTAATATCTACATCATATTTATGATAACAATTATATTCCTTTATTTGCTTATTATTACTCTATAACTATACAAATTATTACACCATAATTATATTAATAACTCATTTTATAATACTCTAACCCTTAATATAAATACCACATCTTCCACCTCAATCTTTGAAGCGACAAAATAAACATATAATTGTAGCAAGATTATTCAGTTTTTGAATGACTCAAAATTTTAAAATACAATCAACTTATTGGTTTAGATATACTTCTTATCGATGAAAAGGTGTGTAGTTTACATATGTTTATTGTCTTGTAGTTCATTTTTTTAATATGATAATATAAAGCCAAAATTAGACATGGTTATATCACGATTGTATGATCCATTGCAAACGACTGTTGATTCAACATATCCTATGTTTCTTGATATGTTCATGAAGCATGAATATCTCACAGAATGTGTTATCTTAATTCCAATAAATGAAGATGTAGACGAAGCAAATGATCTTACCAAAGCTTTCTGGGGCGACGGTAGAGTATTTTAGTGCCGACACAATTGGGATTGAAAACGCTCCCTCCATTAATTGGAAATCGTTTTACCCTATGGAATACCTTAACTCTCTTGAGTTTCCACGTTTACCAAATAATCTTCTGTGCTTAAAGGTCGATGCACCAATAATGATGTTACGAAATCTAAATAAAAAGAAGGTTTATGTAACGGAACACGTTTGGTTGTGATTCAATTAGCGAAAAAAGTATTGGAGGCAGAAGTTATAATATATCGGGACCAAGGTTCTTATCCCCAAGATAGTTTTATCACCCACCGAGTCTAAACTACCTTTCACATTGTGAAAGAGACAATTCTCGGTTAGATTATGTTATGCAATGACTTATCACTAGAAGTTAAAACCAGAGTTTGAAACAGATTGGATTGTATTTACCAAGACTAGTATTCAGTCATGGTCAATTGTATGTTGCCTTATCGAAGGTCACTTCTAAACATGACTAAAGATTCTTAGACCTCAATGAGAGTTCAACTGATAAGTCAACATTAGCAAATATTATTTACCGAGAAATATTTAATGGACTACAATATGTCATGTTAATTCTCACCTTAAAATATTTTATTATATTTTTAGGCACCCAAAATTCTTATAAATATAAATTAATATGTATATGTTAAACTAAGCCATATAATTTGGTCAAATAGATGAAACAAATAGAGTTGCTTTACCGAATGCACTCTATATGTTCATTGGAGGAAATGTTCTACAATTTATTTAGCTAAGAAAAATAATTTAATTATTTGTCTTTTTTCCTTTTATCATTTACTAATATAGTTGTTTTATTTTTCTTATAATATAGATGATATATGAAATATAATTCATAAAAATATAGTAAATTTTATTTCAAAATTTTGACCTATATGAACTGCTACAACACATGGAAATACATCGTTAACCTTTGATGACATCGCAACTCAAGTTGTCAAACAATGCATATTATGTCGCTTTCTAAGAATTTGAGAAGAACGAGCTCTACTACATGATAACAAGCTAATTGGCACCAAATTTTTAATCATCAATGAAAATATCTCATATTTATCTAAGTTACAATTAACACATTTAAAAATATTTTAATCCTTATATAATTGTTATATTATAGTGTACAATGATTAAAGGAAGAATTCTATCTACATATTTTGAGAAATTCAATTCGATTATAAAAGAAAGAGATGTCTTCACTCTGAAGAATTTATTGGTTGTGTCCACGCAACAAAATTCAAGTCAACCGATAATAGTGTGCGAATTTATTTGAAAAAAATATCATTGTCCAAAGGATCGTTGATGGAACCAATCATATTCCAAAAGAAAGATTCATTGGTAACTAGACAAGAAGAACTACCAAGTTAGTTGCTCCCTATTAATTCATTAATTATATTATTATCTAATTCTATTTTATTGTTTGTTATTTTTATAAATATTAGATTTTGTTAGAATGCTAATGAGAGTATATGGAACAAATTTAAATATGTCATCTTCAACACAAAAAATTTATATACACTTAATGATTAAAAAGTAATATATATATATATGTATATATATACATATAATGTGTCCCATTAAACTGTCATCTAAATGTATTAGTTAATTTTTCGTTCTAACATTGTAATTTGAAAAGAGGAACATTATCGTCAAACTTTCATTATGGGATGAGTTAGCGGCTAATATTTGATCCCATATAGAAGAACTGATGCTTAGAAAAACTGTTATGGTGGTCACAGTCGTATTTTCTAAACTGGTTAGCGGTAAGTATTATAACATTTCAAGTATTCATATGAATTATATCTTATTTATTACATTAAATTTAATATGATTACTAACTAACATGTTTTTATTTAATATCTAGGTACTTTGACATTTATACCTCATCAACTACAAAGACTATATTGATAGAAAACTAAAGATCATTAAAAGGTTTCAAAACAAGTAAATTTATAGAATGTATCAACTCAATTTTTATCTTCTTTTAACCATTTATTTTTGTTAAATACATATATAGGCAAAAGGCGTTATCATTATACAATACAAGAAACCAATAGAAATTAATTTACTCGATTTATATTTGCTTAACTCTATTTTTTTAATAGATTTAGACTTAAAAGATTTAAAATCATTTACTTTAATAAATATACGATATTTTTATAGGTTTCTTGAAGTTTATATATTTTTTCGATTTTTTTATTATATTATTAAATCACATTAGTACAATAATCGTCCGCACATTCGGATTTTACCCCTAATTCACATTAATATTTTATTTATGCTTACATTCCAGTGTTGGTTCGATTATAAATCTCAATATTTTCTTCAATATTTTAAAGTTACATTCAAAATTAAATTTTATTCTGTCTTGAAGAAATCAATTAGAATAGTAATCAATAATATTCATTTTCTTTTAATTTTCATATATTCCTTTAATTCATTTTATCCCAAGATTCTTCTTTTTTATTGTTCAAAATTCATCTTTATTTATCAAGGTCAATAATTTTCAATTTTCATTTTATATATTGAATTCATTTTATTTTTATCTTTAAAGTGATAATTTATTTCAGAAAATTTAAAAAATATTGTTTAAAATTTTCAAAAACTATTAGATTATTTTCAAGTTATTATTAAATATATAGAAAACAACTGTCATATAAAATTACAAAACATACACTAATTTGAAAGTAATTTGTTATATTTGTGTATATACAAAATATTTAATATATAAACATTAAAAATAGTTGATTAATAAAAATGAAAAAGTTATCTAGATATTTTTCAATAAATTCATGTAATTTAAATGTATTGAAATGTAATAAGAATTTTGAATAATAATAATAGTAAATGCATTGGACAGATTGCATAGAACTCTGCGGAACATAATGGCATAGAAGAAGATGCAAATCCCCAAAACCATATATATGCTTTGATTGACAAGACCGCATTCTCTTCCTTCGTCTTGTCAAATCCTCCTATTTATGATTCTTTTTTTTATTTGTTTACCAGTTTTTACCAAGTTCAAGAAAGACTTACGTGCTAGGCAGGCGGACACCCAACGCCTAGCATTCAGAATACCTAGACGGGGTCTAAACGATGTTTAGGTGGATTAGACGGATATATATATTTTATTTTATTTAATGTAATTATAATATAAATATTTAATTCCAAATATTTATAAGTATTTAATTTTATAAAAAAACATACAAATAAATAAAGTAATATTTACAAAAAATATTTATAAGTATTAAATTCAAAATATCAAACTTACAATGACAAACAATATAAAACAAACAATATATAGAAAATGGTTGTCGAGTGAAGATGATGTTTGATCAAGACAAGGGTAAAGCGAGGGTGAATGTGAGAGATGAAGCCAAGGGTGGAGATGAAACAAATATAAAGATGAGAAATGAAGGCGATGACAAAAGATGAAGACGATAACAATATATGAGAGAGAAGATAAGAAAAAATAAGGACGAAGGCAAAGACGAGAATGAGAAACGAATGTAAGGATAAAAGATTTAGATGAAGACAACAAACGATGCAATAGATAGAAGAAGACAAATGAAATGACGATAACAAAGTCGATAAAAGATAAACATATAGATATATGTCATTATTAGTTTTTTTTCTTTAAACGACGTCGTTTTGACGCCAACTTTTTTTTTAAAAAAAAATCGCCTAGAAATTAGTCGGGCGTTCAGGGAGCGCCTAGCGCCTAGATGGGGCCTAGGCGACGCCTAGGCGGGATTTTTAGAAATTCTGAAAATACAAAAAGAAAGAATTCTACTCAATTGTATTAATTAATGAATGATTCGTCATCAGTATGAGAAGTTTTTAATGTTTGTTGAATCTTTAATTATCTAATAAAATTGTTCGGCAACAATACCTTCAAGTTCCCCAATTCAATTTGATAAATATGAATGGGACTTGGACCATAACACAATCGACCGATTCCAATTGTACTTTCATAAATAAAGAGAAGTGAATATATATTGACTGTGTGCAAAAGGTTATTTCATATTGGTGTTATTTGGGGTCTATGTCGACATGGTCAACCTCACCATAATTATATATGTGTATCATATTTTATGATACAAGAAATGAATGACTCTATGATTTCTATTTATATTAAATTTTATTAGAATATAGTTTATATAATTAACTAATGTGTTATTAGTTTATTAATTAATTTGATAGATAGTTAAGTTAGATAATTAGTTATAAATGTACTAATATAAATATACAAATATTATATATTTAAAATTCAATTAATAAAAACTAATCATTTTTTTTTCTTTCCTCATATCATATCATATCATATCATATCAAGAGCTATCATCTTCCGATTTCTTCCCAGCAATTTGTTCTCTGTTTCTTTTTCTAGTTTCTTCTTCATCTATTTCATCTTTAGCTCCCTTCTTCTTATTTTGGTTCAAATGGCATCTTTAATCTCTAATCCGAACCCTACCTAAATCGCCGATCCTTACAAAAATCCTTTTTTCTCCACACGAACGACCAAAGTTGCATTCTTCTGGTATATGAGAAATTGACTAGAGAAATGAATTTCAACACCCGTAAGAGGTGGATGACCATGGCGCTCAATGGTATACATAAAATGGGATTCGTAACAGGTAAGAATCTTGAGCCTTCATCCAATTATTTTGATCTTGCGACATGGCATCGATGTAATGATATCGTATGGTCATGGATAATCAATTTGATTACCAAAGAAATTGTTGACAATATTATTCATATGAACACTGCCCTTGCTATTTGGCAAAACCTCCATGATAGATTTAGCCCAATCAATCTTCCTAGGATTTATGGAATTGAAACCGAATTATAGAACCTTAAACAACACAATCTTGACCACAACTCCTATTATACCCGATTGATCACTTTTTGGCAAGAACTCAAAAGCTCAGATGAACCAGTTTCATGTTCTTGCACAAAATGTGAATGTAGCATTAACACCCAGATAACAAAATTTGAAGAAAAACATTATTTGTTGAAGTTTTTAGCTGGGTCTCAATGAATCTTTCTCTTTGGTTCGTAGACAAATACTTCTAATGGATCATCTCCCTTTTGTTGCCAAAGCTTTCAATCACTACAAGAAAATCACGATTTAGAGACTGAATAATCCGTCTCTAAACCTGTTTAAGGACGGATTAGGGACGACCAGTGGTAGTCCGCAAACGCACGTCGCCAAATGTCATCTGTCCCCAATCCGTCCCCAATTAAGGACAGAAAATTCAATCCGCAAACGGTCCGCATTTAAGGACGGAAATTTCAGTCCGCAAACGGTCCCTAAAAATATGACCAAAATAGGACTCGAAATTTGGGGACGGATGGTGGCCGTCCTTAAAAAAAAAATAAAAATAAAATAAGTTTGATTAGTTTAAAATATAAAAATTAGTACATAACAATAATTAAAAAGCATACATATAACTAACATTTTTAATACTAAGCCGTTTGAGGTATTTCTGAATCGTCGTGATTGGAATCACTGTTGTATTTCCGAATCGTCGTGATTGGAATCACTGTTCTGAAATGCATCCCAATCGATGTTAGGCATTTGCGATTTCATCATGCGCAGAAACTTTTCCATTCGCCTTTCTGATCGTTCAGCTCGCTTGCTTGATCGTTCAGCCTCCTTTAGTGCTTGTTCAACGCGTCTATCAAATTCTTGTTGCGCCTCAAACACTTTTGATAACTGATGTCGGAACTCGTACTCCGATACTTTTTCTTTACCCTCGGAGGAAGTTGAATGTTGTGAGGCCATTCCTCCATGTCCGAAAATACGATCTTTGTATGGCGTAACTTGCTGTAAAACAAATATCGACAATTAATGACATTTATAAATAGTAAAATTATATCATATTGAAATGTCATTATTACCTAGAGATACAACTCGTTGTACTCTTCCTGACTAAGAGTAGTTTGTGTTCCGTCTTCTCTCGGGGGAATTTGCGATACTCGTTCTACTGCCATGTTTTCAATTTCATCGTGAAGGCTTTTCGCCTTGGGATCCACCCACGAACCATCTGACTTCTTAACATGCGTACGTTCCAACAATTCTAGGTACGATGGTTCAGATCCTTTCTCTTTCGCCTGAAACAAATAAAAAAGATATAGTTTAATGAAATGTTAATTTTATATAAATGCATAAAAAGTAGAATAAAGCTTACCAGATCTTCGTATACTTCCGCAAAAGAACGAGATCATGCCGTATGTACGCTTATCCCGTATCCTTCTCTATCAGAATGCCGGGATTTACTTGCTCGATCGCTCTTTTCCTTAAATTTTGGATCATCCCAATGTGCGCACATATGATCCCAAACATCTTCCACTATCTAAAGGGGTTTTCCTTTCGTCTCTCGGTTTTTTTTAACATAAACTTACGATAGACTTGAGACGTTTTCCCGTATGTTTGTCAAATTCGGACTTTACTAGTCCGGTAATTGTGGGATTCCAATAAAATTTTTGCTGAAATAATAATAAGCTTATTATATTTAAATTGTAATTTCAATTACTTGATAAAATTAAAAATTGTTTAAAACATACCACAAATGATTTCGATCATCGTTGCTTAATTTTTAGATCGGTATATGTCTAATTGTAACACGGCCAATCATAATTAACTTTTATCGTCATTGATATGTGACGATTAAGTTGACCATATCCAAACCTACAAATCAAAATGAAAGATAAATTAACATTTAATTAATTATTTATAATTGAGATTTAAATTTAAGTATACGTACCATAGTCCGCTGTTTCCTCGAATAGGGTCTAAACGAGGAAGCTTGCGTCGTTCTTCATCCATGGCTAAAATTTCTTCTACAGTTGGTTCATCGTGCATCTCAGGTTCGTGATGCATTACTGGATCGGGTGGTGGTTGGATTTGCGGATAATAAGGCATATATTGCCCCGATTGTGTCGATCCAGTGTTTCGGAAGAAATTTGGATTCATATATTCTTCAAACACTGAATTGGAATGTCGGGAATGAGATGAAAGGTTGCCACTTTCCTCGGACTGAGGGCGGTTTCTCGTTTTACCGCCTCTTCCAACGCATCGCGACATACTAAAATGTGAAATTAAAATATTACGATACCACCCCCAAACCAATCATCTCAATTTCTCAATTTCAACATAAATTTCTCATTCAAACCAATCAAATCTAGCCCCGGCGGCGAGAGAGAGTCCCGGCGGCGAAAGAGAGAGTGAGCGGCGGGGGCGAGAGAGTGAGCTGCGGGTGGGCGACGTGAAAAATGACAACCGTTGAAAATTTATATACAATTAGGAACGGACGAGCCGCAACCGTCCCTAATTGGGGACGGCCGAGGCTCCTCCGTCCCTAATTGGGGATGGCTCATCCGTCCCTAATTCCGGGACGAGGACGATGGACCGGGACAATGGATCAGGACGATGGATCGGGACCGGGACGATGTGCCGGGATGATGTGTCGGGATGATGGATCGGGACAGGATATCCGTAAACGTCTAACATGATTCGTAAACGTCTACTCATTAACAAATAGAAACAATTCGTAAACGTCTACTCATTAAGAAATAGAAACAATCCGTAAACGTCTAATCATTAAGAAATAGAAACAATCCGTAAACGTCTAATCATTAAGAAATAGAAACAAACGTTATAACATGATTCATCATCTTAAGAGTCACACAATTGTTCCGTCGACTCTTGTGTTTCTGTATCTGATTCAAATTCGTCTTCCTTTTTTTCTTCTATATCTTCATAAAGATCATCTTCATTTCTTTCGATTTCTTCCATTTCACCGTGCGTAAGTTCTTCAACACGTACCTCGTCAATAGCAATAATCTCGGTCATTTATTGTTGCATTGACAATTGTTGTTATTCTGTATTGTCGATAAATTTGCCCCTCGGAAGTATCTTCATTGCAACACGCCAACCTGAAGATCTTCTAATATGCGGATAGGAAACGTAACAAACTTGATCGGCTTGTGATGTAAGAATAAAAGGCTCGTATTTTGCATATCTTCGTGTGGAGTGAACTTCTACAACGCCTAGTTTGTTTACTCTTGTTCCGCGACCGATTACTGGATCGAACCAATCACATCGAAATAACATCACTTTTAAACCAAAATAACCTACAAAAAATATCAAAATATGAGTCAATATCCAAAATGACATACGTGGTAAGAATAACATT